>CM055831.1:5418588-5960357 GCA_029582265.1 Zoroaster sp. YZ-2022
ACATTTTGAGTAAGTATAGAGATACCACTGCAGAGCCAGAACTACTGAGCTTTATATAATGATATGAAATGATAAACTAAATCGTCCACAATTCTATAGGATGATTCTGCCTTGTGGGGAAATAAGAAATGACGCAATATCAAGCTAAATTTAAAACAAAAATAGTAGGCCTACTTCTATAATTAAATCACCAACAGATTCGAGGGCACGGTAGTCTAGTGGTTATAAAACCATTGCGTAGCATAGCCTGCCATTAACATATTCTTTATTGTCTTGTTAATTGAGTGAACGTGTAATTACTAGATTTTAGGCGATGACAATGACTTCTACACACACACACACACACACAGTCTTGTGTATGGTGTAAACCGAGGACACCGTTTGACATCCTATTGTTCCCCTCTTTTGTTCCCTTTGTTGTTGGACTTTAACTTTTTGAGGCTTCTCCCATTAGATTTGTACACGAAACATACCGAGGACACCGTGCGCAAACCGAGGACATATTGTTCCCTGTTGTTATATGTCCTCGGTTTACACCATAAACACGTACACACACACACACACACACACACACAGACATTCGTGGTCTTTAGAAGCACAAATTATGATAATATTAATATGTAAGAACGGTAATATATACGTATATCCTGTTTTCTTTTTGTAAACCCAAATTTAAGAAGAATTTCTGTCTCCGGTGCTGTCGTTATCAAAGCATTTTGTCTTCCGGAGTCATAAATTCCATCTGAATGTATTTTCACCACACACGATGAAATAAGCTGAAACGCATGGCTTTCACTTGTTATTTTATCAGACTTGTATGACTTGTGACTCGAGTCATGATTAACAATGACTCGGACTCGGACTCGAACTCGGACACGGACTCGACCATTTTAGACTCTGACTTGGGACTCAATGTTTGTGGCTCGGGCTTGACAGCAAAATGCCAGATATTCAATATTTTAAAACATTCAAAAAATAAGAATTTTCTTGAAAAATAGTGTTTTCAACAATGCGTACAGTTTTATAAAATTGATGCCGTGCATCCTATTCCGTTGTAGTAATGCGATCGGAATCGCTTAACGCAGCAACCGAATGAAAAGTGTGTCTTCCAGAAATTGATTACAAATCATGTACCAAAGCTTTTTTTTTTTTACTATGAAGATGTCCAAATTGCTGGATCGATTGGATTAATGCCGTGCTGTGTTTTAAACGACTTTTTCACGTAGGACCAATTTGTGAGGCCTCTGATAATTTGGTCCCCGCGTATACAGGTATCACGTATTTCCCTGTTTGAAGCCGACAGATGACCAGAAGCCGGATACTTTTTTGGCCGAACTTTGGCATAATTCATCATGAAGAAATACACATGGACTAAATTTGAATGACAATGCAACTCTTGTTAGTATACAGCTCTGTTACAAGGAATATAAAGTGTGGCAGGCCCGCTACTCCTTCGGCGAAAAGCAGCTCATTCTACCTGCATACTTAAAAAATTTCCTGCATACTTAAAAATTCCATGCCACCGTAAATCAATGTATTATTTCAAACGAATTTTATAAATTTTTAGCCTTATTAATTTATGTATGGCTACGTCGCTGGCTTTGTTCCTGATATTTACAATGTCAGTATGTAACATACGTTTGTGTAATGCTATAATTTATCTTTTAATACATATACATAGACCTACCTAATTACCGGGTTTATGTATATCAAAACATGAGTGTCTAGCGCGCTCACGTGATTTAATTGTTTATGGTGTAAACCGAAGAGTAACAAAAAGATTGGCTGTTATTATTTGCAAATGTCCTCGGTTGAAAACTTTTACAAATCAAATTGGAGATGCCAACAACAAAGGGAACAAAGGAGGGGAACAATGGGAGGTCATCAATTCATTACACTATAAACAAAGGTGATTGTAGCGGATTGCATTCGCGTGGGGAATTCCTTTTCGAGACTTTTTGGTAATTCCAGGTTACGGTGAGAGAACATTTCTATGAATTTCACGATGTAATCGTATTTTAAAATGATGAAATTATGGCGCAGTTGATAAAAAGTAAAAAGAACTTGGCTTCGGTACAGCCTTTAGGTTTTTGACTACTCCAGCTGGTCTAGTTTCGTGATGCATGTATTTGGCAGCTTCACGAGACAACAACACGTGAATTGTAATGCGCAAAACAAAACAAAAAAACTGGCGCACAAAATCACCACAGACGAACATTATGTTAAAAGGATATGGGTCCACAAACAGCTGTTGCTGCCGACACCAGCGCTTCCTTTACTCCATTTAAACACAATAATCTTTGTCAAATTATCAGCCAGGATGCAAAACATTTTTGGCATACAAGAATTGCTATTGTAGGCCTACACTCAGAATGAATAGGCCATTTTGTGTAATACCATCTGGTAATACGTATAATAAGGTAATATGTAAATTACCTCTTTAGAAAGAATAGAAAACTTTGTGTCATTTGTGTATCAACATTTGTTTTGAATTTTGACCACCCTGAACAATACCAGACAATGCTTTTACCAGTCAAAACAGTCGACTCAATCTGACCGGTAAATGTATATACTTATTACACGTAAGGATTGACAGTGTTTGACTTTTAAGTGCACTTGATATACCTTGCTAAGTATGTCAAAATTTGGACTGGTTTTGACCCTTGCAGTGTTAATATAAAACTGAAAGAAGATAGTGCTTTATAATGGCGATCAGACTTAAGGATATTTATATATCCTTTTTTTTGGTGTTCATTTCACACCTGACTAACTCTTGGGCATATGTATAGGCCTACATGTTGTTTGTATTTCGTCCCATTTTGCCTTTGAGAAAGAATCTGCTAGGTTCAAAATGTAAGGTCAATAACAATTATTTTCCATTTTTAATATTTCTGAGATTTATTGCTGCCCCCTCCTAAATTTAAAAAATACAGTGGCGATGGATTTCCCTCACCCTGTTATCATTTCCAAAAATATTGTATTAATCAAAATAAATCAAGATAAAGTTCAATGAGTTGTTCAATTTTATGACTCAATCAGTTAATAAGATAAATCAGTATTATTTCAACCAATATTTCTGAACTCAGAGATAGCAAATGGTTAGTTTAAAACTAAGAATAATTATGCACCATACTGTATTTATGAGTATTATTAAGATGCAATTGGGTGGTGCAATTTCGAGTGTAACTGTAAGGTTAACATTCGTGCTAATTTAATATACACCAAAACTACACCAGAGCTCAAATGTGGTGCGGTTTTAAATAAATTTGAAATAATTGGAACGCACCAGAACTATACCAGAGTGTACAATTTTCAGGTTTGGTTTTTGAGGGGTACACCAGAACTACAACAATAGTGTACACCAATTATTGATAATGCCTACACTAAAACTGCACCAAAATGACACCACAGTTGGGTGAGGGATGTGATTAAATGATTCTTATACCACCGTTTTGTATTTGACACAGTTCCCATAATTGCAGCCCTCTCGCACCTCTTGGGCAGCCGTTTCGTCACCATCGTTGGTGCATTAATGGCCACCTTGGGATTTATTCTGGCTTCGCTGTCATCCAGTGTATTTCAACTGGCTGTTTTTATGATTGGACTATCAGGTATCATTTATTATTGCAATCAATCGATACCATATTTTATACTCAACATTTCATTATAATTCCTTTCAGTGGAGTATGCTATGAATCAAAGTGTAATCATTTACCAATTTTGCAATCCCAATGGCAATAAATCAGGTTGTGTATAGCCCTGTAAAACCCTAAGGGCTCTGGAATTTTGTCGTTTCATCCTGGGGCCTCAGGTAGGGAACATAGCGCTCCCTCCATATTTTCTATGATCTTCAGCCGATTTCCATGATCCTTCATACGGATACCGGACTTGAACCAAACAAAATATCAAAATGTGGTCAGCGCTTTCCATAGGTCAAATAGGTAGGCATCCACCACACAGGTTCATGTTGATCCTCCACTATACAAAGGAGCTCGTGAAGGAAATCACAAAGAAATTTACACGCATAGGAATTCACAGCATTGTTAAACGTGGTTTGCGTGAGGACCAACATGGCATCCAATGGCTTTCAATTGAAGCGCATGGTATCCAGTCAGTACAGAGTAGTGGTTTACTCTCAATAAAAAGCAATGAAAATTGTTAACGCAGCTTTAATTAATCAAACATTTGTCATTTTCTACAGGCCTTGGGTCATCGTTGTGTTTTTTCACAACCCGTGCTGTAATAGCATCATATTTCAAGGAAAAGTATGTATTAGCTAATGCGATATCGAAGTTGGGCATTTCCCTCGGGTTCATGGTGTATGGTCCCGTTACACAAATCATTTTGGATACCTACGGCTGGAGAGGAGCCATGCTGTTACTGGGAGGATTCAACTTCCATTTTATATTGTGTGGTGCATTAATGAGAAATAAACCATCCTCATCTGTTGAGAGTCCATATGAAGAGGTATCACTTAGTGACGAGGAAGATCAATGTGGTCTTCGTAGTGAGGAGGAGAGTCATACTGAATGTGGCGACAGTAAATCAAATCAAGATAGTTGTGGAGGCGGAACATCGAAAAGCGGCTGTTGTCAGCGTCTAATAACGGCAATGGATTTTGCAGTGCTAACAAATCTGAGGTTCGTTCTACTCACTATGGGGAAAAGCGCTTGTGTATTTTGCTATGGTGGTTGGTTGGTGTACATGGTGCCACACGGTCAATTCCAAGGACTGAATGAAGTTCAGGCGTCATTTTTACCTACAGCAAATGGACTGGGATCCATTCTCGGTATAGTACTGCCACCCCTACTTGAGCAGATTTGTATTCAAATAACCATGCCTGTTTGGGCATGTTTAGGGGGTGCAGTCGTGGGCGCTTCCTTTCTTGCATATGCTTTTATTAAACCGTTTGGTGGGCAGATGGTGATTATGTGTTTGAATGGAGTGGGCATCGGTGTGTTGTATACAACTGTTGACACCATGATAAGATTCATCTCAACAACAGATGACCGGTTCGTTAATATACTGGGGTGGTACACTCTCTTTACCGCCACAAGTGGACTCGTTGGTGGAATTTTCACAGGTTTGTAGCAATGTCAGTTTATTTTTCTTAATTTCGAGTTTTCTGACTGTAATAATTAACTTCTATGGGCAGATCCTATAACAAAATACTGGAATATCAGGGAATATCATTTACACATAAGATTTTCTATATTGTAAATGCTGACAACAAAGTTAACCCCCGTTCATCATAGTAACTGCCCAGTAACCGTGGCACACGTGGGTACAACACGTCCCTTGATCGTCGAACCGCCGACCGGCCTCCTTGCGCGCCAGTGTACAGCTAAGATTATAACACGTGGGACTTTTGGAGTATAATTTCGGCTGAGATTGGTCAGTACGTAATGGGGTGGGGCGTAATAGTCTGGTCTATTACAACCGATTAAAAATGACTGCATCTAAAAACTTACTTGATGTTGGTGATGATTCCAAACATCCTTTACAGGCACACTCGGACATAAAACATTATTTTGAGCCAGCCAACCGACTGTGATGATTGGCATATATATATATATATATATATATATATATATATATATATATATATATATATATATATATATATATATATATATATATATATAAATTGGCTGATGCCGGACTCGAACCCGCGACCTCTCGAATACCAGACGAGCGCTCTACCAACTGAGCTAACCAGCCCCTATGTTGGTGAGCGGTCCACTTATGCCAATTATCTATTGCTCTATGGGGCCAGGTCAGAGGCCAAACCATATCTGCCGAGTAGCCAGGGATCAAGCCCCGGTCAGATGCAAACAACCCGGCTAACGGCAGTAGCGGGATCACACAAACGGGACACAAGCCTTTTATGTGGTTGTACACAAAGTAGATTTATATGGAGAAACTGACCTGATATATATATATATATATATATATATATATATATATATATATATATATATATATATATATATATATATATATATATTAACCCTATTATACAATGTGCGCCCCCATGATATTTTGTATAACATCTCCAGAACGCTTTCTCCGATCACGCTGAAATTTCCTGACTTTTCCTAATATTCTTTGTGACCCCCTCATACCAAAATCAACGATAACAGTTGTTCATGGTTGCCATTTTTTATTTGAACAGTTCCAATTGAATTTACATTTTTTTACACTACTAGATTTTGATACTGTTAGACATTTAACATGTATTTTTAGTGGGGCAGCATGGCCAACCTATTGTGCATTTTGTGATAAAAGCACCAAAATTGGCACAGGTATAGATGGATAGATAGTAAGCAGATATAGATATTGAGCCATCCCAAATTTGGTCTTGGACGGCCATTTTCCAAGATGGCCGCCAATCGCGTTATGTGAAATTGATTTGAGCATAGAATTAGACACAGTTGATCAATATTGATGTTCTTGGTGTCTATTTATATAGTTTTGGAGGTGCCAAAGCCAATTTTTATGGTTGCAATATCCTCCGAGGTCAAGATTTTGAATTGCTTCAAGGTGGCGCTCAAAATCTGCCTAAAATTGTGGTTTTGCATGAATGTGTAATTTCCTGCTGACATTGTGGTACAAAGCATCAAATTTGCTTGTTTACTCTCGCATGTATATATTTAATGAAAAACTGTTAGCAATCTCAAGTTTTAACATATGGCAGCCATTTTCTAAGATGGCGGCACTCTTTATATGAAAGCAGTTTGGTAGTTTATGATCTGGATATTGTCACCTTGGGAAACTGCTCACAGTTCTCTCCTGTGGTCAGAAAGTCATTTCTGTGAGCAGTCGCCTTCACACACACACAGAGCTGTGCATTCAAGTCCAGCCTTTTTGCATTTGCAACGCCCCACACAAGCCTTTTTGCACTTGCAGGACACTAGTTCATAGCAGGTGTTGGCTGCTTCTGCAGAGTTGTCCAGTGTGGTTCATACAACCCATCATCATTCTTTGACCATCCCCAGCTGGTGGGTGAAGGCAGTTCTGGTGCTGGAAGCAGTACCAGCCCCACACATGGCCTCCCTGGTAGGCTGCCCTCTTGATGTGTTGCTCCAGTGCTGCCTTGGTTGGCGGGATCAGCTGCACATTGTGCTTCTTTGCAAATAGTTTCTTTCTCGCCTTGTCGATGTCCTTGCACTTGCTTGTTCTGTCATACAGTAGGATGACAAACCGCTCAATGGTTTGCATTACTTCTGTTGGTATGTCATTTGGTGCAGAGGACAGTTTCAGCAGAGCTTCTGTTAGTTCTGGCATCACAGTCCAGATTGCCCAGGCAGTCTTCTTACCATGCCCAGCAAAACTGGACACAGTGTCACACCCAGTCAGAGCATGGAACATTGGCAGTGCTCGTGCCTTCTCCGGTCCCAGGCCAGCTGCTAGCTCATGGGCTGCCAGGTAACGGAAACCCTTGCCAGTTCCGAATGCTAGCCACAGTTCATCTTCTGGTTGCAGCCGCTGAGCTACTGATACAGCCAATACCACAACATCAGTGTCAACAGTTCGGATCAGGATCGTGTGGTGGCCATGCTGGGCTGCATGGTATGCATGCAGCAACATGCGACTGTCTGCCTCTTCATGGCTGCATGGGGTGAGGGATGTAGTATCCTGCAGTGGTGGCTTGCTTTGGACTGCCTCTCCATCAGTGATCACAAGCTGTTTGTCTTCCTGTTCAAACCACTGGAGAAGAGCTTCAGATAGAAATGTGAACAGCTGTGTCTTGTTGCTGTCCACTCTGAGGAAGTTCTGCCAGTTTCCTGGTATTGCTATCCCAGCCATCACACGCCTGCGCACTCCCTGTCCACGCTTTGCTCTTGCAGTGCCTTTCAGTGAATCAGCAAAATAGCTGTCCCACAAGATCCAGTCGTTTTGCAGTTTGAAGCTTTGTGGAAATGTATGGGATGAATATATCTTCAGCATACTTGCCAAAGTTCTTTGCTGCAGCTGGCTTCAGCATCTGTACGATGACTGCTCCATCAAGAACTACACTGGTAGTGGTTGGAGCCCGTGACTTGGCATCAGACAGGTCTTCCAAGCATGTGAGGAGGTCACTTTTTGTACCTAAGCGGAGGCTTCCTCCATCAGAGAGTGCTGGAGGGCATGCCTGATTCTCATGACGAAAGAACTCCTCAAGGTTTCCTTCCCTCGTCTGGCAACCAATGTAAAGCCTTGAAAAGAGCTCCACGTCATTCTTGAGAGAGGACAGCTGCTGCTTTCCTTTACTCACACTTCTAGTGGTGGAAGTACTGAACACCTTCAGTTTGTTTCGATGAATAGCATCATCAATGGGCTTCGTTCTTTCCAGCAGGCATTCTTTGGTGAAAGCCTGGAACTGCTCTTGGCCGATCCTCTTGACATTCCGGACAGTTTCAACTGCAGCAGGGCCCGCAATTTCCTTTGTGTCAAGGACAACCAGATCCATGCTCTCTTCTTCAAATGGGTTGCCAAGCTCTTCTATCACACTGACAAGGGAGCGAACATCTTTAGCAAATGAGATTTGCACGCTTGGTGTCTGGTCATGATGACGTGTGTCTGTTTTCCTGCCCCAATGCTGGTGCCATTCTTGGAACTCTTCTATGGCCCTGGCAACTTCTGGTCCAGCAACCATCCAACGCCGCAGAGCATTGGGGTTGTCAGTGAGGCCAACTGCTCCGCCGTCTCCTTTGATGCAGGCATTATTCTGTTCATGGGCCTGGTCAATCGGGATTGAAGAGAACACCTTCTTTGTCTTCTGTACAGTGTAACTGCCAGCCCTGAATTCCCGGGCTACGTCTGGGTGCTTTGTTGGGAGTTCAGCCATGTCTTTCAGATGGACAGGGATCCACCTGGCATAGTTAGTGTGGTCTAGGGCATGGAACCAAGAGGCCAGTTCTGTCAGGGCATCAAGGTATATTGTCAGTGATGCCTGCCGCAGAGAACGCACATACACCAGTACCAACATCTCTAGTTCTAGCACAGTTGCCCAGTATTGAAACTGTGGGATGTCTTCTTTCTGGTGGCACCAGTCATCAAACTCTGGGAGATCTTCTGCATGCTCGGCTTTGCTCAGACAGTTGCGGTCATAGGCACGGTGTTGCAGGATATACAGTGCTGCTGCGGTGATTTGGTGAGCTCTCCTTGTGCGGGCAACATGAGCTGCTCGTAGGAAGGAGTCAGCCGTCCCTGACGTCGCTATCTCAGCTTGCACCAAGGCTTGCACCCAGCCGCTCCCTTGCAGCCAGTCCCCCAGAGTCTTCAGTGCTGCCATCTCAATGTGTAGCCCACCAAACATCACCACCATCTTGTCTTCACCATAGCTCTCCGGCCACTTCCACTGAATTTGCTTGGCCAAGGCAAACAGTGGTTGATCACAGGTAATCACTGGTGTCTGCCCTGGATTCAGGTGCTGGACAGCATTCTTTATGACATCCATTGAGTGTCGGATCATAGCCACTGTATGGGCACTGTCTAGGAAAAGTGGAAGCAGAGCAGTGGGGCAGATGACTCGAGTTGGTGGATGCTGCCGGTTGGCATGAAATGCTGCCCAAGAAGTGTTATCTTCTGTCTCAGTCTTGTCCTCCAGGGCCCACTTTGTGTGATGTAGCCACTGATATTCCTCCTCGGTGTGCTGTCTGAAGTTGTCTCTGGTCAACGACGCAACTCTAGCAGCTGGGAGAGACAGCTTCTTGATGCTGCCAGTGACAGGGGGCACGTCAGTGTAGTAGTGTGGCAAGTGAGCAATAGTGCTGGATCTTGCATCACCAGATTCTGAACCAATGACAATGCTTCGATCCACTCCTTCATCAGGGTAGGAGGGATGATCTGGCTATCCAGGCCCGATCAGCCGGGCGCCCTCACTTCTACGCAGTGTGTCATAACAAAGATGGCCGCCTCCATCGCACGATGTATTTTTGTTTGATTTTCGTTTTCAAAATATCATATCTGGACGAAGTAATCGTTTGGTAAGCCCTATTATGCATCATAGTAATTCCACAGGTGTAAGGAATAAGATGAAGTATGTAGGAGCATTATACGATGTGTATAAGAGGACGATCTTTGCAATCAAAGTGGTACGACTTGCTCGTACTTTGAAAACTTAGCGTTTGGGGCATGGGTAGGGGGTGGGCTGTAATGGCGACCATGATGAGACCGATGTTAAAAGAGAGCCATAACAGCCCAATAAGGTGGGCTAATGGCAGGCAGGAATGATAACTGGCTCTCCTTATAAAATAAACAAAGTGGAAATTCACCCTGCCACACCAGCTCCTGGTCTCTCTCTCTGTCTCTCTCTCTCTATATATATATATTTTTTTACATTAAATGTGAAATTACGGTTCCCAATTAGACTAATTATGTTAATTGTTATGTTAATTAGTCTAATTAGAGTGCTTTTTATTGTACAAATTCAACTATTGGTCCTTCCCTGAGCTTTCCTGAACCTTTACAGGTGAATAAAATCCCACTGCCAACCTGCAGTACTCTGCAGCTGAGCAGGAAAGTAAAATACCAGTAACCACAGTCAGCCATTGTGGAGAATGGCCGCCGTGGCTATCAGGGGTCAAATCTGAGATGGCTCAATATCCAAATCTGTTCAAAATATAAGTGTGTACATGTGTGCCAAATGCTATGCTTTTATCATAAAATGCACAATTGTTATGAATATTTTGGTTAAGCTGCCCCACTATTTGGAGTTTGTTCAGTGTCAACTTTCAAACTCTGAACAGGACACCACTGAGTCGTGTAACTACTTCCAATGCATTCTGGAAATTCAATATGGCTGACATTGGGTTTAAATGCAATATATATTTTGTCCCAAAAACAAATGTGATGTCACATTGCTGCTCGTACTGAAAACATCCGTGCCAAATTCTATGGTCAACGGATGAAAGAAAATTAACGAAGTTATGGGAAAATAATATTTTTGACCAAAAAAAAGGAAAAATTACATTCGATAGATCGTATAAAACTGAACATATCTATGAAGTTTAGTCATACAAATCGGCTGAAGAATTAGAAGATAGGCCTGAGAACGGAAAAATACCCAAATAAACAAAATGCTATTTAGACTGTATCAATACCAAATCATCAATTAAATAACTTTTGTATCTTTTGTTTCAGGATGGATCTATGAATGGACAGGAAGCTTTGAATTGTCACTCATTGTGCATAGTGTCATTGTATGGCTATCGATTCCACTATACATTATCGATGCTGTATATTCGAAAAAAACGACGCACTGAAGATAGTGACCATTTTAATGGCATGTGCTCGGGCCAATGAAATGCCGAAATGGGCACCAATAAAACTGTGAGAATAAAAAACTTAGACCTAAATAGAATAATATTTCTGTAATATAAAAATACAAAAGGTTTCTTTGAGAAGCGATAATTATTGGGGGTGGTCATGGGCGGATCCAGAACATTTTTTAGGGGGGCTGAATATAAAAAAAAAAAATTGTTCAGTACTACAAAAATTACAATGAAATAATCAAAGGGAGAGAAAAACAAAGCACAGTGAGGGAATGGGAGTGCGTTCTCCCCTCCCCCTCTCTCTCTCTCTTTTTCTCTTTTTTTAAATTTTTTAAATTAATTTTTTTTTTTTTTACGATTTTAGGGGGGGCTACAGCCCCCCTTAGCCCCCCCCCTGGATCCGCCAATGGTGGGGCATTTGTTATTATCGTCACCCATCATAAATATTGGAGGGGACATATTCCCCGCCCCTTCCCTCCCCGGGATTACTGTCAATCTGGGAGGTCATGAAATGTGATTTAATTTATAGCCCCAACTACACTATTTTACTCATTTTCTGAAGTCGACAATACCCTACACTATGTACAGAGGTTGGCCACCAACGGCGGGAAATTTCATGTCGGCCCTAGGGATGCAGTGCACCCCACTAAATAGTGACAAATTCATGTGTCGAGGTGATTATCATAATTTGTATGCAAAACAAAGATATGAGGGCTGTATACATTTAGGGCGTTTGTGTAGAAATGATCCATCTGAGGTCCTAGTATTTTGGATACACTGGGTCGTGGTCCTAGCTTTCCTTTTTCCAAAATGGATACTTTGTAGTGTGGGCGTTTCACTAGTGTATGGAGGGTAGTCTCCATTGGGCCTGTAGTATATCACTGAGAATGAAATAAAAGGTGACTCGCGGCGGAGATGCGAATGAGATAAGACGTGCTTTTGCGAGCGGCCATCTTGCCATTCCTAATACTACTTAAAATATTTTCCTTTACAGGCAAAAGAAGAGGTGAGACCTACTCCTTTCTTTTCAAAAGTACTAGGGTCAATTTTATTTAGCCTTTTATCAAATTCTCAGTCTAGTTTTTTCTTAGGGGACCTCGGATTTCTTCGGACCAAATATGTCCGACGAATCTGAGGATGATATGACATGGGATAGTTTATCACAAGAACAATTATCTAACCGGAAAAGAAACAGACAAATAAGTAACCAACCAAGATCTACTCTAGAAAGACTAATTAGCCAGGCACAAGAAGAAGATGATGAAGAAGATACAGAATACACAAAGATTTCTCGAAAGCGAACAAAATCATTCCAAAATAAGAGTAGCTCCTCTAGTGACTCTGATAGTGGTGCAAGACAACAAAAAAGAAGAAACCTTAGCACTTATGAATCACAAGTAAACCCTACTCTAGTAATAATAAACTCACCAGATGTAAAACTTGCACAAATTAATCCAATACAAATAGCTAAAGCTCTTAACTCAATAGGACAAGATTACATTAAAAATGTTTCTAAAACCAACCAAGGAGGTATTAGTGTCAGATGCTATACTTCAGCTCAAGCAAACAAACTAAAAGGAATCAATCAATTAGGACAATGGGCCGTAGTTACTGAATATGCTAAATCAGAAATACAAAGCAAAGGCGTCATTTCAGGAATTCCATCGGAAATTCCAGATAAAGAAATACAAAAGGAATGTAAAAGATTTGGGGTTACAGATGTGCGCAGAATCATGTATAAAAGAAACGGACAAACAGGGAAAACTTCATCAGTATGTCTCACATTTAACACCCCTCATATGCCTACACACATCCAACTGGGTTATGAATCATTCATAGTAAAACCGTACATTCCACCAGTTATACGCTGTTTTAACTGTCAACGACTAGGCCACACAGCAAACAATTGCCGAAGCAAGACGACGGTGTGTCCGATGTAGTGGCTATCATACATACGACCAGCGTACTCAAAAAGAACAAGTCAAATGTAGCAGGTGTGGTGAGAATCACTCCTCTGCCTATGCTGGATGTAACTCCTATAAAGGAAGAAAAGAAAATTCAGGAATTTAGAGTTACATATAATATCTCATATGCGGAAGCAGCAAAGACGGTTAGAACCAACATCACAATCCAAACAGATAAATATACTGACACACCTAACCCAAAACCAAAACCAGCATGGATAAATATGCAAACCCAACAAAATTCAGAACCTACACAAATTAAACCCACAGCTGTCAGCCGTAAGGAGGCATCCACCCAAACAGAGGAAGCGATTGGATGCCAAACAGAACCTAACCCACAATACTTAATAAATCAGTCATTAATAGAATTAATTATATGAGCGTTGCAAATATGGGAAAGTACTAGAAATGAAGAAAAGAGAGAAACAGACATTCAATCTCTAGCTGAACACATACTCCATAGCACTGAAGTTGAAAAACCCAGAGAAAAAAACCAAAACATCAGTAAGTCGCGTAATACATCACAATCACCAAACAGACCAACGAAACAAGATACACAAAGAAAGAGATCACAATCACCAAACAGACCTACGAAACAAGAAACACAAAGTAAGACATCACAATCAAAACCTAAACAAAGAGAAATGACCATGGAAACTAGGGCATCCAGTTCATCAAATCATAAGGCATATAATGGAAAACAAAAGGGAAAAATAACTCAACGCAATGATGTTCTTTTTTTCTTTTTTTAAAACTAATGGCCACTATATTACAATGGAATGCACAATCAATAATAGCACATGGTAATGAACTTAAAAATGCTCTTAACAACTGGGACAAAAAAACCAGATATTATATGTATACAAGAGACCTGGCTGAAAGATGGGAAAAAATTCAACATTCCTGGTTATAATATACACAGAAATGATAGAAATGATTCAAAGAGCTCTGGTGGAGGATGTGCTATCTTCACAAAAAAGGGTATCCCCGTAAATTATATTATAGATAATGACAAGTGTGTTCAGTTCCAAATAGCTGAAGTTTATAATACTGATAAAAATAAAATTAACATTATAAATGCTTATAATCCTTGTCTTAATATTAAGGACAATTACCTTACTGAGATTGAACAACACATTAACAAAATACTATAATATGTGGAGACAATAGTCACAATTCCCTATGGGGAAGCAAAAACACGGATAACAATGGGCACACCATACAAAATCTAATAGATAAACATAATTTAGTTTGTATCAATAATGGTGAAGGCACTAGAATTAATATTTCTCAAGGTACCACTTCATGTATAGATATTACTCTGGCCTCCAGAAAACTAGCAGCCAAATGTAACTGGTCCATAATAGAAGACACATGGGGCAGTGATCATCACCCCATCCTGATGGAAATCAACCAGAAATGCTACTTTACTTCTTTTAAACCTATCCCACAATGGTCTATCAAAAAAGCTAATTGGGACAAATTCCAAACTGCCTGTAACGAATATATTACTGAACCCAATAAATCTAATAATAGCGAAGATGCTTATAATATATATATTAATCAACTAACTAATGCTATAGACTCCTCCATACCAAAACCAACTTCCCACAAAACTACCAAATCTAGTACATCATGGTGGAATGATGATTGTAAAAAGCTATTACCAACAGGAAAAAAGCACTGAAAACCCTGGAAAAAACCTGGCACCCTGATGATCTTATTAAATATAAACGGGCAAGTGCCATAGCACGGAGAACTATCAAAACAGCCAAAAAAGAAGATTGGAAAAATTTCTGTAGTACTTTAACTCCTTCAAAAAAAATCTGGGATAAAATTAAACGCATCAATAAAACTTACTCCAGACCTAACATACCCATACTTAAAGAGAAAAACAAAGTCTACATTACAGACCAAGAAAAAGCTGATTTACTAGTAGATAACTATGCTAACATAAGCAGTAATAAAAATTATACTCGTACCTTTTTAGAAAATCAATGAACCTTTCAAAATTTCAGAAATAGAAGAAGCTATAAACACTGCTAAATGTACCTCTCCTGGAAAAGATGGTATTAGTAATGACATAATTAAGCACATTCCTTTGAAAGCTAAAGAATTTTTATTAATTATCTTTAATATGATTTGGTACACCTCACAATGCCCTAGTAAATGGAAGGAAACTATTCTTATTCCTATAATCAAGCAGGGGAAAAATCCCTAAGAACCTCAATCGTACAGACCAATAGCCCTTACATCCACTTTCTGCAAAATTATGGAGCGTATGATTAACAATAGACTCAACTGGTACCTTGAGAAATACAAATTATTGAGTAACCATCAATGTGGTTTCCGCAAGGGTCGTAGTACGAAGGACCACATTATTCATATGGAATCTTCCGTCAATAAAGGTTTTGCCAATAAGGAAAGTACATTAGCTGTTTTCCTGGATCTAGAAAAGGCTTATGATATGTTGTGGCCTACAGCTATCATTATCAAATTACAGACGATGGGAATTTGTGGCCGAATTACACAGTGGATTCATAATTTTCTCTCCAACAGAAAAATTCAAGTTAAAATTAATAGTACCTTTCAAACTTATGCAATATTGAAAATGGAATACCTCAAGGGAGTGTCATCAGTCCCACCCTGTTCAATATTGCAGTTAACGACCTTGCTGAAGTCACCTATGGAATAAATATCTCCCAATATGCAGATGATATAGCTATATGGAAATCTAATAGAAATACCAACTTTCTTATGAGGAAAATACAACAAAATTTAAATGACATTAATAAATGGTGCGAAAAATGGGGTTTCAACATTTCTACGCCTAAGACAATTGCTGTTCTTTTTACCAATAAAAAGAACTTTACTACTAAACTTAATATTAATAATGTCAATATTAACTTTCATTCATCAGCTAAATTTCTCGGAATAATTTTTGACAAAAAACTTAATTGGAAAGATCACATCAATTATATAGTTAAAAGATGTAAAAATAGACTCAACCTTCTCAGATGCATAAGTGGTACCGATTGGGGTGCAGACTGTAGCACGCTCTTTCAACTATATAAAACTCTAATCAAACCTATTATAGAATACGGATGTGAGGCTTTTAATTCTGCAGCCTCTACTCATAAACAAAAACTGGACTGCATTCAGTATCAAGCATTAAATATTTGTACTGGAGCACTTTATGGAACGGCTCTTAATAAATTACAAATAGAGACTGGTGATCCACCTCTTCAACTAAGACGTAATTTCCTTTGTAATTTTTATGGCATCAAATTAAATATGCACTTATCCCACCCAAACAATTACCTTCAACTTGACTGTTGGCAGAAAGAATATTATGCTGAGAAGTGGAATAACGATCTATATCATACCCCTTTTGAAGCAAGATGGCATCAAGAACAAGTAAATATCTTTCCCTTGCACAATCCTTTTCCCTATTGGCATTATAGCAAACCAAACATTTCCACAGAAATCTACAATCGCACTAAATATATAACTGATAAAAATGAAAAGGGACTAATTGCCACAGAAATAATACACACTACTTGGAATAACGCACTTCATATTTACACAGATGGTTCACTTAACCCTGAAACCAATACAACCGGATGCAGTTTATTATGCCACAACTCAATTATTCTAAAAGCATTAGATTAATTAAACAATGAAATTTCTATCTTCACGGCTGAGCTATTTGCTATTCTAATAGCAGTAGAATGGATTGAAGAAGTCCAACCTATTCACACTTGTATTTTTTCTGATTGCCTTAGTGCAATACAGGCAATTTCGCAACCTTTTCCTAACAATAAAATTATATGTGATATTCGCCACACTATCATCAGTATTAAAAATCAAAATAATAATGTTATATTTGAATGGATTCCTGGTCACTGCGGAATAAAAGGCAATGAAAAAGCTGACCAAATCGCAAAAAAAGCTACACAAAAATGTAGCATTGACATTAAATTACCACTTACTACCACAGAAATTAAACACGAGCTTAAAAATAATCTTAAAGATCAATGGCAATTAGAATGGAAGGAATCTAAATCTTCAGGACTTCAAATGATTCAACCTTCTGTTTCATTTCACATGAACAATTGGAATCTTCCACGCTGGCAGGAAACTATCATCCATAGACTTAGACTGGACATGTACAATAAACTTAACAACTTTAAACATAAAATAGGACATCATCCTAACGGAATGTATGATACGTGTAACGTTTATGATAATGTAAATCACCTGTTTACTTCATGTATAATACATACCAATAATAGACATAAATTACAAAGGGCTCTAAAATATACTGATAATCAAATGACAATACATGACATATTTGGATCCAAAAATAACATAACCTATATACGGTACTGCAATTTATTAAAGAGAGTTTAGGAAAATATTAAAATAATACATAGTTCTTCTATACACAAGCTACATTTTTTTCAGAGGACTGGGTGATTTGGTGATTGGCTGGACAGGATGCCGCCTTATCATCATCTGAAGTGTCGCGGCCCTGCAAATTCTACCTAGCGGAGCACGGGCTCTTAAACTGCAAGGGAAACGGACCGGCTTGCAGAAACACATGCGGCGCTCTATGTCTGGAGGATCACCGGCACCCAGCCCCTCAATTTTCTAGATCATGCTATAGTAACCTGGGTTTGACTTTTGGGTTTGGGTTTATCTTTTTAGGTGTTCGGGTATGTACCCGAAACACCTATTGTTTTTGTTCGTTTTTTTTTACTTCTTCTTCTTCTTCTTCTTCTTCTTCTTCTTCTTCTTCTTCTTCTTCTTCTTCTTCTCCCCCGTGACTGTCCGCAAAAAAACACATACTTGCAAACTTCACACGAACTTGAAACTTGGCATGTACTTAGAACTTAACAAGTAGATGAAACTCGAGTTGTGAGTGACCCCGATTTGACCTTACTTCCTGTCCAAACCGGAAGTCAAAGTTTAATATTTAAAAAAATCATATCTCAACAACCACAACAGGTAAATGGACATTTTTTGCACTATTGTATAGATTGTTAATTGTCGAAAAATATTTACAAAAACATGACCCCAATTTGACCTTACTTCCTGTCCAAACCGGAAGTCAAAGTTTAACATTTAAAAAAATCATATCTCAACAACCACAAGAGATAAATTCACAATTCTTTCACCATTGTACAGATCGTTAATTGTCAAAAAATATTTTCAAAAAGGTGACCCCAATTTGACCTTTACTTCCTGTCCAAACCGGAAGTCAAAGTTTAATATTTAACAAAAATCATATCTCAACAACCACAAGAGATAAATTCACAATTCTTTCACCATTGTACAGATCGTTAATTGTCAAAAAATATTTTCAAAAAGGTGACCCCAATTTGACCTTTACTTCCTGTCCAAACCGGAAGTCAAAGTTAAATATTTAAAAAAATCATATCTCAACAACCACAAGAGAGAAATTCACAATTCTTTCACTATTGTACAGATCGTTAATTGTCAAATAATATTTAGAAAAAGGTGACCCCAATTTGACCTTACTTCCTGTCCAAACCGGAAGACAAAGTTTAATATTTAAAAAAATCATATCTCAACAACCACAAGAAGTAAATTAAATTTTTTTGTACCATTGTACAGATCGTTAATTGTCAAAAAATATTTATACCCCAATTTGACCTTACTTCCTGTCCAAACCGGAAGTGAAAGTTTAATATTTAAAAAAATCATATCTCAACAACCACAGGAGGTAAATTGACATTTTTGTACCATTGTACAGATTGTTAATTGTCAAAAGTATTTACACAAAGGTAACCCCAATTTGACCTTACTTCCTGTCCAAACCGGAAGTCAAAGTTTAATATTAAAATAATTTCTAAATTCAGTATTGTATTGTATTCAAACAAACTTCTCGCGAGAACTTCAACAGACGTTAACATTTGACATCTCCAACACTTCGAATTGATGACGCAACCATTTTAACTTCAACCGAACACCTTGTTTTTGTTGTGACAAAAACTTATATCTAGTTCATTTTAATTCTTTTATTCTCTTTTAGCTTTGTACCGGTCCATCAAGATTACTTCTTGTTTTTTTGCTCCCAATAAAATAGAGAAGGAAAATTTTAAGCAGTCTCATTTCATTCGCATCTCTGCGCGCATGCGCTGTTCAATCCGTACAGCAACTGGCACAAAGGGCACATAGATTGCCAGAAGTGCCATTAACAACAACAGATGAAATAAAAGGTGAGACAAATATCAATATTTGGTCTGTTATTTTTTTATTTTTTTTATTTTTTTAAATTTATTTATTTATGATTATTTATTTATTTATTTTTAGATTTATAAGAAGTGTCTATGATTTTTGAACGTTTTGTATTTATTATGCCCGCAATCTTCAAGCATCATGATCCGTCCAAGTCATGACTTGCATACGAAACCCAACATTATGCGGATCCTAGTTACACGATCCCGCGCCAGTCGTAAATCACCCACCGTAGCTGGCGCTATACAATTTTGACGATCAGAGCCGTGAGTGAGGTGGCGCGGCCGCGTTTTTTTTTTTTACACCGCAGCGACGGGTTTTGTGCAGTAAAAGTGCCAATTCCGGTCTTGAGAGAGAGACTACGAAACCCTAGGCGCGCGACGATAGAAAACTCCAAGCTGCAGTCGACCATAGCGCTCTGCAGTGGAACTCATGGAGCCATTCCCTCTCCGATCCGTTGATGGTAGGTTTTTTTTGCGTGTCGAAATTCCCTTTGCGCGCATGCGTGCTGAATGGGTTCATAGTCTTGACACAAGGGCGAAATGCGTACAAAACCCGTCGCTGCGGTGTAAAAAAAAAATACGCGGCGCGGCCGTGGACAGGAATGAATGGCGCCCGCAGCGGCGGTTGGTTTATCAAATCACAGCGGATCGGCGCGTGTACGTATAAAATCACGAGTAACGTCTTGCACCAAGACTGTAGCTAGTGCGCGCGCCTTGAAGTGTGACGTCAGATATTCAGCAACAACGTATCCAATGAAACCCCTTGAATGGTACGCCGGGAGATGAATGGTACGCCGGGAGCCTGTCTATATCCTTGATATAGAATAAATACAGGGGACCAGTCTAACTAAATCGTTTTGTCAATGTGAAAGTCATCATTTTATTGCCACTTTTCGAATGACTCTTCAGGACTTTCCCTCAACAAAGTCCTGCATTAAAGCCACAAATTAGTGCAATAGGAAAGTAATGTAAACACGTTCACTAATATACGCTATTCAACAGCTTGTAAAGCAATGAATATAATTAATATTAATAATATAACAATATAAACTATGGGCTGAACGTCATAATCACATATCTACTGATATGATGAGAACTGTAAAATATTCAGTTGAATAAGGCATGAATATCTCTAATCTTTCTATCCGTTAATTTTTGAATTATTTGATGCTGTATACAATATACAAAACTCTAATATATAAATACACACTTCTTTTTTGGGGGGGAGGGGGTTGAAAGAAAAAGGAAACTACATTAAACCAAACTGCCAAACATTTTCAGCCTTAAATAAAAATTATGAGGCACAAAAGTGATTGAGGTTGAAGATTCAGGGCAATTCAAAACGGATGCGCCCCCCCCCACCCCACCAAAAAAAAGAGGGGGGGTGGAGAAAATAAAATAAAAACGAAATCTTATCTCCAAAAATTGAACATACAAATAAATTTTAAGAATGAATTTTGAATGAATAATAAAAAAATACGGGCACAAATAATCGTCGCATAATTCAGAGCCCCCCCCCCCCCCTCCATCCACCCACCCAGCCCCCTTGAAATTTGAAATCTGTCTCCATCCCTGTTTTTGGATGCCCCCGAAACGGAAAATCCTGGAGCCGCCAGGTTATTTCAATATTGAGGGGCCGAGTTTGTCCATTGCTTTATTAACCGGCGAGTCCAGCCGCCGGTAGATCTTAGAATCTATAGATTCAGCGACATCGGTTGCTAGGATACCATCATCAATGAAAGTACACGCATTATACAATGCACTCATTGATGAACTTTGGGGAAGCATTCTTTTAAAAGTTTGTACGATCTATTTTTTATAAAGAATTAGGCCTGTAATCTGGTTACGAAATCCATCATCAATGTCAAATACAAAATTTAATTATGGATAATGGATATAATAAAATAGAATGGCAAAACTATGCACTATTTAAAAAAAAAACTGGATTCGGTTTTCTACCCTGTCAATTAATTTATATACATGTACTGTACGTCTCGCAGCTCGTGTTAAACTTCATGCAAATGAATCTTACGAAACTAGAGCAACCAGACTATTTCTGGTCATGTGATTTTCAGGGGTTTGGTCACAGACTAGACGTCAGGATTGAGGTTTGGTGGAGTTCTTCGCAGTGAGTTAACGGAATAATTTTGGAAGAAAACATCATCTTACAGAAGTTGACAGTCTCTGAATGCCCATTATAACATCTATTCCACCTCGACTGTTTCTACAAAAGAGGTATGTTTGGTGATTAATAGTTGTTATTTAACTGAATACTGGAACTTTTTGTAGTCAAGTATATAGTCCGTGTCCACTCCGTGTCCACTCCGTGTCGTGACCATGGTGACGTGCGTGTGTCCACTGCGCTTGTAATAATTATGTAGCCTACACAGTTTCCGGACAATTTGTACTTGACTCCCATGACCATGTACATTTACTGACGTCCACTCCACATTACCGGCATGACTGTGGTACATGAAATCAACTCGTTGGAAAGAGTGTCAAACCCAACAGCCACCAGTGTAGCACTAGCAGTAGCAGGCCACAAAATGGCTAACAATTAGTAGGCCTAGGCCTAACAAACTAACATAACATTAACAAGTAACATCTTACTGGACATGCTGGATGTTTTCAATCAATATAGGCCTAGCCTAACATGAGTCAAGTCTTGACTAACGTTGGATAGAATGTCGTACCCGACCGCCACTTTTTCTCATTCAATATAACCAATAATGTAATCTTTATCATCGTTACTTATCATCCTCACCATGCAAAGCTACAAGTTTTACCAATAATGTAATCTTGCCTACACAGTAAGGTGGAGAACATAAGGATGATGATGGGCATATACTTATTATTCCAGGATATTTATTTCACGAATATTTATTTCAGTCATGTCAGTCTGATCTTGTCAACTACTGACCAACACGGTCATTCTACATGCACAGTGGCAACTGTAATAGGATCCTTCTATTTTCTGAAGTGAAGGGAAGGATTTTTAGAAATAAAAGTGGATTTTAAAGAGAGTTTTCGCTTTCTGTACCCCCAAATATCGATAGAATAATTTTTTAACTTGTTTGTGGTTGCAAACATTTTTTTTAAACTCTTAAAAAGTGCCAGTCGGATACGACATTCTTTCCCTAACGTTACACTTTCTCTCCTTAAGTGTGCACTCTATCATCTTTTAAAGGAAAATCTGTTATATTTGTCAACGAAAAATGGCCTACATGAAATGGCACGGAGCGGCCGCGAAAGGGCGACACAGCCACCTCATTATATGACGTCACGGATACTCGCTATATGGCAATTTTCATGAATGAAATTGCCGCGCATGCGCATATACTTGCCACAAGTCACTCGCTGAGTCTTTACTTCGATAGAGCTCGTGACGATCTTTCTAATGGTACATGTACCAAAATCTTACAATTTGGGCGTTTTCTTCTATTTTTTCTGGAATTTCTTTGATTTCAACCTGAGGATCAACAACTTGCGGCGGATTTGTTATGTGATATTGTGAGTTTCGTAAGTTATATTTTTGTTACCATTTTAGTATGAAACTGCGCCACTGTCCAAATGTGTTCGGGATGTATTAAATAATCATTGACAACATGTATTACATGTATATGTCCGGGATGGATGGATTGAGTGCGCCGTGGGATTATGCATGGAATTGTCATGAGCTGGATGGGGATTTTGATGCGCACGCCGTGCGTGCGTGGTGTGCATAGTTTCTGTGACGTCAGGAGCCGAGCCGAGCCAACCAATGAGCACCGCGCTAGTTTCGCACCGCACTGCGTTGATGGGGATTTTGATGCGCACGTCCGTAGTACGAAAAAACATAATCCTTTTCAAAATCGTTTTTTATGTACAAGAATACATTTTTTTTTTCAATTATGATTCCAGATTTGAAAAGAGGAAGACTTCTTCTCAATATATTTTTCCTTAAGAAAAAAAAAACAGGGAAAGTGCTAAATATATTAGTACTGCTTGAAAATGGTTCAATTTTTAAAAATTGCTGTGCAGCTCTTGTTGTGAAAGTGCTCACGACACCAAACTTTACTTTAATAAAAAACGACACAGTAAAGAAAAGATTGTATGGTATCTTCTGTATTATAATGGTCAATTTTGTTACCATTTACAGTCCAGTACATGTATTTGTGCACCACCGGAGGCATGTTTTCAACAAAAATGTAAACGGGTATGCGGGTATCCGAAGTTTTCTGATTTCAGGTATGTGGTTCCAAAAATATCCGAAAACGTACACCCCTACTAAAGGCCAGCTGGGCTTCTTGATCTTGCATGTGAGAAATCATTCAAGTCCGGCCCAAGCCAGCAATTGTTCAGAAAAAATCACTCAACACTTCAGTCCGTCAGCCAATGAACTTTACTATATAGTGAGAAATTTCCTTATTTTTCACATTAGGTAGGTTTACAGTATATTTGAAGATCATCTCCAGTAGGCGAGTTGTGTACATATCCCTCCTACAATTAGTGCAATTTTTGAAACAACCCATTCAGGCCACTCCTTGCCATTAGCTGTTCCCAGCGGTTTCATATGGTTACCCTTCTGTGCACTGTCACACCACTGAGATTGCAGGGTAAAGTGGTCTCCCATTGATACATTGCAGGCCATACTAATTTGTTCCAACATTTACAGTGGCCTTGGGTAGCACACAGTTGATTTTGTAAGATTTCTTGGAAAGGACAGCAGGCTTGTACATATATGTACTGAAGGTTGCTTAAGAACAGAATTTTGTGGATCGGAGTGGCCTCCATGTGTAGGAGGGATATTGTATTCAAAGTGTACACGCACAGCCTGTGTACAACATAGGCTAAGGCCGAGTAAAAAAAAAAAACATGTTTAGCATCCGGTTTCTGAAAAAAAAGGAAGCGGGAGGGGCTTTTTATTTTTTATTTTTTATTTTCAAGATGGCTGCCATTCTTTTTAAAATTTCGAACAACCATTGGTTTTTCCACTGTTCAAACACACAATAATGAAAGAAACATGTTGGACAAGACATTGAACATGTTTACAGTGGTTTTATTAAATAGTTTGTTCAGTATTAAAAACCCTGTAGCTCACTTTCACAAGAATAAATTTAAAGTTGAAAAATAAAAATGCATTGAACTTGAGGTTCCATCCCGTGTTCTGTAGTGCTTTCTTTAAAAATTCCAAACATTTAACAAGTGCTAACAACACATCGGCAGCCGATCATGCAGCTAGCTGTCTACGTACATGTGGTTGTGAGAAATCACGTCATTCATGGAACGTAACTAGACTTGAAATCAAGTCGATAATTAGCCGAGTTTAGTTGCCAATAGCTTCAACAGCGTTCCGCGCTGGGTATATACAGCGGCGCCTACAGACAAAACACGACTGTCTAACGACTTGTCCCCGAGTCTAATGGAACGTGCGCGTGTGCACTCTTTGCAGAGCTCATACCGTCTGTTCCCTGACTTGGCAATTACGATAAAATGTACGTATCCGGTCCGGGAAACCAGACTAACGTTAGTAGTGGTACCATAGCTCCATGGTAGTACACAAGGATGGCTTGGCCACGCACGGCGGGAAATAATCCCGAAACACACGGATGGGGCCATGCAAAAATGTACATACTTGGACTGGAGATTGCACAATTGCACGGTCGACTGGACCGACAGAATCTATAAATTAGAAGTTCTGACTTGCAAGTATTTTATTTTCCGATGGATCGGTTGACATTTTACGTTTTTTAATCTCATTTTGAATTGGTAAAAATTAAAAAACAAATCCATGCGGCCCCCAAAAAGGAAGCGGGCGGGGATGCTAAACATGTTTTTTTTTTTACTTCGCCTAATCTGAATCTACATATAATACACATACAGTACACCACACAGACACACACACTTGTGATGGACCACCAATGAAAGGAACTCAAATGAAAAGAGCTGTCTCTCTGCATTAATAGAGACCCAGAAAATCACTGAAGTGTGATGAGTGCATCCATTCACACCCAGTAGCTCTGCGCATTATCACTGGTGTGTGAATAGCTTTTAAACACTGACCGACCATGGCAGGGGGTCAAACTAACCGATGGTCAAATCCTATGATGACATGTATGTCTACATAAATTTGACCAATCCAATACAATTATAAAATACTAAAATATAGTGAATTTGATTTTTTTGTGTTCCATAAAACTATTATTATGTAAGGCTGTGCGTTTTCGGTTATTTCAGGAACCGGATAATTACCCATAAACAATTGTGTATTTATAAACACATACTGTACATGTACATAATGCTGAATGTATAATAATGCTGAATGTATAAAAATAACCAACATGAAGACAATATTCTCTTGTTTTATAGTCATAATAAATGTGGATTTACTGAAATACATGTAATTTCCCGCCTCTATATTAAAAACGACTTAAGCATCTCCATTTTAAACCTATATTTTCTAAATAAAAAATCGGAGACTTCCATTATTTTGTGTGGCTTCAATGTTCAGTCGAACAAAAGTCTTTTACGGGTAATTGGAACTGAAAAATGGAACCGGGTAATGACAGTTTCGGTCGGGTACCTGGGTACCCGGCACAGCCTTATTAGTATGTAAATTCTTGAATGAAATTTACCTAGAACACACACCATATACTGCATGTACAAACAGCACGTAGAACTATTTAGTCCCCCTATACACACAGTTTGGTAATCTAAAAAAAAAAAATTAACCCTCCTACAATCAGTGCAATTTTTGAAACAACCCATTCAGGCCACTCCAAGCCATTAGCTGTTGCCAGTGGCCTCATATAGTTACCCTTCTGTGCACTGTCACACCACTGATCAGATTACAGGGTAAGGTAGTCTCCCATCTATACATTGCAGGCCATACTAATATGTTCAAACATTTACAGTGGCCTTGGGTGGCACACAGTTGATTTTGTAAGATTATTTAGAAAGGACATCAGGATTGTGTACTGAAGGTTTCTCGAGCAGAATTTTGTGGATCGGAGTGGCCTCCGTGTGTAGGAGGGTTTTAATATTGATAAAGGTTTTCAAACTTGTTTGTGTAAAGTTGATGATGGTATGAAACAATCTGAATGAATGTTCACTATTTTTTCATTTACAACACAAATAAACTTTCACGTTTTTTTCTTTTATTTACTGACATATATGTTAATCTAAGAAATAAGAAATGTTGGAAACATAAAAATATTTACAACTAGTGTTGGGACGTTTACACATTTACACATGTACACGTGTACATGAAAATAAATTCATTCAACGTTTTCAAATTCACAAAATGTGTAAACGAATCCTTTTAAAATATGGAACCGTCCATTTCCACGATATTTAGCCGGTCTTTTTTATTTCACGACGTGCAATCAGTGGGCCGTTATTATTAAATTGTGATTCCCAGGAAGTTCAACTGATACATTTAAAAAAAAAATTAATACAAATTTTAATCTGTACTTTATTGGTGATAACAATGACCATTTACACATGTACACTGTATGTGACAAAACGTGTTAATGTTTCACAAATTAAACGGAAATGCCAAGCCTGTTCACTACATGTTAAGGAAACACATAAGCTTGGGCGATATCGATTTTTTTCATCCACGATATATCGGCAAACATATCGCGATTTTCGATAATATCGTGATTATTTTTTTCATTCATGCATGATTGCTTTAGAGCCGATAACCACAGGTTATCAAAAGCATCACAATAATTCACAAATTTGATTGCAGAGCGTTTATGTACTTCTGAAGTAGTTCGCCTTTGGTTTTCACATCCAAAAGCTGAAAAGACTGTTCTAATTTTGATTCCATGGAATTTCTGACTTGACTCACAATGGCGATTTTTTTTTTTTAACCGCGATTTGCTGATATCTCGATAACTTAAAAAGGTTCTCGATATCGTAATCGAATAAAAAAAAGGTATCGCAATATTCGATATTATCGTGTTATCGCCCAAGCTTAGAAACACTTGAAGCAAAACATCGTCATCTGGCAATGTATTATAAAAGTGTTTTTGACAGACTCAATTCAAGATGATTGATACAATGTACCTTTAAAAATTACAGAATGTAGCTGTTGAATATTAACCCTAACTCCCTAGACAACAAAGGCAGTTAGAGGATTTTGAAGGATTTTTATTGTTCACTAACAATGCTTAGGGAGTTACCAATTACATGGGTCAATATTGTACCTTCCCGGCTTTTAAGTATAATCTTTTACTGCATACAGGGGCCTTTAAAAATCTAATTTATGACAAGTCTCACTTAGCAACTGATCAAATGTATACTGTGTACATCGTATGACACATACATCGTTCATGTACATTGTATGCCATGGTAATGATTCTACCTGGGAACAGAAGAACAATGGGCTGATAGCCTCATGTTTCCGCATTGTTTGCACAAGTCATCTCCCTTTACCCCCCACCTTTTATTGGCCTACTGAGCTCCTCGCAGCTCCTTTTCCAAACAAGAGAAACCCAAATATTTGTTCTCGATGGGGGAAAACAAACCCCCTGTATGTACCTCCAATGAATGCTACATGTAGATTTTGCACAGACGGTGCCATGATAATAATAAACGAAGGTAGTGTACACCTGTAACTGTTTTTTAAAAAGTAAATATCTGGACTGATAATGTGATTGATTGGGGTGACCTGAATACCTGTGTCAGTTCTCGTACTTGTGAATTAGATTTAAAAAACAGAGTACTCTTTCTTAAATTTGAACTGGAAATTAGTTCACTTTTTCTTTAAAATGACAACACCTCACTCAGACAAAGTTATTTCCAGGGAAGATTGATAAGGTCATCATCAGCTTCACACCAATTTGCACCATGCTGTTATTTTTACAGGGAAGGTACAGTATTGGTTATTACCTGGGGCCAATTTGCTTAGCGGATTTCTTCGGTTACCAGCCAAACTTTCATACAAAATGTATGTATTTTGGCTGGTAGTCTGTTTTATATTGCTTAGCAAAAACATTTGTTGAGCAAAATTCTCTGCTGAGCAGCTCTATGAAATTGGTCCCTTGGGTCAATAGCAGATAAAATTGTTTACCAGAATAATTTGCTTAGCGGATTTTTGTGGTTACCAGCCAAACTTTCATACAAAATATATGTATTTTAGCTGGTAGTCTGTTTTATATTGCTTAGCAAAACTATTTGCTAAGCGAAATTCTCGGCTTGGCAGCTTTATGCAAGTGGTCCCTGATTACAGAATTAAGTTCGTAAAGATGCCAAATTGTTTTTTCTGAAGTGCTCTCATTCGGGCTAAAACACAAATGCTCATTTTAAAAAGTTGTCAGATGTCAAGTATTTTCTGTAACAACTGAATGCTTTTCATGTCTAAGACTGCATTAACCTGTTTTTTTCCCACAGGTTTTTGTTTTAAAGTTTTAAAGTTTAATTTTAATTTTTTTTAAGGGAAGGTACATTATTGGTAATTTACAGATTATTGAATTATCAAATTATTATCTATTCAATTATCTGAGAAATGATTTTGAATTAAACAATTATACCAGACGGCAAGTTTTTAAAATCATTATCACTGACAATTAAAAACATTAGCACCTTTTATTAAAAACATTAGCACCTTTTGTGATGAAATTTTCACCAATTAGTTTTTTTGATACATGTATATATTTTTTTCAAAACTAGAAGGTTGAAATTACATGTTACCAAATACCAATGTTGTACGGTACATGTACCTTTCCTTTTATGTAAAGTAAGCATACTCATAGATACAATTTTGCCAAAATTACATGTACCAATGTTGTACCTGCCCATTGAATTACCAATCCTCTATGTACATTACCTTTAAAGAGGGGCTCTAAGGTCAAATTTAGTTTTGTGATTTTCCAATAACTAGAGTCCTTATTAAAGTATGAAAATATTACCCAAAAAAATTAGTCTCTAACCTCACGTGAAAGTGATGTAAAATGTCATTTTATTTGATAACCTTCCTGTGTGAAATTTGTTAACATCCAATGACAACAGTGACGTCACATTTCAAATAAATGGATCTCTACATTTTTGTACGGTGAATTTGCAGTTCATTCCTGAATCTCCACAATATTTGATCAAATCGGCGTTGAAATTGACTTTTTGACAAACAAACAAATTCCTGTATGCAATGTTACAGACTCATTTACCGTAAGAAAACAGTGATGTCATGTTTCAAATATCGCTCTGAAAGGGTATCAAATAAAATGATTTGTTACACCACTTTAAAGTGAAGTTAGAGACTTGTAATTTGTTCACACTTTAATAAGGACTCTACATGTATCTATTGGAAAATGAGTGCATCACAAAACTGAATTTGACCTTAGAGTGCCTCTTTAACACCTTCATCATACAGTGTATGTGACAGCACTACATTTACCTCAATTGGCATTTCAAGAAAATTGATTTTTTTTGCCCGCAGTTTTTTAATGGAGTACCTTGTGTAATGTTGTTGTGGCTGCCTCTCATTGAATCAATTTGCATGTAATTTCATTGAGATATGTGCACAACGTTCATTTGTATCTAGATGAGGCAGAGGTGATTCTTCTTGAGCATGTTTGTTTCACTCGAGATCCTTGTAACGATCGCGTGATCTAGCGCAGTGCAAAATAAACAAAAGGAATATTTACAAGGTCCCAATCCATGTCATAACACAGCCGCTAGATTATGCCTCTTGTATACGGTTGGGTACCAGACTACGGCTGAAACGTGCCTGCAGCTAAAATCCATCTTCCAATTTTTATTTGGCATATTTTAGATATCATTTGATTGCAATAATTAGTCTTTGCCTTCAGAATATGTTTGAAATACATGTAGATAGTTTTATTAACCCTAACCTTCCCAAATCCTCCAAAATCCTCTTTGCTAAAGTGAAGGATTTTGAAGGATTGAGGTTACATGCTATACATGCTCTTTGCTAAAGTGAAGGATTTTGGAGGATTGAGGTTATTAGGCATACTTGCCTTTCCATGGTACATGTACATCCATGTTTGTTGTAGTGATTGCAAGGTCAGTGCTTGGGTCAGTGGACACTGTTTATTGCTCCATGCATGCAGGGAGGGTCCCATGCCATGTACATACATGTATATATCACAGATTAGAAATACATGTGTGCATACATGCATGTCATATGCTTGCTTTACAAGTGAAGGATTATGGAGGATTCAGGTTAGAGCAAATGGGCCTAGGGAGTTAGGGCTAATATTTACAGGGAACGATTTCCTGAAAATGTTTTGCAAAGGGATATTATTTGGCAGAAATGTTTTTGGATTTTTGTGTCTATTTATAATGTTCATTTTGAATATTAAATCATGTACATACATGTACATGTATGTATTTGGAATTTTGAATAACATTTTGTTGTGCGATAGAAGCAAAAACATTGACTGTTTTAGATTTCATAAACTCTAATGGTTTTTGACTTTGCATTTCTATCAGTCATCTTTGAGCCCCTTGTATACATGTACATGCAGTCTCCAAAATGCTGCACAAAAAAAAAATTCTAAGTACACAATGCTTTTTGTATGCATGCCTCAAAATATTGCATACTTTACAGAAGAATGGTACATGGATACCCCAAAATGCCCCTCAGGTCTGGGACATAAACAAACTGTTTTGACCTTCACACAGTACATGTATACCGCAAGTTACTGCACTGGTTTATTTCAAGTTAGCCTTGCAATGAAACAAAGCAGGTGGCTGCTTCAGTTTACCTCATCTCTCTGAAGAGCCTTGGGCTATGCCATTAATCATTAGATAAGAAGGTGTGTACCACAATATGTCCCAGTTGTGACATTTTGAAGTATGGGTCCACTTTGTAAAGAAATACACTGATAATAGGAGGGTTTTAATAATAATAATAATAATAATAATGTGTGGACTTATATAGCGCACGTATCCACCAACTACATGTAAGTGGTGCTCAAGGCGCATTATATCATTACCCCTGCTCATAAGGCTTATAAGGCTCATAAATCATTCCTGAAACCATCTCAGCTCCCTGGGGAGTATACAGCTCAATTGCTGCCATTACAGCGCATATACATGTAGGGCTAATCAACCAACTCTGCCCTCACAGGTACCCATTTAACCCCTGGGTGGAGAGAAGCAATTATGGTTAAGTGTCTTGCTCAAGGACACAAGTGTCACGGCCGGGATTCGAACCCACATTCTGCTGCTAACACCAGAACTTGAGTCCGGTAAACTAGACCGCTTGGCCACGACACTCCAGCTGGCGAGGTGGAACTTCAAATTCAGAATCCGGAAAAGCCATAATAACTGTCTCGTGATCCAGATTCAGGATCTGCCGCAGCCTGAAACAGAATAAGTTTGTATCATAAACTAAACCACAAGGAAATCTACTGTCTGGGTTGCAAAATGTTTACACATTTTGTCACAGACCGTGTACATGTATAAACGATTATTGTTGTCACCAAGAAATGGTATGATGCGGACGGATTGTGCATATTTAGTATGGAAAATAGTCCAAAATACAGCAATACGGAAAGTAGCACAGATTAAACAAAATCCGAGCCTAGCACAAAACATCATCCAAAATTTCTGGATGTATTTAAATTAAAAATAAATTATCACTCAGTTGAACTTCCTCGGAATGGTGATGTACATGTCATAACAGCGGGCCCATTGGATTTTTTTTTACCAAATACTTGCGTTCTGACCTTGTACCTTGTGAAGCACTGTTGACTTGATTGTATTGACACTTTGCAAGATTTACCTCTGGATTTCATCCTGGAATCTAATTATATTATGCATTTCTTGAATGGTCTTTACAGTGTCAGTCTTGACAATGCACAAAATTACTGGGGCAAGTGCATTTACATGTACTGCATTGTGCACATTGTGCTGTACACTGTTTGTCATTTAAAGGTTTGCTGAAATAGAAATATTCTTGAGGTAGATTGATAAATTGAGTGTTGAAACAACCTCCTTTGAGTTTTGTTTCTCCAAAATATAATTTTCAATTGGAGACAGTTTTAATTTTGTGTAGCTGTTTTTCACCTTCCTGAAAAAAGAACAGCAATTGTTGTACACATTGGTGACGGCATACGCAGTGGTTATCACTAAATTTCTTCAAACAGAATTCAAGTCAGTTTGGGAGTTGAGCATATCCATATTCACTGATAATTCTGTAGATGATGTCATAATATAATGCGCCTTGCGCACCAGTTTGGTGGATATGTGCGCTATATTAGTCCACATTATTATTATTATTATTATTATTATTATGAAGGGTCTGTATCTCTGGGTTTTTTCTAAAGAGACCGTTCTAATCAGCTCCGCTTTTTTGATCTGAACATCTGAAAATGTAAGGCTCAGGCTTGATAAAAAGTATTAGGATTTGAGGCTTTGCATGGTGGAATATCGATGGGGAGAACCATGGGGAGTAACCCGCGAGAGTAACCCGTGAAGTCCCCATGGTTCGCCCTGAACCATACTTCTCACTTAGCGACAGCAGAGAAAACGAGTTGACCGATATTGGTTCGCTCCCTTGAACCGTAATCTCACTTTATAGCGACAGTCGAGATACAAGTTGTGAGATAAGGTTCTTTTCAGAACCTGTTCCTCAGCTTCGCGATAGTTGAGATAAACACATGGTGTTACCGCAAAAATGTTATGTTTTGATTTGTAATACTGACAAGCCAACTCACACTGCAAAGCTGTGCAACATTATGCTGGGAGTTTCTTATCCAGCTAACCTCTAAAGATGCCCTAAGATCAGTGAGTTTATGATGTAGGCCTATAGAACTTAGAAGACTTGTATGACGCATGACTTAGACACGTACATGTACATACTGTATACATGTATGTTTTGGGGCTGGGCCACACTGCTATCCATTGTCCAATCCATGTTGTGTATTTCCAAGTTAATACATGTCATAAGATCAGATGATGAAAGAGCTCAGTCTCTAAGAATTGATGGTATGTGACACTGGAGGTCTGCCAAGTACAAAGGCTAATGGCTGGTGTCAGTGCTGGAATGAGCCATGAAATGAAAACATGGGTTTGGTTTCTAACTGAAGAAATGGGGTAAAGTTTGCAAGAATGTGTGGTATGAAGAACCATCGGAGATGATGTGTGGTTTTCTTCCAGACGAAACTGAATGAATATTAACTTTTGTGTGTGGGTGTGTGTGGGTAGGCCTTCGCAAGGTTGTGGGGACTTATAACAAAAGGGTAGGTCATGACACCGTATCTGTGGGGACATTTTCATGTCCCCATAGCATTTTTGGTCCTCACAACTGTGTGTAAAAGCAAGTGTATGTCCCCACAATTACGGAAAAAGACTGTGGGTGTGTATGTGTGTGTATGTGAGTATGTGAATATGTGAACAGTTTTGAGAGGATCATCTTTCATGCAAGAATGTTGTATTTGTGTGTCCTAATCAATTGCAGTCCGGATTCCCATCTTATTTATATGTGTATACATGTATACCTCGGATTCAATTCATCACCATGCACTGTTGATGTAAAATACGCCAAATAATTGTAACATGATGCGTTGGCAATGCTTCGTGCACATTGTAGCCATCTAGCGGTGAAAATGAACTGAGGCTTTGAGCTTAAAGTCATTTCCTGGCGCCATTTTATGGTCTTTATACATAGAAATATAATTGATATTTCTGCAGTACCATCTCCTAACCCCTCACAGGCATTTTGCAGACACCCTGCAGAATACAACAAGATGTACATGTAACAGCAGAAATGTGTGCAACCTACTCAATGCTAAAAGATCCAACAGCTAGAACAATGGTTCTTTTGATCTTTGCTGAAGGCAACAAGATAATAATAATAATAATAAAGATTTGTAGCGCGCACATATCCACCCTGCTGGGCGCTCAAGGTGCGGAAACAAAGAAAAAACATGAATACAAACAATATACAATGATAGCATAGGGAAAAAATTATGTACTGAGATACATATACCTACATGTACAATGCAATTACAAATATACATCATCTTTGAAGAATTGTGACATAAGATGAGTTTTAAGCATCGACTTAAATCTAGTTATACTATGACAAGATTTGAGTTTAGTTGGAAGATGATTCCAGAGTCTCGGAGCAGCGACAGAAAAAGACCTATCACCCCAGTTCCGTTTTGAAGTTGGTTCCTTTAGGAGTGACATGTTGCTGGAGCGCAAATTGTGTGATGGAGTGTAGACTTTAAGCAGTTCAGAAATATAAATTGGAGCAATGTTATTAAAAGATTTGTGAACAATTAGCATAAGTTTAAAAACAATTCTCTGTGAAACAGGAAGCCAGTGCAGTTCTTTCAAGATTGGCGTGATATGGCATGACTTTCTGGACAAAGTCACAACACGAGCTGCTGTGTTTTGTATGTGCTGAAGACGAGATATTTGATTCTGCGGGAGACCGTAGAGGAGAGCATTCCCGTTATCGAGCTGTGATGTGACAAACGCATGTATAATTTGTTCAGCAGCACTTTTATTCAAGTATTTCCTTATTCTGCTAATATTTCTGATATTAAATGATGATATGCGAACAATGTTGGAGGCATGTATGAGGTTTTAAAGTCATTGTCGAGTCAAATATAACACCCAAATTACGTGCTTGTGATGAGGGGGTTATCTGCGAGTCACCAATTGTAATAAATGGAAGAGAAACTTTAGACAATTGCTGACGTGATCCAAATAGAACAAATTCTGTTTTTTCGTCGTTCAATTTCAGGAAGTTTGTCTCATCCAAGATGCAACTTTTTACTTTTGTTGCATCTTGTCACATTGAGCAAAAAAGAAATGCTTCCAGTTCCATCTCAATCCTCTCAAATCCCCCCCCCCCCTCCCCCCCCCTCCATAGACCCTTTTTATGTCTCGGGAACTAGACTTGACTTATCACCGAGTATGTAGGTGGTTTGCTACCTGAAAAACAAGGTTTTACTCGGCCATATTGTAAAAGGAACAAGAAGGAAATTTACAGTGCAAATTATGAACTAATCCAAAAGCAAAACATGTACCGGTGACCTGCTGGAGACAGCTGAGGCCAATTTTATAGAGCTCAGCTAGGGCAGAAATATTTGCTTGGCAGATTTGGTTGGTTACCAGGCAAACTTTCATACAAAATGTGTGTTTTTGCTGGTAGTCTGTTTTTAAATGCTTAGCGAAAATATTTGCTTAACCCTCCTACTTCTGGTACCTTTTTCATACAAGTTGATCCACCATTTGAAACCATTCGCTTTTGTGGTTTTGAATGGTGAAATAACTGTGTACAGTATTGATTCTCCCAAATGGTTTTGAATGGTAGGTCAGCTAATACAAAACCTTGTTTGGATCTTTCCAAATGGTAGTACAGATAATACAAAACCTTGTTTGGATACTTCTAAGTGGTGAATCAATGGACCCTCTATGCATTTGAATGGATTTGAATGGTAGTAAAGCTTGCTACCAACACTGTTCAAATGGTATCACCATGTGTGTACAAAACCAATGGGCATTTTGGTAAGTGGAAATTTTCAATGGTTTCAAATGGTCAAACAGTAGGAGGGTTAAAGCCAAATTCTCCGCATATATTAGCAGCTCTGTGAAATTGGCCCTGTTTAAAAATGTACATGTACATGGCACAGTCCCATGTGTCAACATTGTGGATTGCCATGGTCGAGCGGTTTAGTGCATTGGATTTGTGTTCTGATGGCTGAGTCGTCAGAATGTGGGTTCGAATCCCAACCACAACTGTGATACTTGTGTCCTTGAGCAAGACACTTTACCATAATTGCTTCTCTCCACCCAGGGGTAAATGGGTACCTGTGAGGGCAGAGTTGGTTGTTGTGTTTGATTAGCCCTATATCCGCCAAAATGGCAGCAATTAAGCTGTATACTCCCCAGGGAGCTGAGATGGTTTCAGGAATGATTTATGCGCCTAATGAACAGGGGTAATAATGTACAGCGCTCTGATACGTCGTATAAGAGCGCTTTAAAAATGCCTCCATTACATGTACATTTATATCATTATTTATTATTATTAACATTTGAAGCTGAATGTAAATGTAGAACAGTGGCGATCTAAAATCAAGTGCTCTCAGTAGGAGATTTTTTTATTTTTATTATTTATTGATTTTTTTTTAATTAATGTATCTGTACATGTAGGTAAAACTTGTACAAACTTGTAAAACTAGCTTTGCATGGTGAAGAGGATAAGTAAGACTAATTGCGGTGACACCATGTGAAATTCTCAATTGAGTAGTAATTAGTTCTGAAAAGAACTGGAGGTTACAACTCGACGTTTCGATCAGTATGCTCTGATCGTATGTATGCAAGCTACAGACAGTAAAACAAAATGTACCAGACCATTGCTATGATCCCGTTCATGATTTTACGAAACTCATAGATATTACACTGACACGTATAAGAAGTTCCACCTGGGGAAAAGAAAACAGGAAGTCATTTCTGGAATATTATGCAAAGCAATGCCTGACTGGAAGAAATTTAATCAAGATGTTATTAGATTTCTTCAGTGTCATATTCACTATGCTGTGTAATTTATTGCTGCACGTGCATAATGCACTGACATTTAAATCCATTTTTTGGGTCTGTATTTCACACAAATAGGTTTCTTCACTAAGTACCACCATCATGCCAACCTTGGAACGACAGTGGTAACCCATGGCAACAGAGACGAGAAGACAATATCAGGATTCCCCACTGAAGTGTCTATACGACTCAGGCAGAAGTTGCCACTGCGCGCTCAAGCTGAAACTACTGTAATTAGCACGTTCCTGAGCAAAACCTTGATTTTGACTCGAACACCAAGAGACATTCTGTGCTGTGATTTTTCATATCGCCGTAGAAACCCATTGTATACATTTTCAAAATGAAGGAAGAAGATGTAGAAATAGCCATAAAGGTAAGAAACATATTCCGTGTATTTCACAATTCCACCTGATTTTTAAATTGTTTTGTTATCAGTTTAACAAAAATAGCTCTGGGGTAATGATACCTCCACATGACTCAGTGTGGTTTCCCAGAACCAATTATAGTTAATTGAAACTTTCACAGATTGTATCTACTGTTAGCATTAGTTGGTCGTATCTTTATTGTATTTCTTGATTCTCATACATGTATAAGGTTTTTCTACTATTAGCATTAGGTGGTCGTATCTTCATTGTATTTCTTGATTCTCATATAGGTTATTCTACTGTTTGCATTCGGTGGTCGTATCTTTATTGTATTTCTTGATTCTCATATAGGTTATTCTACTGTTTGCATTTGGTGGTCGTATCTTCATTGTATTTGTTGATTCTCATCAGGTTTTTCTACTGTTTGCATTTGGTGGTCGTATCTTCATTGTATTTCTTGATTCTCATCAGGTTTTTCTACTGTTTGCATCAGGTGGTCGTATCTTCATTTTATTTCTTGATTCTCATATAAGGTTTTTCTACTGTTTGCATAAGGTGGTCGTATCTTCATTGTATTTCTTGATTCTCATATAAGGTTTTTCTACTGTTTGCATAAGGTGGTCGTATCTTCATTGTATTTCTTGATTCTCATATAAGGTTTTCCTACTGTTAGCATTAGGTGGTCGTATCTTCATTGCATTTCTTGATTCTCATGTGAGGTTTTTCTACTGTTTGCATAAGGTGGTGATCGTTGGCAATGGAGCCGTAGGCAAATCTAGCATGATACAGCGTTACTGCAAGGGCATCTTCACCAAAGATTACAAGAAAACAATCGGCGTGGACTTCCTTGAACGACAAATACAGTGAGTCAATCTAATTCTTGGCTGCTGTTAGAGTGTCATACCCAAGGGTCAAATCTGACTGCTTAAATAAATTAAACACCAAAAAGATGTGTTAAAAAAGTGTTATATTGTGAGCCTTTTTTCCCCTTGTTTTTTTTTCAATTCTGGGTACTGATAGGTCTTTCATTTAACCAGTTCACGTCGGAGGCCGTGTATACATGCAATTTTTTTTTGCACCACGGATCGGAGAGCGTCTAAACACGCCATATTTGTATGCATGCTCGGTTGACATGGCAACGAGCCGAGCGTACAGTGACATGCTCGGTAGACGTGACCACGCGCTGTGGAAGCTTCCATTAACGTGTTTGTGTGGGAAAAAGAAACCAGCACAGGGGCCCAGAAAAACTTGTTTTTATTCCCGACGCGAACTGGTTAAGCTTGTGTCCTTTTTTTCTTACGGCCGCTCACCAGATATTGAATATCACCAAGACATGAATTGATTTGAACTTGAGATATGAGACCTAGTTTTGAGTCATACAAGTCTGACACTGGTAGTCCGAGATATTGTGAGATTGTTCTGAATAGGGCTGTGCGTTTTCAGATATTTTTGGAACCGGTTACCCGAAATCAGGAAACTTCGGATACCCGGATACCCGTTTTCATTTTTTGTTGAAAACATGCCTCCGGTGGTGTACAAATACATGTACTACTGTACATGTAAATGGCAACAAATTGAATTTTATAATACAGGGGATACCATATTATCGATCTTTTCTTTATTGGAGTGTAATCTCTTGAATTTAAAGATAATTGTCTGTACAAGTGCATTGTTCAAGAGTCACAGATTTCTGTTTGCACCGCTCAAATGTTAAGTCCGATTTTTAAAAAGCTGTTTACGGGTAATTGAAACTGAAAAATGGAACCGGGTAATGACCGTTTCGGTCGGACCTGGATACCCGGCACAGCCCTAGTTCTGAACAACAAAACAACAAAAAAACATGAAAGTTATAACATTGTTCCCTCTTCTCCTTTTTAGATTCAGTAGTTGTAAACCATTTTGGAAGAATGTTTGTGCAGGGGTGTAGTTTTTGCTATAACTGAAACTGCTTCACTATGGTGTGGCCCCTACAATAAAAAATAAAAAAACATTTATACTATGCATGTGTACCCAAAATAAACTCCAAACTAGCATTGAATTTTATCACCCTAACCTTTCAGTGACAAAATGTAAAAATTTGTGGTAATAAACATTCATCAATCACATATCTACATCCATCATGTCTATAAATCTTCACTGGTGACCTGTGTACTTTATGGCTTGACCCTTGACCCCAGTAAACACTGTGCTGATGTTGCCAGAATCCCATTCCCTGGAGTACTGCCCTATTATCAGCTCCCACTGAAATTTAAGGTTAGAAGCCGTCTTGGATGTGGTTGATAGTGAGGGCATATCAAGCCCTCCAGGACCTACAATGAACGGTCACACTCAAGATTCTTTATCACTACAGTATAGTCAAACTCCACAGGTTTTTATTTAAGTGGTATGAAATCTGACAGGATTGCATATTGTATTCTATGGATGCTGAGGTGAAAAACCAGAAATTGTCATCAAAATAAAACTTGCACTTTAAAACTAGTTTGGAAAGAACAAACTAAGACCATCTTGTTCCCTATATCACGCATCCTTCTTCATATGTTAAGTTCAGCTTGGTATCAATCTACTAGACTTTCAAATGACATAATTACAAATGTTGTACCATGGAATTTCCAAGGTAGGTATAATTAACATGTTAATAGACAAACTTACATCAACATGTTTTTTTAAATAGATGCTTTTCATCACTATCTGAGGCCGGTTCACTAACTCTGTAAAGAAGTAAACAGTATTTTATTAAAATTCCAAATGAAGTACTATTTTTAATTGTGAATAAATATTTCAACAATTACCAAATTTTCCATAAATTATTGACACCAAAAAGATTGCATTGTTTTGTTAAGACAACATGTCTTGATTGACAAATGATAAATCATGTTTTAAAGAATGAATAATTCTGACTTTATCAAAGCATTCCTAATAATTGTCACATGATCACCTTTCAATAAGTTCAAAGTTATTTATAGAAGCTAGTTATTTATGAAAAAACGATATCCGGATTGGACCAAACACTCATCACAATTTTAAATAAATAAGTTCTAAACCCTTGAAAAAAATTCACAAGAAAAAAAAATTGATCTAGGATTATTTTTGATATAGGAATAGTGGAAGTATTATTAGTAGAATCATAATTATGAAAAAATTAAGCGCATTTTTTATATATTTTGTGTATATTGTATTAATATGCATGCAGAGGGAGGATGTTGGTTTAACATACATGTAAGAGCATTGTTCCTTGTAAATAACTCTTAAACCAGCAACCAGTAATTGTATTCATGTGCATAAGTTAATATAGACTAGAAAGGTGGTAATCTTATTATATATAGTATGGGTTCTGTCATTAGAAGGCGCTTTTTTTAAGAAACAAAAATGGCAAACATTTTCCTTACACCATGAAAATAAACATTTTTGATACATGTAGTTGCACCCAATGAGAATGGAAATATAATTCATGTTATATTCATGATTGCCAATTATTGCATGAATTACTGTACTCTCTTGTTAAAAAAAATGCAAAGCCATTAGGCAGAACAAAGTGCAGCGCTGTAAATAATTTAAATGAAAGCAAAAATTTATGTTTTCGCTCCGCATTCCAGGCGCGCGTTACAGATAGTGTAGGCAAAGTGCAGCTTGCAAGATCAGATTTTTTTTCATGGCGAGGTAGCATTCTGGATTATCAGCTTCAACGGCGCACCCAAGGGGGGGGCTCGGGGGGCTTGAGCCCCCCCCCAAGAGGGTCCACGAAAAAAAGGGACAAAAAGAAGAAGGAAAAAATGAGAGAGAGAGGGGGAGGAGAAAGGAGAAAGGGTGGATTTCTTTTCATCTTATGCCACTCGCATTTTTTCTTCTTTCTGCCAAAATTATTTTATTATGTCTCATGAAATCTCACTATAATTGTTTAAATTTGCAACAATAACATAAACATTTGAAACCAATGTGCCAATTTGTCCGGGCTAAAATATATTTTACGTGGTTCCGGCATTTTTCAAATTTAAGTGTTTTTCCCTTTTCAAGGGAATGCCGGACAAGTGTAAGGAAAAGTAATACATTTTTGTTTACCCACAATGATTTATTTTTAGATGTTGTATAATGAATATGCATGAACATGTAACTCTGGTGCAACGACCAGATCCAATCTTATTTTATCATGTGTTGCTTCCTTTTCTCCATTTTTCTTTAACTCGGCTATGTGCAGGGCATTAAAAAGGCCTGCAATCCTACCCTTTCCAAATTACACATCACATACATGCCCAGGTTAGGGTTTTAATTTTATTTGTTAACAGTAATCTGATATAAATAATTATTATGTGACACCGTTTTAGCAACAACAAAAAAGAAAAAGATTACCGGTAGGATCTGGGTTTGCCGCCCACTTGTTCATGGAATTTGCCGCCCATTGATGGAAAGTAGGTAGTTACTGAATCACAATTGATTGATTTGTGCAGTTCGTAATTATAGACGACACACTAATGTTTGTGTGTGAGTGAGATTGGCTCTTGCCAGCTTGGCGTTTATGCCCCTCCATGGGAGGTTACCGAGTTCCTAATGGGAAGATCCATCCATACCTATTATACATACATACAACCCAAAATTACATACATACGTACATATACATACTAGGCCTAGTTGATTTGTGACAGTAACATTTTCTTTGAGCCCCCCCTAAGACAAAATCCTGGGTGCGCCGTTGATCAGCTTGACAACTGTGTCACTCACTGTGTACTTCAAAACGCATTACAAAATAATGGCACTTTTTAAAAAGCTTTAAAAGTACACACAAAATTAACAAAATTCAGTTCATTCCGGCCTGATTAACTGCGAGTTCTGGAACACGTCGATCTCATTTCTCAAATCATGAAATGATATTCACACCCACAGAGAACCGCCTCCCCAAAAATGGGATATTTCACGAAGCATTGCATCCCTCTGCTTTCCCAGCAAAATTTGACCTATCTGTCAAGAATTTTGCTCAAAAGCGGAAGCCCAGAAGTTATAAGGCTATGAATGTAGGGCAATATTTCCTGCAATTGACCTATCGCCGGTGACAACTTAGCCACACCCTTAAGTACAACTTGTACACTGACATCCTCTGCAGGATATACATGTACATTAGACAATGCGCATTTTAGACCAATGCATCAGCATGTACACGTATGCATACAGATGCATGTCAAGTTGTCTTAGATTTCTAAGACAATACCTTTAATGCATTAAATTAAAGTCTAACTTTTCTTCATCCGTGAGATTATTTAATTTATTTAATTACATGTGTAGACTCGTGCATAAATTCAGTATTATTAGTAATACAAGTACATGTAATTTTGTACAACCTCACATGTACTGTACATACGGGCTTTGAAGTCCCGTACTTATTGTCCTTAAAAGTCTGCTGTAGTCCCCTGGGAGCAAGTCCCACAGTGGAGATGGAATCATATTTCTGATAATAGGAAGTCTTTTCTCTAAGCATTGATGAATATTCCTTCATGTAGTGGATGTGCATTTCCGTTATATGAGCTCTTTGATGTCATCAACATTTATTCCTTTCATTAGTGAAGGCCAGCTCAAACGTACGTATATATTTGACATCATCAAGGTTTAGCTGTGAAAGTTGATTCTTGAGATTTAGTAAGCAAGCCATACAAAGGTTGTACTGGTAATCTGTCACGCTTATTATCAAAGTACCTACATGTACATAATGTGTTAATCAATAAATTTTCAAGGATTATTCGGTATCTGAAATAAAGGTCATTCAGCCAAATTCTCTTCAATATGCTGCGTCAAACGTAATTATCCTATTCATTCACGTGTTTCGTGAACCAATGATGTGCATGCAGTTTGATGAGATACTGGCATACTGTAATTACTTGTGCGATATGCGAGTGGCTGTGCGCTCATTTATCCCGAATGACGCAGAAGTACATATGTAATACCAAACTCGCTCGTTGCCCATGGCCCAGGGTAAGGCCCGGTTCATATTTGACGCGAAAGCAAATTTTACGTCATCAAATTTGCGGCGAATGATTCACGCAAGTTGAAATGTGTTAAACTTTTGCGAACCTTCGCCGCGAATATTTGCCGTCAACCATTGTCGACGTCACAAATTTCGCTTCGCATATGAACAAATCAAAATGCACTGGAACTCTTTCTTGGCCATCAGATCATCGCAATGAGTGTTATGTCCCAATTCAGGACATAATCTGTACAATTAGCGCTCCAGAGATGCAAGGGCATGGAGGACGCCAGTACAAATTATCTTCTACAGACTATGATCGCATCATGGCATTGCTTCCTAATTTCAAATAGAATGGAATTGAACTACATGTATTGAGGACAAAGTATTTTGCGCAGTAAATGATACAGTACAACATTAAAGACCTTCAGGAATTAATATTTTCTTGATTTCAGGTTGGCGAGTTATCCTGTGCCCATAATGTATTAAATTAATACATGACAATTATGACATTTTTGTGTAGATTATCTTCAAATAATACATTTAAACACCTGTAAGATCAAAATTAATCATTATTTTCTAACAATAGTGGTTTAATTGTCATATTACAACACTTTGGGACCAATAAAGACAATATAATATATCTTTGTTCATTGCTATCACGACTCACAAAAATGAGCAAAATACCCTAATTTCAAAATGCTGCCTCACCATGAAGGAGAAGAGTCTCCAAAACGAAATTTGGTACAGATGTAGATTAGACTTGTATTAACAAATGGTGTAAGTTTCAAGTTGGTGGGTAAGTGTTGCCAAGGTCAAAGGTCACCGAGAATTTCAGTATTTATTCGATATTTTGTGTCTGGAACCAACTTTGGAGCCTTGCCAATTTTTTTAAAAATGAGTAAGGGCTCTATCCTTGCTTGGGGGTAACCACATGTGTCTATATAATATGCAATATGAAGCTTTTCTGATTATCAATCATGAGTATTAGGGGGGTCTGAAAATGGAAATTAATTTTATCGGCAGAATAAATTAGTGTTTTGAGCAGACTATAGGGAGAAAGGGGGTGAGATACACTTGTTTTGAGGCCAGATTTGAGTTATTTGGGTGACAGTGACCCTAGGTACCAATTATCAGCTTTGTATCTTATTTTAAAGTTGCTCTAAAGGGCATTTGAAAACGCAAAATATTCAATGACGCGAATCGCGCGCACTGGAAGGGGGGTAGCACCCCAACTTTGACGGGCCGTATTTCCGAAACGACTTGGAGTTGGAATGTTTTATTTTGCATGTGTTCATTATCCATAGATGAATCTTAGAAATGAATTTCAGCCAAATCTGAGAGGTGACCCGTACCCCCATTGGTTGAATTGACACGGAATGACCCAGTTAGTATTTTTCTGTGGGGCAGAGACAAGCAATATATATATAACTTTAAAAAGTTCAAACCAAAATAAAAGGTAAACACTATAGCCGTTAATGATGCAGTGTTGTTTGTTTGGCATGATTTTTATGGTTTATATTCATTTTCAAATTCTCAAAGGAGTGGTTAAGTTTCTCTTAAATGAAGGAACAACATTGGCGTTTGATAACGTATATTAATTTAAATTCTCTGGTTCCAAATAAATATAATCACAAAACTAAACCGTGCAATCACGGGAATCACAATTTTTAATATAAAAAACACAAAAAGTGATGAAAACATTTTCCTTTTTCTATTCTAACAATTTTATTTTAACATTTTTATTAACAAAACGAATCGACTGCAACTTTTTCCACATAGGCTATGCTCTTTTTCTTAAGCTCCTTTGGGATGCGCGTGAAGAAAAGTGCCCGTATGAGGCTGTATGTCATCGCCGTTTTCCAAATACCTGGCCATCATTTGTTGGGGAAGCTCTTGCCTGCGAACTATTCAAATTAAAACACATAACGCAGCTCAAAGCCAAGTTATCAATAAAGATGGCATCATAATGTTTCTGCACCCTACAGTTCAGTCATTATAGTGCATAATTTAATGTTTTGGATGATTATTGTAAGGGGAAATTTAGGTCTGCAATTCAATTTGTTTATGATAAGTGGCCCATCAGGCTCACATGGACCTCAAGATTAAATACTCGCATTACAAGTTTCACCGAAATCCAAACACCATAAGCTGCTGGAATTATGAGCTGGCGGACGGATTGGTTTTTGAATAAAGGAGGGTTTTCAAATGGTGTATTTAACTTTATTAGTTGGGTTGAATTATCTAACTAAACCATAAGCATCCATCTTACCCATTCTGGATATTCTGTTTGAGCATTTCTATTGGGAAATAATAGGATGAGTCTGTGAGAGTCTGATAAGTTGGCTTCCCGGTTATTGTTAGAAACATCTTGAATAAAAGGCCTATCAGTTTTTTTGCATTGTTTGTCCGACTCAGGAAAATGTTTATTGGACAGTCGGAATAATACTACTCTATTTATAGTATTAATTTTCCGTACAGGAAATTCTTTAATTCCAAATTTATGTCAAAAGTGACCTTGGGGCCGTGATCTCCACCCCCATCAGCTAAAAAATTTTCAATAAATTTGGCTATATCTAGCGAATTTAAATTCTGTTGGAGTTGTCAACAAAAAAACTCACACCCTTATATTCAGACTCGCTCTCTTATACTTAAAACAAAAAAATCAGTCTTATCATAGCGAGAATAATACCATTGTAAATCTCGCACTCTTATATTCAGACTCGCTCTCTTATACTTAAAACAAAAAAATCAGTCTTATAGCGAGAATAATGGCAAAATATCTCAATACAAAAGATGACATTTGTCCTTAAAGATTTTAAAACTACCATTGCGTAAGGATCAGGGTGACAACATTTCATCAAGGATATAGTATTTTTTTTTACAACTTTATTATTTCTTAACAATAAAAAAACAATTTTTTTTTTTACATTGTGTACGCGGGGAACAAATTTCACATATACAATGTATGGTGGCTAAGAGAGGTCTCACAAATTGGGAAAACGTTCATACTCCTGTGTGAAAAAGTCCTTTAAAGCACAGCACAGCAGAATTCCAATCGATCCAACAATTTTGGCTGCAATTGGACATCGTTTCATAGCAAAAATAAATAAATAAATAAAAAATGCCGACACTGGGTCTGAGGCGACGCGCGGAGACCAGAAACCAGAGACTTTTTTTGGCCTAATAGTCCAAGTCCAGAATAGAATATTATTATTGAATAATATTCATTTGTGAATATATATAATTATATATCCACATATTGATAAACATTATAGTATTCTCCAATATTGTCCGATAGTTTGTTATTATCTCATGAATAATAGATTTGACTACTCTTGGGTCAAAAAATTAATTCTCAATTCAATTGGCAAGAGCTCTTCAAATTTAGTTACAACATTCATGACTACAACACCAGAACTTCAACCAAAACATATTCATCTTCCAAAACACAGGATACAAATATTTCAACACACAATTCGATATAGGCCTACTGGTGCAATCAACTAGAACAAGCTTCCCAGTGATATTACAAACTCGTCTACACTTAATGCATTTAAATATAAAATTAAAATGTACCTATAAAATTGTTCTATGTAAACTACTTATGTGTATTATCTTTGTTAATTGTTATCATAGGCTAGTACCATGACTCGTAAAATTTGCAGTTTATTCATGATTAGTGTTTTGCTGTTTTTGTATTTCCATCTGACCGTTCCTGGTCTTGTCTTGTATTTTTTGGCATATCCCCAACTCAAACAATGACATTATATAATTGCTTCTCTCCACCCAGGGGTTAAATGGGTACCTGTGAGGGCAGAGTTGGTTGATTAGCCCTATATGCGCTGTAATGGCAGCAATTGAGCTGTATACTCCCCAGGGAGCTGAGATGATTTCAGGAATGATTTATGAGCCTGATGAGCCTTATGAGCAGGGGTAATAATATAATGCGCCTTGAGCACCACTCAGTTGGTGGATACGTGCGCTATATAAGTCCACACATTATTATTATTATTATATGGTACACCATTAGGGTTTTTTACGTCGTGACATAAGGTTCACCATTGGGCCTAGATCCTAATTGCTGGATTTCCTAAGTCATTGTACCATAGTACAACACTGTACTCCCGCCAAGGTCAAACTTCTTGATCCCAGTATCAGTCTGGTAGAGCCAATTATCACCTTTGTTTATATCTTGGTTTACTAATAGGCTTAAACAACAGGGGGCTTGCTGGCTCATACAGTTCACTTCATCCATATTCATAATTATGTTGGTGTTGGTGGTGGAGTGTAGCCTGATTGGTTAATCTGTTATCACTTCACTGCTTCTTTCAGTACGTATATTTATGGTAGGCAAACTGTGCACAATACTTAATGACACTTTTTATCGTATCTGTCCGACTGCTCAGTGAAAGTGTCCCTGACGGCTTTTGTTTCGGGCCTGTCATTCGCGGTAGTGGCGAAGTACATTTTCATAGGTTTTTGAAGGGTGAAAGAAAAATAATGAAAGTCTTATTTTTTGGTTATTCCTACTTAGAATTACTTACTTTTTAAAATAAGATTGAAAATATTTATCATTTTGTATGGTCTTTAAACATTTTGGAACTTCTGAAACTCGGCATCTCATGAGTTGACTCCTCTGTGATTTGACCTTGGCTTTTGTGATTGCAAGTTACACAATGTAAGGGCTCTCCCATCTGAGCTGTTCCAGATCTTTGGTATTTTATCATTGATTTTACCACTCGTTTTCTTGTTACTTGACAGAATAAAAGAAGAAGATGTGAGGTTAATGCTGTGGGACACTGCAGGCCAGGAGGAGTTTGATGCCATCACAAAGTCTTACTATAGAGGTGAGAAATTTAATTTCCAGATACCGTACATCCATCTTTTAATCACTGCATGAGAAAACCATTTGCATACATATGTTTAATCTAAGTATACAGTAGCAATCTAAGAATATGTGCCATTAAAGGGAAGGTACAACATTGGTAATGTTGGCCAAACTGCTTCTACGAGTATGCTTACTCTCTTTGAATCAAGATATACATTGAAGGGAAGGTACAACATTGGTAATGTTGGCCAAACTGATTCTACGAGCATGCTTACTCTCTTTGAATCAAGATATACATTGAAGGGAAGGTACAGCATTGGTAATGTTGGCCAAACTGCTTCTACGAGCATGCTTACTCTATTTGAATCAAGATATACATGTTCATTGAAGGGAAGGTACAGCATTGGTAATGTTGGCCAAACTGCTTCTACGAGCATGCTTACTCTCTTTGAATCAAGATATGCATTGAAGGGAAGGTAATGTTGGCCAAACTGTTTCTATGGGTGCGCTTACTCTCTTTGAATCATACATTGAAGGGAAGGTACAACATTGGTAATGTTGGCCAAACTGCTTATACGAGTATGCTTACTCTCTTTGAATCAAGATACATGTATACATTAAAGGGAAGGTACAATATTGGTAATGTTGGCCGAACTGCTTCTACGAGCATGCTTACTCTCTTTGAATCAAGATATACATTGAAGGGAAGGTACAACATTGGTAATGTTGGCCAAACTGTTTCTATGGGTGCGCTTACTCTCTTTGAATCAAGATATACATTGAAGGGAAGGTACAACATTGATAATGTTGGCAAAACTGCTTCTACGAGTATGCTTACTCTCTTTGAATCAAGATATACATTAAAGGGAAGGTACAACATTGGTAATGTTGGCAAAACTGCTTCTATGAGTATGCTTACTCTCTTTGAATCAAGATATACATTGAAGGGAAGGTACAATATTGGTCATGTTGGCCAAACTGCTTCTTTGAGTATGCTTACTCTCTTTGAATCAAGGTATACATTGAAGGGAAGGTACAGCATTGGTCATGTTGGCAAAACTGCTTCTATGAGTATGCTACCTCTTCTCATACAAAAATATATCAAGAGATGTTTGATACCATCATCAACTTTGCGTCAAGTAAGTTAAAAGTAAATCTTTGAGCATTCCTCTTTTGAAAAAAATAATGTTGTACATTCCTTTATCAGCAATTATTTCAAATGTATCGCCCGTTCAGTAATTTCCTGAAATTCTCTTTTTCAACGAAACATTGCTGTTTCACTTGAAGAAGGAAAAACAAATGCATTAATATGACCTTTTTCTCAAAATAGTCGTGAGAAGCATGGCTTTACAGTAACCAAAATTTATTTATTTACTATGTACCAAAGTTTATGGTATGGTGGGTCCCGTCATTAATTAATTTTGGCACTTTTTTGGCTGTGAAACTAAGGTTTTAACAACTATTATGTGAAATATCTCCTTACAAGTGCTATCTCCTTACGGAGTGCTATGGTCGAGTGGTTTAGTGCATCGGATTTGTGTTCTGATGGCCGAATCGTCAGAATGTGGGTTCGAATCCCAACCGCGACCGGGGTACTTGTGTCCTTGAGCAAGACACTTTACCATAATTGCTTCTCTCCACCCAGGGGTAAATGGGTACCTGTGAGGGCAGAGTTGGTGATTGTGTTTGATTAGCCCTATATGCGCTGTAATGGCAGCAATTGAGCTGTATACTCCCCAGGGAGCTGAGATGGTTTCAGGAATGGTTTATGAGCCTGATGAGCAGGGGTAATAATGTAATGCGCCTTGAGCACCAGTTTGGTGGATACGTGCCCTATATAAGTTCACATTATTATTATTATTATTATTATTATTATTATTATTATTATTATTATTATTATTATTATTATTATTATTATTATTATTATTATTATTATTATTATTATTATTATTATTATTATTATTATTATTATTATTATTATTATTATTATTATTATTATTATTATTATTATTATTATTATTATTATTTTTTCTTTCTAAAAGGAAATCATCAATATTCCAATAAAAACCATTTTTTGTGTGTGTTAATGTCAGGAGCCCAGGCTGGCGTAGTAGTCTTCTCAACGGTAGACAGAGCATCGTTTGAAGCGGTCGAAAAATGGAAGAGGAAAGTCGAAGAGGAAGTCGACAGCATACCTCTTGTGCTTGTACAGAACAAAATAGATCTGGTGGATGAAGCAGTTATAGCACCGTAAGTATCTGCTCCGTGCATGAGCAGTTGAGGGCGCATGTTGTTAGATCACTGTGGGACGATAGAGCAGCGATAGTGCATTGCGTTTCCTGTATTTTGCAGTTGCTCTACACGAGTGGATGAAGCAGTTATAGCACTGTGAGTATCCGCTTCGTGCATGAGCTGTTGAGGGCGCATGTTGTTAGATCACTGTGGGACGATAGAGCAGCGATAGTGCATCGCGTTTCCTGTATTTTGCAGTTGATCTACACGAGTGGATGAAGCAGTTATAGCACTGTGAGTATCCGCTCCGTGCATGAGCTGTTGAGGGCGCATGTTGTTAGATCACTGTGGGACGATAGAGCAGCGATAGTGCAACGCGTTTTCCTGTATTTTGCAGTTGATGTACACGAGTGGATGAAGCAGTTATAGCACTGTGAGTATCCGCTTCATGCATGAACTGTTGAGGGCGCATGTTGTTAGATCACTGTGGGACGATAGGGCAGCGATTGTGCGTCGCGTTTCCCGTATTTTGCAGTTGATGTACGTATGTGCGGTATGTCTCCAGCGATCATTGGCTGGTAGAAGTGCACGCGTACATAGTACCATAACATACGCACATCAAGTGTATGCATAATGGTCACTTGACACCTAAGTGGCTATTATCAAGACACTGGATGAAATATCATCACTAGAAGGCTACAATGTACACAGAGGTGTCCCAACAAATGTCCCTAGTTTTTTATGTTATAAAAACTTCAAGCAAGTATACACTTTTGACAAAAAAAATTCTGTAAATGACAACCACATTTTACAAGAATCAAGATATATGTGCAAAAGCTAATCTGTGAAAGGTTCAGCTGTTTTCAACATGAAAATGAATTCCGATTATTCGTATTCATTAGCCCTCCTACTGTAGCTGAACTTTAGTGGCAAGTAGCTATAGACTAGAGGTCAAAACCAGCCAACTGCCTGTTTTGACTGTTGACCCAAATGTGCACACGGGGGCATTTTTGACCAGTGGTTTTGACTGTCATTTTGACCACCCTCAACAATACAAGACTATGCTTTTACCAGTCAAAAACGGTCGACTCATTTTGACCTGTAAATGTATCTATTTACTACACATAAGGTTTGACAGTGTTCAACTTCTAAGTGCACTACACCAAATACTTTAACTGTACACCAAGTACGTTTTGTGTAAAACTGTTATTATTTTTTGAGATTACCAAAATTGTATAATGGCTTTAAAGGCTAGTTTGAATTGGAGTTTTTTAGTCATGATTTCCTTGTTTTGTAATATCTTTATATCCCTCCCCCCCCCCCCCCACAGTGAAGAAGCAGAAGCATTAGCCAAGAGACTGAAGCTACGTTTCTACCGAGCATCTGTCAAGGAGAACCTCAACGTTGATGAGGTGTTCCTTTATCTGACCGATAAGTATATGCAAAAACTACAGTCACAAGAGGCAGAAGACAATGCGACAACTAACACGAAGATTGGTATGCTGTTCTTGTTCCAATTATGAGACAAATAATTATTCATTAACCCTCCTAGTTCTGGTGCCTTTTTCAGACAAGTTGATGCACCATTTGAAACCATTCGCTTTTGTAGTTTTGAATGGTGAAATAACTCTGTACAGTATTGATTCCCCAAATGGTTTTGAATGGTAGGTCAGCTAATACAAAACCTTGTTTGGATCTTTCCAAATTGTAGTACAGCTAATACAAAACCTTGTTTGGATACTTCTAAGTGGTGAATCAATGGACCCTCTATGCATTTGAATGGATTTGAATGGTAGTAAAGCTTGCTTCCAACACTTTTCAAATGGTATCACCATGTGTGTACAAAACCAATGGGCATTTTGGTAAGTGGAAATTTTGAATGGTTTCAAATGGTCAAACAGTAGGAGGGTTAATAAAGGGACAGTATCGTCACGATCAGAGCAAACTTTCAACAGGGCATGGAATCGGTGTCCCAGTTTAAGATGAATACAGTGACTGCAAGTTATTGGCCAATTTATGCAACAGTAATATGGCCTTATCATGTTGGACATTTTTTTCAGTCAGTGAGTTAATCTAAAACAAGCACTCCATGTCCTGTTGATAGTGACGATACTTTAAAGGGAAAATACAAAATAGTTCATTTTAGCGTTATAGATTTAAAGAAATATACCATAAAACTTTCATGCAAGGTACTCACAATTTTGAAAACAAAATACCAAAAACATCATATTTTTTTAAATGGTTTTTATGTTAACCCTAACCGTCCCAAATCCTCCAAAATCCTCTTTGCCAAAGTGAAGGATTTTGAAGGATTGAGGTTACATGCTACATGCTCTTTGCTAAAGTGAAGGATTTTGGAGGATTGACGTTATTAGGCATACTTGCCTTTCCATGGTACATGTACATCCATGTTTGTAGTAGTGATTGCAAGGTCAGTGCTTGGGTCAGTGGACACTGTTTATTGCTCCATGCATGCAGGGAGGGTCCCTGGCCATGTACATGTATCACAGATTAGAAACACGTGTGTGCATACATGTCATGTGCTTGCTTTACTACTGAAGGATTTTGGAGGATTCAGGTTATGTGTAAGCAAATGGGCCTAGGGAGTTATGGTTAAATGACAACTTTTTGTAAATTGTCACTTCAGTTTTTCTCCACAATGAAAGCAGTTCAGACAGAAAGGTTTCTCGGGATGATTGATACATGTATCGATTTTATACCAAGTAATCTGTCAGATAATAATTTGTAAATTTGATAATCTGGTGTTGTACATGTACCTTCCCTTTAACCCTAACTCCCTAGACAACAAAGCCAGTTGGAGGATTTTGAAGGATTTTTATTGTTTTAGTACAATGCCTAGGGAGTTAGGGTTAATGTGGTTGGTAAAATGTCTATAAAAGCATCCGTACTTCATCAAAAAGAAGAGACGTACAGAAACCAACCTGTGAAAGTTTCAGCTTATTCCGTTGTGTCGTTTCCGAGTAAATAGTGAATATGCATTCAGATTTGTTTGTGGAAATAATAATAATAATAATAATAATAATAATAATAATGTGGACTTACATAGCGCACGTATCCACCAAACTGGTGCTCAAGGTGCATTATATTACCCCTGCTCATCAGGCTCCTAAATCATTCCTGAAATCATCTCAGCTCTCTGGGGAGTATACAGCTCAGTTGCTGCCATTACGGCGCATATGGGGCTAATCAAACACAACAACCAACTCTGCCCTCACAGGTACCCATTTTACCCCTGGGTGGAGAGAAGCAATTATGGTAAAGTGTCTTGCTCAAGAACACAAGCACCATGGTCGCGGTCGGGATTCGAACCCACATTCTGACGACTCGGCCATCAGAACACAAATCCGATGCACTAAACCGCTCGACCATGGCCTGTGATCCATTTTAGGTGTTCTAAAAAATGACAGAAGGTCAGACGGAATAACTCTTCAGGATGTTTGGTACCAGTAACCATCTTACCATTTTGTCCCTGTCCATCAATTTTCCAGGTATCTTTAATACAACAGGACCCCCACCCAGTGGCAGTGGAGATAGCAACAAGACAACAGAAGAGGGCCAAACGATACAGCTAAGACCAACAAAACAGAGAACGAAAGGGAAGAAACAATCATTCAAATGTCTTTTACTTTGATTCAGGATGTGTATGTTTATGGAAGATTTTTTTTGTTTACTTTTCTCTTTGCAAAAGTTCACTCCTTGCATTTAAAAATGAGGATTACCTGTCAAAATAAAGTGCAGTTAAGGCCAAAAAAATCTCTGGTTTCTGGTCTCTGCACGCGTCGGCCTCAGACCTGCGCATCAGCATTTTTAATTTTCTGTTTTGTTTTTGCTATGAAACGATGTCCAATTACAGCCAAAATTGTTGGAATGATTGGATTCTGCCATGTGTGCTTTAAATGACTTTTTCACATAGGTGTGAATGTTTGCCCGATTTGTGAGGCCTCTCTTAGCCACCATACTTTGTATATGGGAAATTTGGTCCCCGCATATACAATGTATCACGTATTTCCTTGTTGGTAAAAAAAAAAGATGACCAAAAAAAAAAGCGCATCACCACACCGATTTTGAAGCCGACCGATGACCAGAAACAGCAGATTTTTTAATTGTTTAATTTTTTTTATTTGCCTAAAGCCATGGTATACTATTAGTGGAATGTCATTATGTGATATATGACCATTCACAGGAGCCAAATTTTCTGTGTTGTCTCCACTGATCTCTATTATACAGACTGGATAGAGGGTTGGCCCATTGATGCCTAATTAATTAGTGAAGCAATTGATTTAATTTTGCCCTACACCGATGTGTGTATAGCACTGTATACTCAGTGCTTTCCGAGTGTCTGTGGAAAAAACTTCACAGGCGACTCGGGTGGGATTCGAACCCACGACCTCCTGCTTAGTGGTGCAGATGTCTTAACCTCTCGACCACCGAGCTTGCCCGATGATGATTAGTGAAGCCATCACAAGGGGCCATTTTACTACTCGCAAAAGAAACACAATAGGAATATGCTGGAATGTATAGGGAGGATGAGTGTCCCTGTGTAGCATTACAAGTCATGGTTTATGAGAGTGGTAACAGGGCGTACAGTAGCTTCAATGTACATGTAAGTGCATGACCATCGATCAAGTCAGTATAATAGAGATCAGTGGTTGTCACATCAGCCTTTAAATCCAGGATTCTTTCAGCTTAAATATTGTGCTCATTGCAAATTAGTGACCCGCTCTGGCAAAACCCAACACTTCTCAGCATTTACCATAATGCGTAACAGCCATGAAAAGGTCAAAAACTGACCCCAGGGACCAGTTTGAGGGACCAGTTTTCATGTCACCATATAGAGCATTTTCTCTAGATTTTGATGGAAAAATCCTGAAACGTTGTTGGGAACATTGTTAATTTTCACGATAAATTTGGTAGGTCAATTTTGAAAATTGGGTTTACAAAGAACAGAAACGAGAGTTTGTTTTTGGAAACCATTTTGTTGAATGACCATTCCAGTGAACCATTAAAATCATCACCCCAGACCACTTAGTGAAGACGGCCTACAGATCCCTACAGCACCAGGATCCGATCTGAAAAGAGCTTCTAAATCACTTGTGAGTTCTGCAGACAGTTTTGCCTTTTCACTGCTGTATCAAGCCATGGACTTGTCTTTTGAGAGGGAAATCTATAACCTTCCTCCCGCCCACAGGAGAAAAGTGCAGAAAGCAGAGACATTTTTCCAACAGCAGCACGGTGAAAGGTGCATGTTTTCCACTCCAAATTTTGTCATAATGACGAGTTGCGAGGCTGGGAAATTACATATGACATCGAAAAGAAAACCTCTGAAACGTTTGTCTTTTTTTCTTTAAAGGGGAGGTACAACATTGCAAAACTGCTTAATAATACAAGAGTTCTTACTTTGTTTCTATCAAGATAAACATTTAAAAGCCAACATTTGACAGTGTTGGCTTAATATAAAATGTTGTTCACAAGAACGTTCTGAAAGGGAATTCAAATAGTTTGATTGCCAAACACGATATTCGTATTCATTGTAACTTGGTATTCATATCTTATTCAACGTAAATTTAATCGGGGAACATTTTTGGATAATCTTACTAAATTTGCAAGGAATGTTCATACCATCATCAACTTAACACCAAGTGTGTTTTATGTAAAACTATGATTTAAAAAAAAATGTTTTTTGAGAATACCAATGTTGTACCTACCCTTAATTGTTAAGAGAACACTTAAGTCCATGTCAAAATGTTGACAAAGGCAAACAAAGGAATTGTATATTCTTAAGTAGCTTCTCCCTCCCTCCCTCCTCCCTCCCTCCCTCCCTCCCTCCCACCCCATTTGGCACTTCCCTCCCCAATTATCACCGAATTGAATCTATAATGTGTCATTTTATATATACTTAATAGGTGTATACTTGTATTCAAATTATTGGGACTGGGTGTAGATGATTTAAGATATTAATCTTTTTTTGGGGGGGGGGGGCGGCGGGGGATATGTTTTCCAGTTAAGAAATGTTATTATACCAGTGTATTCCATATAATTTTGTTATTAATTGTAATGAAAACCATATTGAATTAGAAATTAACTTTTTTAAATACATGCAAAAGGACTCCATTTCGAAGAGTCCATATTGAAACCAAGTATTTTTTTAACTTGTATTGTTTTTCTGCTTTTTCATGAAGATTGTAATACTATCCATAACTTTGTATGAAATTGTTGAGGGCACACTTTCTTTCTTCACTCCATGTCTAACATAATAATGTCATAACAATCGATCCTTTTTGATACAGGCTACAATTATGCCTAAACAAGATACTAGTATCCTGATTGGGAGATACTCGAATCCTGATTGGGAGATACTCGTACCCTGATTGGGAGATACTCGTATCCTGATTGGGACAAACTTTTATCCTGATTGGGAGATACTCGTATCCTGATTGGGACAAAATTTTATCCTGATTGGGAGATACTAGTATCCTGATTGGGAGATACTCGTATCCTGATTGGGAGATACTAGTATCCTGATTGGGAGATACTCGTATCCTGATTGGGACAAACTTTTATCCTGATTGGGAGATACTCGTATCCTGATTGGGACATACTCGTATTCTGATTGGGAGATACTCGTATCCTGATTGGGAGATACTAGTATCCTGATTGGGAGATACTCGTATCCTGATTGGGTGATACTCGTACCCTGATTGGGAGATACTCGTATCCTGATTGGGAGATACTCGTATCCTGATTGGGACAAACTTTTATCCTGATTGGGAGATACTCGTATCCTGATTGGGACATACTCGTATTCTGATTGGGAGATACTCGTATCCTGATTGGGACATACGTTTAACCTGATTGGGAGATACTTGTGAAATGAGGATACCAATTCACTGGATCTGATCAGCGAGCCTGTAGTTGACAATGACATTGCCCAAGGACAAATAGTTTTAGTACTGTCCATATCCTTCACTATTCAAGCAATACTTGGCAGTAATTTGAGTTCATAAAGCATCATAAAGGTTTGTGATTTGATACAAAATAGTAAAATTCAAGTGCCTCTTTGTGTACTTTTATGCTCTTTACATTCAGTACGTTATGGAAGTACTGACACTTAAGAATTTTGTCTTTAAAGTTGTTTCAAAGGTAAGGTTTTTTTCTTCTTGCTGTACAATGCTGGTATTTCAGATTTCTAAGCATGTTATACTTATATTTACCACTTATATGTATCTAATATGTGAAGAGTTTCATAGCAAAATGTGATAAACGCCATATTTAAAACTTCTGCACTCCAGACATTCACAGGTAGGCAAACACAAGTTTGAACCCAGTTTTTTAGCAAAACGCGATATAACCACTACATGTATATAAACTCAATCATTATACACGTTTTATTCCAAACCGTGATGAACGCCACGCCAGCTTCTTTGCAATCTGCAATATATCCTCTGAGTCAAATGGTTATATAGCACTTTGCTATGAAACTCTTCATGCGTAATCCGTGATTATGTACATTGTACAAACGTTGTAACCGTCCAGATCCAATGTAGTGTGTAATTAATTGTTTGTTGTTGATTTTGATTATTGCATTTAGAAATTGTCCATCTTTTTCATTAGAATTCAAAACATATTTGCTGTAAATTCATAAATGATTTATCACCCATTTTTTTTTTTTTCATTATTTAACTGGCAATTGATTTCCAGCAATTGCTTATGTACTTTGAGTACGGGAAGCGAATATTTTGAAATAATTGCCAAGAAGCTTGGTTTAACAGTAATTAAGTGTCCAAATGAATTTATAACAGGATCCATGATATATTCATTTTGGGAAAGTTTCATTTTAAAACCATGATTCTAACAATTAGTTTGTGAAATAAGTCATGTTCAACTTGTATGTTATCCTGTCGTCAAGTTCAGTAGCAGTGTTCTGAATAATCAGGAAATTGCTCAGAAATTTATTGGTAAAATAGCGAAAAACACAGGGGATGCAGATCTTTATCTCGTTGTGCAGGATGTTCCGACAGACTACAGTTTTCAGCTTTTAGAGAGGGAACCTAAAACAAGATTGGAACACTTGCACAAAAGTCATGAAAAAAGTGGACAAGACTTAACACCAATCGTTTCCACTTCAACTTTGTTCTCAAATTAATTAATTAAAAAACTTACTTAATGCATCTATTCTTCTTTTCCTCATTGTTTTGAAAGTATGCAAAAAGGAAACAAGCAAATGTCATTTGTTAAATCACTATTTCATTAGAATTGTTACAGTACTCTTACTCATACTCGTGCTCATGAAAATGTACTCGACTACAGCTATAGACTTTGAGTATGAGTAGTCGTACTTGTGTACATTTGTCTGTACTCGTACTCAAACTCGTGAAAAAGTATTGAACTACAACTATAGAGTTTGAGGACTCGAATACATTTTTTGTAATCGTACTCATCAAAAAGTACATGTACCTGACTACAACAATAGAGTTTGAGTACTCAAGTACATTTTTTTTGTAGTCGTACTCATGAAAAAAGTAGTCAACTACAACTATAGAATTTGAGTACTCGAGTATATTTTTTCTCATGAAAAGTACCCAACTACAACTCATGCAGTATTGATTTGGATACAGACAATGCAATGTCTGATATAGATTTTAAACCAAAAAAAATTATTATTTGTGTTTTTTAATTAACCAACTTCCATTCATATGTGTATGTATAATTAAGCATTGGGACAGTTAAACATTATTTTGTCTAGCAACTTTCAGTGTGTTATTTGTAACTTCAGCGAAACATTTTTTGTTTACCCACAACCACTTCCGAACAAGTTTTTTCTTCTCAATTTGCCCACCAGAACGGTGTAAATTGGACCTAGAAATTAACAAAGAGGATGTGAATCTTGTACAGTTGTTCCTATACATATATATGTAAATTAACCCAAATGTAAATCATGTGAAGTACCCTACCTCAATTCCATGGCGTCTGAATGGACAGTGAATAGGGTGACCAGTTGCATTCCCCTGTGTACAAACGTTTTATGAATTTTCCAGTTTTGGTCTTCCCAACAAAATCTTGTTTGTTTATTGTTAATTGAGCGTAGTATTCATTTAGATATTGTGTTTGAATTGTGATTTCTATACAGTGGAGTGCCATGGCCGAGCGGTGTAACGGACTTGTGTTCTGATGGTCGAGTCATCAGAATGTGGGTTTGAATCCTGACCGCAACCATAGTACTTGTGTCCTTGAGCAAGACACTTCACCATATTGCTTCTCTTCACCAAGGAGTAAGAATGGGTACCTGTGAGGGTAGAGATGGATATTGTGTTTGATTATATTGGCCTAATGACCATGGGTAATAATGTAAAGCATGTAGAGTATAACATCGTGATAGGTTTCATGCTATATAAGACTCCAATATTATTATGAACATTCCATGCCCTGTTGAAAGTCTGCTCTGACTGTGACAGTTTCCATGGTGACTGGCTTAAAATGTTGTCTACTCCAACGATAAATTTTCTCCCAAATGGGATGCTCACTTCCATAAATAGGTTAAACCGTGATTGCTATTCAAGGAACAATATCGTCAGGGTCAACAGGGCATGGAATCGGAGTGCTAGTTTTTGATTAACACAGTGACTGAAAAAATACCCCACATGACTAGGACATCGATTCCATGCCCTGTTGAAAGTCTGCTCTGACTGTGACAGTATTGCCCTTTTAAGTTAAGTGTCCTTAAATCTTTACAGGTATTGGTCCTTATGCCGACTCTACTGGTGGGATAACGAGCTTGTAATTTACATACAGGAAGGGAATGATGTTTTTTTTTTTTTCATCTGTACAGGAAGTTACCAATGCATAAACCATGCTTTTTGAAGTATCTTGCTTGGCACACAGGCATTCTGTCAAATTCCATTCATCAGTGAAACAAAAAAATTCTACTGAAAATTGTATTCCATTCACAAGCTAAATTTACATTGATAATTAATTTTGCGAATTTGCTGTTGGCAACAGAAGCTATACATGTATATACATAACAGCAAAAGAAACGTCACCCCCTAAATTTTGATAAGTCTGAGAATGTGTTTAGCTTATGTGTCCTCAGACGTCATGCATGACGAATTTTGAGGTCAACCAAATTTGCCACATTGTGTTCGTGTTACACTCCATACTCATAATATTCTTCATTAAACAAATTATATTAATTATAAAACGAAAATAAAAAAATTTAGGGGTGACGTTTCTTTTGCTGTTATGTGTATATATATATATATATATATATTGATTGAGAAAAATGAGACATTAAATGGAAAAAAAATTGATATATTCATTACGACGGACATATAAAAAAGAAAATTTAATTACATGTGCGTCATCAAGTCATTAGTGTTTTTCATTTGTCTGTCAGTTACTTTTATTTCTCATTCAATTTTAATCTTGTGATTTTGGTGAGCAAATTCAAATTTTAATTAATTATCGAGGTAAAATTAGCTTGAGCACAGTAATGACTTCATTTATAAGCTGTAAATGGTTTTGATATTGTTCATAATTACGTTACTATTGTCCTGCCTGTTCATATTAATTTATGCAACCAATTGTTCATATTAATTTATGCAACCAATTACTACACTGTATATGCAGCAACATTGCATGCAATTTATTGTTAACGCTAATTTGTTCGTATGCACAATGCATACATTGTTGTTCCGTCCTGTGAAATTTATGTTTGGGGGGGGGGGGGGGTTGATGCCGGAGATAGAGTTAACAATGAATTTGTTCCGTCACAGATTTCATCACTACAATTTCATGTTGTCGTGATGTTTAGAACCTTGAAATCTGTTCCACATTGGGTGCCCCACCCCCCACCCCCCCCCAATAAAAACTCCCCATTGCTGTAACTTCACTGAACAATTTCAAGATTATCAACAATTATACAGCGTTTCTTTGCATTTGGATTTCCATACTATTAAAGGGTATGTACAACATTGGTAATTAACAAATTATCAAATTAACGTTTCATCTAAAAACTTATTAACCCTAACCTTCCCAAATCCTCCAAAATTCTCTTTGCTAAAGTGAAGGATTTTGGAGGATTGAGGTTATTAGGCATACTTGCCTTTCCATGGTACATGTACATCCATGTTTGTTGTAGTGATTGCAAGGTCGGTGCTTGGGTCAGTGGACAGTTTATTGCTCCATGCATGCAGGGAGGGTCCCTGGCCATGTACATGTATCACAGGTTAGAAACACATGTGTGCATACATGTCATGTGCTTGCTTTACTACTGGAGGATTTTGGAGGATTCAGGTTATGTGTAAGCAAGTGGGCCTAGGGAGTTAGGGTTAAATGACAACTTTTTGTAAATTGTCAGTTCAGTTTTTCTCCACAATGAAAGCAGTTCAGACAAAGGTTTCTCGGGATGATTGATACATGTACCGATTTTTATGTGTAAGCAAATGGGCCTAGGGAGGATTCAGGTTATGTGTAAGCAAATAGGCCTAGGGAGTTAGGGTTAAGTTGGTACATATGCATTTATCCCGAGAAATTATTTTCTCTGAAGTGCATTCATCTTATTACAGAAGACACAAAGTTCATGTTAAATTCTGTTTGTAAAACATAAAAACATGAGCACCTATTGTGATGACAACTAGATGGTTGAAATCAGTGCTGTACCTTCCCTTTAACATTGTATGTGTAGTATATGTACATGTTTATTTCATTGACTTTGAGCCAGGGAAAAAAATGTTCATGAAACGGTGTATATACATGTATTTGGATTGATTTCATCGGAGCTTGGTACATTTCAGGGGAAAAAAAAACGATGGGCTGGGGGTTACAACAAACACATCCTACTTGGACAAGTAATTTCTGAGGATGCAAAAATATGAAATTACACAGCTTTTTTTTGGGTATGATTTTTACTTTCACAAAACAAGAATCTCCGTCTTCAAACCAGCTTTGCGCCTGTACTGTGTGTGTGTACCCTTGCTTAGAGTTTGTTTATGGTGTAAACCGATGAGTTCCTTCTTGTAAGCATTTCTCATTTGATTTAATATACATATTTTACCACTGAGGACATTTGCAAACGGTAACCGCCAACTGAGGACCCATTGTTCCCTTCTGTTACAAGTACCTCGGTTTACACCATAAACAAACGTCCACTTATTTGTGGAACTAGGAATAACACAGTTTATGTTACAACAATTAGTACTACTGAACCAAAAAAAGTTACGAATTTGTTTTGTAGCAATACTTATCAGTTAGATTACTTTTCGTTTGGCATTTTAATGTTTTGTTTTTATAACATGTATTACATAAGATAGATAATATTGTACTCAAATCATTATAATATGGGAAAAAATAAAGCTTGATTTGATTATAACTTTATGATTAAGTTTATGATTTTCGTCACTTATACATATATTCATGCAGTACTGTTGAACGTAAGGTATTGGTAAATTTGAAAAAAAAAAAATAAATAAATGGTCAGAACTGCCAAATGTTCCTAACTGAAATTAAAATTACTAAGAGCCAAAAATATGCCATTTTGGATTTACACATTACAAAGATGCTGCATCAATATGGCTTCAATAGAGGAAAATCTTTATTATCAATGTTTTTTTTTTTGTCTTAACATTGGCCAAGGCGGCGGCGCCAACCCCCCCCCAGTAAAAACAAAAATACAAGTACAACAGCAGTATCACTTCGTCAGTTTTAAATGATCTTTAACACAACCCGGTTGACCCAGTGATGGCCATTACTCTATTGAAAGTGATGGGTAGTGAGGTACATTGTTAGTTTGCAACCTCTAGTTTTCAAGAAATAATTATATCATATTGTTGTGAAATTACACATAGTACTGGTAATTGATTCTAGATTGATTATATTGCATTTTTTTTCCATTCACGCTTGATTGCTTTAGAACCGGTAACCACAGGTACATACCCCTCTACAAGCGTCACAATAAATTGCAAATTCGTGTGCATGTACTTTTGAAGTAGATCGCTTTTGTTTCTCACTTCCAAAAGCTGAAAAGACTGTTCTAATTTTATTTCCATGGAATTTCTCACTTGACTCAATGGCGATTTTTTATTTTTAAATCGTGGTTTGCCGATATCTCCATAACTTGAAAAGTTTCTCGATATCGTAATCGCACAAGCTTGGTAATAATAATATTTTTACAATAAATTATGTGAATTTAGCCTCACTCCATATGTATTGCATATTCCAAGACTATACATAAATGTATAGGCCTGGAATTTTGAATAGGAAATCTTGATGAGCAAATTGTGAATAATTTACTACGCAATACAAGTAAAATAGTCCACTGATGTTCATGTAAAATTTAAAATAAACCAGCTATAGTTGTATTTCACCTCCCCCCCCCCCCCCAACAAAAAACAAGTAAGACAAGCTGCATTACAACATGACAATTCATAATAAAAAGGTAGCTTATATAAATATATATATATATTCATAAAATTGTTTTTATAAACTGTCGGCTATTTCAATTGTAATCAACCCCCAACCCAGAAACGCAAACCTAGCAAGTTGCTTTACAACAAACAAATGTATAATACTGTATGTACCGTAATTTCCGGAATATAAGCCGCGGCTTATACGTTGATTTTGACACGGTAAAAGTTGCCTGCGGCTTATACGCGGTGCGGCTTATACGCCGAGGTATGAATCTTGAAGAACAAAACACAATGCACAATTAAGCAAAAATCGTTGGTAAACAGACAGAAACAGAAACCTAAAAGCCTTTATTGTTCGTAGCGAAAATGGTCTGGTCATTGTCAGTTTTAGTGAGCGGGACCTCGATACACACAGATTTATTCAAAACTTCTGAAAAAACCGTTGCAACGTTTTAGCGCCAGCGACATCAGAATCCACGACGTAGATCGTAGTCTATGCCATGCGTGTACCAGAGAGCCAATGGGAAAATTCGTTATATCGTAGTCTACGGAAGGAGCCAATAGGAAAATTCGTTACGCGTAGCAGGCGATGAGTCATCGTTTCGTTGGTTGCCGTTGTAGTGATTACATGTACGTTGTGCAGAAAGCAGGCAACCAGCGGGACTACGTTCGACATTCCCGAATGCCGTAAATAATTTATAGTGATACGGCCGGGAACGGAACAGAAAAATAAAAATGTCGCAGAAAGCTGCAGTGCAGAAATTTCAAGATAAATACTCAGAAAGCTACCCAGTTATGGCTGCCTCCAAACTTGGGGAACTTCACGAATTTTGTAAAATATGCAGCACGGATTTCTGCATTAGCCATGGTGGCCTTAACGATGTCAAGAAACACGTGGAGTCGAAGAAACATCGATCCCACAAGCAGTGCCGTTGATTCCTGTACATGCACATGTATTTCGGACATGCGTAAAATGTGCAAAACTTTACTATTAGTATTTACAAATTTTCACTTGTCAAGGTTGGCAGGTATGCTATTGTGTCTCTTTCAATACATTTTGACTCGAACACAACACAATGACCCCCTTTGTGGCGATGTACGGACAGTGAGTGGCGTCCGGCGGGCCTCTGTGTGTGCGGCTTATACGCGGTGCGGCTTATATGTTGACGCATGAATCTTGTTTTGGTGATTTTGGGGTAGTGCGGCTTATACACCGCGCGGCTTATATTCCGGAAATTACGGTACACGTTATTTGGTTAAAGTTAGGGAATGTTGACCAGCTGTTTTATGACTCCCCCTACACACACAGACTTCAAATTACCTTCCCCGGTGTGCCTCTTCTCCCCCCCCACTCCCTTACACATACATCCCCTACCAATGGTGTACTAGAAAATGCCAGCCAATTTGCATCAAGTACTATACGTAGATTGAATGCAGCATAATGACATCATAAGCTTGGGTAACTCACTGAACGTAAGTGTCGTATCTATTTTGGTCAAGCACTGTGCATTGTGTCCAGTTGTCGGGCTAGGACATCATGTGTGCTTGGAAACACTTCCATGGCATCGGAATATAAGCCAGGATTTGAAAATAGGACATCCACATTTGTTATTCTTTAACCCTAACCACCCGCAAAATCCTACAAAGGGCACTTTTTGGGGAAAAAAATTCAGCACTGTTGGAAACTGGTATTTTCACCTCTTCAAATGTGGCAGAAGTACAGACCATACATGTAAGTGCTGAATATGAAAGATCAACGCATGGTGCATTTTGAAGATAACGGCATGTTTCCGAAAGTCGCTGATGGATTTTGGAGGATTCCGGAAGGTTCCTAGCCAGAATACCTAGGAAGTTAGGGTTACAAAAAAATGAGTCAGAGTGTCCAAATGTTTAACTTCCAATACTTTTGCATGTGTTTTACAAATGAAACAGGGTGTCCAAAAGACACCCCAAGGTATGGCTAGCTAATACTATACATGGCATGCAGGGGCAGTTATTAAAAACTGAGTTTTTCTGCTCAGAAAACAAATTTTAACACTGTCCATGTACATGTATGTTCTTATCTTCATCATGGTTGGACGGACAACCTACCCTGTTTTAATCTACAGAGCGTACTGAAAGTTCAAGATGGCCGCAGCATCAGCCAGTCTTTACAACTTCCTTTTAACCCTCCTAACCCTCCTTGACTACAAGGGTCAAAATCAGTCAAAATGTTGAAATACTTCCCAAGGTATATCTAGTGCACTTAAAAGTCAAACACTGTCAAACCTTACATGTAGTAAGTACATTTACAGGTCAAAATGAGTCGACTGTTTTTGACTGGTAAAAGCATTGTCTGGTATTGTTCAGGGTGGTCAAAAATGCCCCCGTGTGCACATTTGGGTCAACAGTCAAAACAGGCAGTTGACTGGTTTTGACCTCTACAGCAACTTTCCACTAAAGTGCATCAATAGTAGGAGGGTTAAAAGTAAAAAAATATCTCAGTATCTTATAACATTATGTACAATGTATACAACAGTCTTGTACACTATGATATAACCTGTTGCATAGTCTTTGGTTAGTAAGTAATATTGCATCTAAATTTTAAAGCAAAACAATTATTGTTTCTGGCAAGGTTTTGTGACAACCACATATTATAATATAGTACAATACGTCAATCCAAATTTGACAAGCCTAAATTTTAAAAACACGGACACGTCTTCCACCAAGACATGAGAGAAATGTATTTGCATAGCGGAATGTGCAGCTTCTGCATGATATGAACACGTGGTCACTTACAAAACATCTTGGCTCAAGACTATTAAGCTGTATGTACGTGCAGTCAAGTTCAACTTCATTCTTAAGGTTACCAGACTGGCAATCATAATAATAATAATAATGTGTGGACTTATATAGTGCACGTATCCACCAACTGAGTGGTGCTCAAAGCGCATTATATTATTACCCCTGCTCATAAGGCTCATAAATCATTCCTGAAACCATCTCAGCTCCCTAGGGAGTATACAGCTCAATTGCTGCCATTACAGCGCATATAGGGCTAATCAACCAACTCTGCCCTCACAGGTACCCATTTAACCCCTGGGTGGAGAGAAGCAATTATGGTTAAGTGTCTTGCTCAAGGACACAAGTGTCACGGCCAGGATTCGAACCCACATTCTGCTGCTAACACCAGAACTTGAGTCCGGTAAGCTAGACCACTCGGCCACGACACTTCTCGGCTCCTAACTCGATGCGGATACATACGTACATGTAGTGTCAGATGAACAAGTACTGCAAGAGCAGCGTTTCACCATGGATCAAGGGTTTTCACAATAAACTGGCAAAAGTATGATTTTGTTTACCCAAAAAGTTGATACTACTAACTACAAGACCACATAACCCTGGAAATCAAACACCATTTGTTATTGGTCCTATAGAAGATTTGCATTGTTATTTAAGCTCCATTGAGGCAAAAATAGACATCAGTCTTTCGGAGTCTTCCTTCGCCTCCCACACACCCTTAAGCTTCTTCTTAATCTCCTTCTGATCCTCTGCCGCGCACCCCAGTAATGCCCCTTGGAACCTGTCGTCCACTGGCCCATTGGCCTCCTCCATACAGCTATTCAAATATCGGTAGATCGTCATTTCACAACTGGCGTCTCCGTCCTTGATGCTGCTTTGGAGCTTCTCGAGGAGAGTTCTTACAATTTGCAGGGATTGTTCCTGAGGCGGGGTACGGATGATCTGTACTGAGATGTCGATTGTGAGGAGTCTTTGGATGAGGCGGTCCATGTAGAGCTCCAATTCATCTCGTTCATCTGGAAATTATGAAAAGTGTTCATTAAAAATTTCCAAATTTTTAACTCATAAAAAGCATAGTTTATTTAACATTGATAATCATTAGCCTAAGATATGTGTTCCCTTTGAACAACAAATCAGAAATGGACGACTGCTCAATGAGAAGTTTAAAATTATCATTACCATCCACATCTTCACCAACATCATCACCATTAGTGTGCAGATCATTATAATCATTTGGAGTAACTATAGAATACAGGGCCAAATTTTTCCCTTTTTCTGAATTTGACCTAGGAACCGAAGTTGTGTATTTTTAAGTCAGATTACGTAAATTTATAAGAAGTAACCTTCGGTGTGGCCCTGCATTCTATAGTTGTACCAATCATTTTCATAAAATCATCATTTATAATTTTCATCAAATCATCTTTGGACATCACCATCATCCTTATCCTCATTTCTATGTTCATCATAATTATCATCTTCATCCTCATCATCATCACCTTCTTCATCATCGGTATCACCATGTTCATCCTCATTATCTTTATCATTATCTTTATCACCATCTTCATCATCTTCATCATCTTCATCATCATCATAATCATCCTCATTTCTATCATCATCGTGATCACCATCTTCATCATCATAATCATCCTCATCTTCTTCATCATCTTTATCATCATCTTTTTATCATCTGCATCCTCATCATTCCCATCACTATTATTCATCCTCATCAATCATCATCATTGTCATCTGTCATCCTTGGCATCACTGACATCATCATCAGTAGAAGCATCATCATTATTTTGTATGTCATCTTGAAATCCTCGAGACATTCACGACGTCCCTTTTATATACCTGCACCAACACGGCTGAGAGCCTCACTCTGCATCAGTGTGTCCAGTGAACGCAAAAGATGCTGCCGCTCCACCTCTGCCTCCTTGACCGTCTCCCGTAGCTTCTCTGTCCTGCTCTCCATTTCGTCCAGGGTCTTCAGCAGGAAATCATCCATGGTCGCGACAACTGCCTTGTCACTGTCACCTTGGTGGTTTGTGTCATTAGACATTGAGTTTGGATGAATGACACACTGTTGCTGTTCTTGTCCGGCATGTCCGGTGTTTGTATCGTCACCCATGGAGGATGCGTCACCCATGTCATCGGACTCTGTCTCGGCCCCAGCGGGCCCAGGGCTGCCTGGGGGAGTTCGGCAGGGAACTTCCTCCTGATCGCAGAGGAGATCTTGTGGGTCGTCGTCTGACATAATGTCAGTGTAAACAACTGCTCGAAGTTTCCATGAACTACAGGTTGGTCCTAAATAAAGCTCAACTTGAAAGCCTCCTCCGATATCATGACTGTTGGTGGTAGGCCTACTTTAATTTATTTAATTAAAAAAATCCCCCAAATACTAATTACTACACTCCCACTGACTCTCATCATTTTGATCTGACAAGCCGGCCCGCGCCGGCCGGCATGACTATAGTCGGGCTATCGTATCCTCAATTATTACCCACTCTTTAAAACACGTAATTCGTCTGGGAACACGTTCAATATGGAAACCTTTGCAACAGAGGTTTGATTAATTTAACATTAACAAACACAGTGCGGTAACCGGTTGCACTGAAGTTGGGAACGAGAACCATTTCGGCAAGTTACTATACTCTGCAAAACGTGAGTGTTCCTTCAGCAGTTTTCCGTTGATATTCACGGTTTACAAGTGTTGTCTTGGGTTTTTTGTCTTGAAGTACGTGCCCTGCATATAAGAGGCTTCAAAATGTCTTCATTCAAAGGTAAGAATTAATCCAGTTCTTGAAGAAAATTAGTGACTTTGAATGTGTGATGGGCTTTTGTTTTTTTGAGAGTTTAACGTTACTGCGACTTGCGAGTGTGAACTGTGTTTGAAACTTTATTACGATGGATTAATTTTGTGCATGATTATGTATTGAGTCTGTTGACTGATGATGTTGGTAAAATTGTAATAATAAATCACTGATTTTGTCAATTTCACAGATTTAAAGCTATATGCAGCATTTATATTCTTTAACATTTTCTTCATTTAATTTAAAATTAAAATATCAAATTAAATGTTTCACATTTCTTTAAAAATTACAAAGAAATAATGTCGTATCCGACCGCCACTTTTTAAGGGTTTTTTGGAATTTTTTTTACAACCAATAACTAGTTAAAAAATGATTCCATCGATTTTTGGGGGTACAGAAAGCGAAAACTATCTTTAAAATGCACTTTTATGATGGTTTTCGGACTTGATTTCCCTTCTTAAAAAAATCCTCACCTTCAGAAAATAGAAGGAACCTATTAGGCGAAGTAAAAAAAAAAACATGTTTAGCGTCCCCGCCTGCTTCCTTTTTGGGGGCCACATGGATTTTTTTTAAATTTTTACCAATTCAAAATGAGATAAAAAAAATACGTAAAATGTCAACCGATCCATCAGAAAGTAAAAAACTTGCAAGTCAGAACTTCTAATTTATAGATTCTGTCGGTCCAGTCGACCGTGCAATTGTGCAATCTCCAGTCCAAGTATGTACATTTTTGCATGGCCCCATCCGTGTGTTTCGGGTTTATTTCCCGCCGTGCGTGGCCAAGCCATCCTTGTGTACTACCATGGAGCTATGGTACCAGTTAGTCTGGTTTCCCGGACCGGATACGTACATTTTATCGTAATTGCCAAGTCAGGGAACAGACGGTATGAGCTCTGCAAAGAGTGCACACGCGCACGTTCCATTAGACTCGGGGACAAGTCGTTAGACAGTCGTGTTTTGTCTGTAGGCGCCGCTGTATATACCAGCGTGGAACGCTGTTGAAGCTATTGGCAACTAAACTCGGCTAATTATCAACTTGATTTCAAGTCTAACGTTCTATGAATGACGTGATTTCTCACAACCACATTTACGTAGACAGCTAGCTGCATGATCGGCTGCCGATGTGTGTTGTTAGCACTTGTCAAATGTTTGGAATTTTTAAAGAAAGCACTACAGAACACGGGATGGAACCTCAAGTTCAATGCATTTTTATTTTCCAACTTGAAATTTATTCTTGTGAAAGTGAGCTACAGGGTTTTTAATACTGAACAAACTATTTAATAAAACCACTGTAAACATGTTCAATGTCTTGTCCAACATGTTTCTTTCATTATTGTGTGTTTGAACAGTGGAAAACCAATGGTTGTTCAAAATTTTAAAAAGAATGGCGGCCATCTTGAAAATAAAAAATAAAAAATAAAAAGACCCTCCCACTTCCTTTTTTTCAGAAACCCGGACGCTAAACATGTTTTTTTTTACTCGGCCTTATAGTTGCCACTGCGCATGTACAATGACCGTGTTGGTCACTTATGGGGGAGTTGACAAGATCAGACTGACATGACTGAGGAAGTAAAAAATGCCTGATTTTTTTATGAAATAAATATCCTGGAATAATTTGAAGTATATGTCCATCATCATCCATATGTTCTCCACCTTACTAGGTATGTAGGTAAGATTACATTATTGGTTATATTTAATGAGAAAAAGTGGCGGTCGGATACGACATTCTGCCCAATTACAGCACTGCAGACAAACATATATTTATGGAAAGTTAACGTTAATAACTTTAAAAAGGAATAAACCCTTTCGCGGTAATATGCGCCATGTTTTTGATGGGGCAAAATTGTTTATTTCAAACACTCGTTGCCGTCTGCGACCCGGCGCTTGAACACTCCAAACGCGTGTGTGAAGTTCAATCACCGGGTTGCAGACGGCAACGAGTGTTTTCAAATAAACAATTTTGCCCCATCAAAAACTTGGTGCATATAATAATAATAATAATGTGTGGACTTATATAGCGCACGTATCCACCAACTGAGTGGTGCTCAAGGCGCATTATATTATTACCCCTGCTCATAAGGCTCATAAGGCTCATAAATCATTCCTGAAACCATCTCAGCTCCCTGGGGAGTATACAGCTCAATTGCTGCCATTACAGCGCATATAGGGCTAATCAACCAACTCTGCCCTCACAGGTTAAGTGTCTTGCTCAAGGACACAAGTGTCACGGCCGGGATTCGAACCCACATTCTGCTGCTAACACCAGAACTTGAGTCCGGTAAGCTAGACCGCTCGGCCACGACACTCCATATCACTGTGAAAGGGTTTATTGGCCCTACCATCGTTAACTTTACACAAAGTTAAGTTTAATATATTAACCAGTTCGCGTCGGAGGCTGTGTATACATGCATTTTTTTTTTTAACTGCGGATCGGAGAGCGTCTAAACACGCATTCCAATTTTTGTGTGTGTTACCGGGAGTAGGCCTGGGCGAATAGTAAAATTTACTATTCGATTAATCGCGCGGCAACTTTTTGCGAATAATCGACTATTCGCGAATACATAATGTAGTTGGCCAATTTTTTTCCTGCGGTTTATAAAAGTACTAAAACATTAAAAACAATTGCTTTGATAGTAATTTCTGGCCTGTTTGTAACATTCAGACAATAAACAAACACATACATTAAGCTCTTTAATGCCTGTTGTTGTTTTTTCTTTATTTCTTGCAAAATTGTACTCGAAATAATACATTTTCGTAAGTGAAAATCCAATCGCCATCGAGTTATTACTCTGGCAGCGTGGGAAACTTTCAGCACAATTAGCATTAACAGTGCACATTGAGCACATGCTAAGTCACGCATGATTACGTTCATCCCATATCAACAGAGGGAAGTCCACCTAAAGCCCATAAAATGAACGCATTGAAGAGATCTTGTTTATATTTAAGTCGCCGTTAAGAGAAATACCAATAAGTTAATGGTCCCCCCTGTTATTTCAAATCGATTAGCCTAGTCCTATACACAAAATAAAAAATAACCATGCAAGCAGTACGTGTTTATGCTCATGCAGGGGCCTCTTTTTAGAAGTATTCGTTGTTTACGTCCAAAGCTTCCGCAGTGTGCCTCGTGACTATGCTTAAACCTTTGGTTCAGGCACACGCGTGCGTGTACCCTGAACTGATTTTGTACAACGGCCTATGCGTTTTGTGATTGACTTAAATGCTCACCACAAATTACGTTATCATTATTGGACAAACTTTTCTTGGGAACCAAATGGGGCGTGGCAAACAATAACGTCATGCAATAAGTGGATCGGTGGGATTTATCATTACTCATCAGTAGACCTTACATTACCTGCAAGTGCAAAGGCAATTACACCCGCAATGCGAAAGGCAGTGACCAATAGAACCATGCTTTTCGTAGTTAATATTTATGAAAATAAATTGACATTTTCAAACAAATCGATGTGTAATAAATAAACAACATGAAACATTCAAGTTAGTGTAAATTAATCGCAGTTGTTTAATCATCAATTCGTCATCTCCAGCTTTTCTTCAAAAACAAAAACGTTACATGATTTTGTAGTGTTAAAATTTAATTACTATTAGCACAAGTTTATGCTACAAAAATATGAAGTATGTTCATTCAGCACTCTGCAAGTACCCCCCGCGGGTGCAGAATTTAGAAAAAATAGGTCACTGTTTGAGACTGCAGGATTCAAGTATTGATATTCCCCCTAGAAAAAGTGGTGCAATCCCTAGTTCCCCCGAAAATTGTTCCCTCGTTACGCCACTGCTCCAGAATGCCTATTGTCCAGTTGCTGGCAGTGATGAAGTGATTTAAACTTCATACAAATGTATGAAGGCTATGAACAAGGCTATGAGCAAGGCTATGAACAGAACAATGGCAAGACAGTTACTTAGGACAAAGAGTGCACCGTTATCATCATTCAGCAGGTAACAGTCGCTGCAGTCACAGCCAGCCTGCCTGCCTGCTATGGAAGCTATGGCAGGCTGGCTGGCTGTGACTGCAGCAACTGTTACCTGCTGAATGATGATAACGGCTATGCGTGTACTATTCGCGAATACTACAATGCACACCACTGCCTAGACAAAGCGGTGTAATTGGCAGTGTTACTCGCGAATAGTAGTCGCGAATAGTACTAGTCACGAATAGTTAGCAGACAGTTCGCGACCGCAATTTTTATGCAGTCCAAATGCAATACATTATTGTAGGTAACAGTCACTGCAGTCACAGCCATCCAGCCTGCCCTGTCGGCTTCCTCAAAGGCATTACTCGCGAGTACTATTCGCGAATACTACAATGCGTACCACTACCAGCAGTGCCTGGACAGAACAGCACAATTGGCAGCATTACTCGCGAATAGTATTCGCGAATAGTTAACGAACAGTTCACGACCGCAATTTTTATGCCGTGTAAAGGCAATACATTATTGCAGGTAACAGTCGCTGCAGTCACAACCATCCAGCCTGCCATGTCGGCTTCCTCAAAGGCATTACTATTTGCAAACACTACAAGTACAAAGCTTACCACCATGACTAGACAAAACGGTGTAATAGGATTACTCGTGAATAGTAGTCGTGAATAGTAAACAAACACTTCACGGCCGCAAGTTATGAATGGTTCAAAGGCAATTGGTCATTATTCGCGAATAGTTACAGGTATTCGCGCCTGTGCGATTAATCGAATAATTTAAAAACCGCGAATATGAGTACGATTAGCAACAACTATTCGCGAATATTCGAATAATCGAATTATTCGCACAGTCCTAACCGGGAGACTTGTCAACACGCCACACGTGGCGTGCCATCGTGGCGCCTGACTTGTATACACGCAATCGTTTCTCGGAGTCGATGGGGTCACGGTTCGGTGGCCCCGGACAAAAGGCACTGCAAACAATGAACGAGTTCACTCTTTTTGTTTCCTCTCTCTCCGGGTATGCCGTCTGTTTGACCAGGCGCTGGTTGCTAATAGGCCGTTGCATCGGAGCTTGCCAACGGTCTAATTGTGCTGAACAAACACAACCGTAATTAAAAAACTAGCCATTTAATTCTCGAAATGTCAATGAGTAAATGTGTTTATTTGGGTGTCCGGACTTAGTTTCATTGACCAAAAAAATTATTAATGGCTAGAAATTTTTTCTGATTTTTCACTGAAAATAAACCCGCACGGGGGACCGGAATTTTTTAAATTCCCGACGTGAACTGGTTAACACTAACCCCCTAGGTATTCTGGCTAGGAACCTTCCTGAATCCTCCAAAATCCATCACTTTTGGAAACATGCCCTTATCTTCAAATTGCATCATGCATTTTCATTGATCTTTCATATTCAGCACTTATGGCCTGTACTTCTTGCCAGGTAGTAAGCTTGCCCCATTTGAAGAGGTGAAAGTACCAGTTTCCAACAGTGCTGAATTTTCCCCAAAAAGTGCCCCTTTTGCAGGATTTGGGGTGGTTAGGGATAATAATTAAATGTAGTACCTTTTAAGTTAATGGCAATTCTATATTAAAGTACTGCATAATAAAATACCGCATCCTTCCAGGGGCCAATTTCAAAGAGCTGCTTAGCAGATAAAATTGTTTAACAGAAAAATGTGCTTAGCATATTTCTTTGGTTACCAGCCTAAATTTCATACAAAATTTGTGACCGGCTCCACAAAAATGGGTATTATGGGACAAAATTAAAAAATTGAGTTACATACATAGCTGAATTGGTTACATGCTTTAATTTGGTGTAGGTTTGAACCCTGTGGCATTTTGCATTCTGGAGATATACTGATTTTTGCATATTCATATTGTACAAATTAACGGAAGTGCCTTCAGAGATACAGCCCTTTAAACACAGCAAGTGGAAAAAGAAATGATCTAAGAAGAAACTCTCTTGAATGCCCATAGCAACAGTTATGTTCCTTTTGAGCTCCTTTAGGAATGCTTGTGCAATATAAATTTGAATTATCAAGCATCTTGGAAGTATTTTTTCAAATATTTTTGCTAATTTGCATAATGTGTAAAATTTAAACTTTTGTTTTTTCATCTTTACTCATCAATAATAATATTTCTGTAAATAAATCATGAAAGTATTGATATAATAGAAGCCAATAAACCAACAACAATAAAATCAAGTTGTGAATTTTTTTTTCACCCACTCCACATAGAACAGCCCTTTACGGGTAATAGCATAGCGTCCCTTAATACCCTTTTTCGCAGAGCGGATCACATTTATGCATTTTGGCCGGTAGTCTGTTTTATATTGGAATAGCAAAAATATTTGCTTAGCAAAATTCTCTGCTTAGCAGCTCTATGAAATTGGTCCTGAGGTAGTCGGGCACACATCTAATGATCCGTTTCCTCTCTTTTCTTTTCAGTCAACATTAAGTGGGGCAAGGAAAAGTACAACGGCATCGAATGTAACATGTCCGAATCCCCCGACCTCTTCAAGGCGCAGATCTTTGCCTTGACGGGGGTACAGCCGGAGCGACAGAAGGTGATGCTGAAGGGCGCAACCCTCAAGGAAGGCTGGACGGGGTTCAAGATCAAAGATGTAGGTATCACCAAAAAAAAAAAAAATACATAAAAAATAAACAAAATAATTTCCAAACTAAATTTTTGACTTTGTGAGATAGAAAATTCCATGTTATGATGAATACGAAAAATCAAAATATATTTTTACTCTTCTCTTTTACAAATCTCCATTTGCTTCAGAATTTTCTTGAAACAAAAGAAGTAGCCTGTATTGTGTCCAAACCTGTAGTTTCTTGTTTGTGGTGATGTGGAGAGTCTGTAAAACCTCCAAAATTAAACATCCAGTAGGTTCAGGCAGGGGGCTTTGTCCTCTAGACCAGGAGACCCAGGCCCGCTACCCATTTTTCAGTTTTTTTTTACTTTTGTCAAATCACATCCCTGTCGTTTGTCGTCAACGTGTATGAATAATTACAAATTTGTACATGAAATTATGTATTATTTGATAAATTGTGTAACTTTTGAGGCCTTGCTGAAGGTACATAATATCGGTTCTTATTAATATTTGTTGTATTCACATTTTTTCTGCAGGGAGTCACTTTCCTTGTAATGGGATCAGCGGAGGCCCTTCCTGAAGCCCCCGTCCAGAAGACGCTTTTCATGGAAGATATGACAGAGGAGCAACTGGCATCTGCAGTATGTAGCAATATTAAAACTTTTTTCTTGGATTTTACCCCATATTCTTGAGGATTTTTCTCTTCAGACTGGGACTCAGTTTCATGTTGTTTTTGTTAACTGGATGCCAAAAATTAATATTACTTTTTTACAAATTTATGGAAAATCCTGTGAAATAGGTTCTCATATTTTTGAGGGAAAAAAAAGAAAGAAAAAAAATTGTATCAAGTTTTGATGTTTTACAAATACATTCAATTTAACAATTCTTATTTTCTCTATATATGAAAGCACTTCAGATGGAATCATTTCTCAGGATGATTGATATGATTGTATTTTTTATTTATTTTTTTTACACAAAAATGCTAAACGGCAACTTGCTAATTCGACATAACAATTTCTGTTTTCTCTTAAGGCTGTGCGTTTCCGATTATTTCAGGAACCAGATACCTGAAATTGGAAATCTTCTGCTACCTGGGTACCCGTAAACAATTCTGTAAAAGCACATAAATACTCCCGAATGTATAAAATAACCAGTATGAACACAAGTTTCTCTTGTTTTATTAGAGTCATAATAAATGTGGACTTACTGTAATAATTTCCTACTACTACAAGGGTCAAAATCAGTGAAAATGTTGATATACTTGCCAATGTATATGACATAAAACACAATAAAGGGGGCCACTTTGCATCCGTCACGTTAGCAGTTTTTCCAATGGTTGTTATTTATTTTTAAGTACCTGAAACCGACCAAAAAGTGTTTCAACATGTGAATGGACATGCAGGCTTATACTAGAACTAATTTGAGTTGATTTATTTTATTTTTTTATATATTTTTTTACCCTCAAATTTCCATAAAAATTGGACGGAAAAAGTTACCTCACTTTTCCGTCCATTTGTTGATGGAAATTTTAGGGTAATTTAAAAAAAAATAGTAATAATCAACTCAAATTATCTTTAGGATAAGCATGCATGTCTATTCAAATGTTGAAATTCTTTTTGGGTGGTTTCAGATATTAAAAAAAAAAAATACAACCATTAGAAAAACTGCTAACGTGACGGTAGGAAAGTGGCCCCCTTTATTGTGTTTTATGTCATATCTAGTGCACTTAAAAGTCAAACACTGTCAAACACTGTCAAACCTTACGTGTAGTAAGTACATTTACAGGTCAAAATGAGTCAACCATTTTTGACTGGTAAAAGCATTGTCTTGTATTGTTCAGGGTGGTCAAAATGACAGTAAAAACCAGTCAAAAATGCCCCTGTGTGCACAGTCAAAACGGGCAGTTTTGACTTCTATAGCAACTTCCCACCAAAGTGCAACAATAGTAGGAGGGTTAAAAATGATGCGTCGCATCCTCATTCCCCACACAAAAAAAATGTTTTAAAAAATCGGAGACTTCCATTTGTGTAGCTTAACCCTCCTATAGGTTTAACAATCAAAGACACTCAAAATTTGTATGTAACTCCCAACCCATTGACTTTGTGCAGTGCACTCAAATAAATGCAAGGACATGTGGCTATGGTAGGAGGTCAAACCAAAACCACTCGACTGTATACGAGTCTGCTGCAGTACATACACAGCTCTGTGTGACTCTGCATATAACTTATGTAGGACATACACAAGTGTGTTTGACTTTGCCACTAACTCCAGCACTCTTAGAGAAAAATACACATGTGTGAACAATTGGCAATGCAACCAAAAATACTCAAGTGACTGTCTGTGGGTGCGGTGCTTACTGTGCCAAATTTCAGCCTGGGCATAGGAGGGTTAAATGTTCAGTCAAAAATTTCAAAAGTCGCTTACGGGTATAAATTGGAACCGAAAATTGGAACTGGGTAATGACAGTTTCGGTCGAGTATCCGGATACCCGGCACAGCCTTATTTTTCTCTGTGAAATGAAAGCACTTTAGATTGACTAATTTATCAGGATGATTGATACTTGTACCAACTTTATACCAAGATAAGTTTTGGTAACCAATGTTGTACACTGAGTTGAAGTCTGGAGATAATCCTTTCGCTCAAATTTCTTTTCGCAGAATGTAAAAATTACCTCTTCTTTTATTTTTGCAGTTTGAATCGGCAGCTGGTCTGAAGAACCTTGGCAACACATGCTATCTGAATTCCACAGTGCAATGTCTGCATAGCGTGCCAGAGTTAAGGGAGGCTTTGAAAAAGTAAGAAGCCAAGCACATTATGTGGACATTTTCTGAAAAGATTTCAAAAACAAATTACCAATTTTGTCAGAATTTAGAAATTGTAAGCCAATTGTATTTTTTTTTTGGGGTGGGGGGGCAGGACTGGAAAGATATTTTGAAAATGTATGAGCACATGAAAACAAATTTAAGGTAGTACTTAATATTTTTTTTAAATATAAAGTTAGAACTTAGGAGTTTGTTCAATTTACTAGACCTTATAAAGTAGGGGAATATATCCCCCTTCCCATTGTATAACCCTAACCCACTAGGTATTCTGGCTATGAACCTTCCTGAATCCTCCAAAATCCATCAAGTGCATTTTTTGGAAACATGCCCTTATCTTCAAAATGCACCATGCATTTTCACGGATCTTTCATATTCAGCACTTATGGCCTGTACTTCTTGCCAGCTAGTAATTTTGTCCCATTTGAAGAGGTGAAAGTACCAGTTTCCAACAGTGCTGAATTTTTCCAAAAAAGTGCCGCTTGGAGGATTTTGAAGGATTTGGGGCGGTTGGGGTTTTAATCCCATGATTGTATCTTTTTCATAAAGTTAGAAATGAGCCAGATTAGTTCTCACAGAAGCCACAGGTACCAGAAACCTGATTCTAATTACACGTATATGGCAGTGTGTGAAATTAAGAAAATTAACTACTTAAAAATCAAAGAGGAACCTGTTCAAACTACAGGAACCTGAAGGATTTAAAACTGGTACGATTTGAGGGATGAAAATTGAGGTTGCTTGATAGGTCAGTGCCAGTGGTCAGTGCCAATGAGTTGCCCCAGTGAATACGAAGTTGCCCAGTTGACTTAATTTCACACCCCTGTTTGGTCCTAAATACTTGTGTCCTTCTGGGCTAGTCGGAGTGGGGTTTTCTGGCAATCTTTGGTTTATTTACAGTTATTTGAGAGTTCCACTACAATCATGATTCTAAACTTCTCGGTTTACTTGTCACATGCAAGTTTTGGTTATTTGAGAGTTCCACTTCAATCATGATGCTATATAGCTTCTCGATTTCACCCGTCACATGAACCAGGTTTGTTGGTCACATAAATCCAGCCATGGCCGGCATTCAGCCGGCCGAGTCCATCACGGCGGCACTCAGGAATCTCTTTGACAGCATGGAGAAGAGCACAGAGGGGATACCACCTATCTTCCTGCTGCAACTGCTGCACAGGGCTTTCCCACAGTTTGCCGAGAAGTCTGAGCATGGTGGCTTCCAACAACAGGTGGGTACAGAATAAATCATATGTCTTCAACCAATTTATTTATTGATTTATTTAGTTTATTTATTTTTAATTTTTTTAAGGGAAAGTACAATATTAGGTTTTGATTAAGTTTATAAATTTCGTCCATGTAGTTTTTGTCTTAAATCAATTATTGATTTTTTTTAGGAAATAGAGAATTAGCTGTTGCAAACTGCTTACCAACCTGAAGGACCTGCAGTATACTACTCAAAACAATTTAGGGAACACCGGATTTTTAACATCAAACAGGTTTGAAATGTTCCATGAACCGGGATTTTCATTTGCAACCCCCTCTCTCTTTCAGTAGTCATGTCATGAAATGTGTAATCACTACATGCATCCTTTATCATCTGTTTCATTGTGCAGTTGTTTCTCATCAATTCTGTGAAACATTGTGTTTATCTGAAATAAATGATCTTGCTTTAACTGAGATTATTCCGGTGTTCCCTAAATTGTTTTGAGTAGTATATAAATGCAAAATAATGGTTACTGGCCTTACCTACATGTAGTTTCAAACCTAGCAGGTTCTTTCTCAAAGGCAAAATGGATGAAATATACAGGGCGACTCAAAAAAAAGGTAATCCACAAATAATGGGGTAATATGACCAGGTTATGAGATTTATGATTATAAACATGATTGCATCATGAGGTAGGAGCAATTAGCTTTCCATTGATACCATCCTTGCATTCATGCGATCACACATCACTGAGCACCATTGTCTTGAAAATGGAACATCAAATTCCAAAATGTGCAGGTTGGTGAATAATGGGCCCAATGGGCAAACATCCAGAGGAATTGGGCTCATATCCAAACAGAGACAAGATATGTAGGTTACGGGACACACATTTAAATAATTGAAAGAAAACATATCTTATTCATGATAATGATTTTATTTGATAAGATCATTAACCCTTTAGGCATCAACACCTTCCACATGTCCTCGAGATATTGATGAGTTACAGGATCGTATCACCCACGAAGTCAACATTCTGCGCAATGACCCAGCTATGGTGAGAAGAGCTGTGCAAGACATGCATCGTCGCTGTGGACTTTGTGTGGAGAGAGGAGGTGGACATGTGGAAGGTGTTGGTGCCTAAAGGGTTAATGATCTTATCAAATAAAATCATTATCATGAATAAGATATGTTTTCTTTCAATCATTTAAATGTGTGTCCCGTAACCTACATATCTTGTCTCTGTTTGGATATGAGCCCAATTCCTCTGGATGTTTGCCCATTGGGCCCATTATTCACCAACCTGCACATTTTGGAATTTGATGTTCCATTTTCAAGACAATGGTGCTCAGTGATGTGTGATCGCATGAATGCAAGGATGGTATCAATGGAAAGCTAATAGCTCCTACCTCATGATGCAATCATGTTTATAATCATAAATCTCATAACCTGGTCATATTAACCCATTATTTGTGGATTACCTTTTTTTTTAGTCGCCCTGTATATACGTACATACATACTTAAACACAAGAGTAAGCAGAAATTACTCGGGTGTGAAATGAATACAGAAGAAAAAGGTACGAAAAGCAGAGTCAGGTTCTGGTCCTGGGATCGGACAAAAGAGGGATTACACATGAATGGATAGAGGTCCAAGGAGTTTTTGGCTGGAAGAACAGATTATGAGATTATTGTTTTCTTTAATTTTATTTTTAAAGGAAAGGTTTGTTCATATCATTCTTCTAGTTTGGTTTGGCGGAAATATTTATTGACCTGGGCCCTTAACCCTCCTACAATCAGTGCAATTTTTGAAACGACCCATTCAGGCCACTCCAAGCCATTAGCTATTTCCAGTGGCCTCCTCTGGTTACCCTTCTGTGCACTGTCACACCACTGAGATTGCAGGGTAAAGTGGTCTCCCATCGATACATTGCAGGCCATACTAATATGTTCAAACATTTACAGTGACCTTGGGTGGCACATAGTTGATTTTGTAAGATTACTTGGAAAGGACAGCAGGCTTGTATGTACTAAAGGTTGGTGAAGAACATATTAAAAATTGTGCCTTGCTGTTGTCAGTTTAAAAAAAAAAAAAAAAACATCTCACAAACAGATTATCTTTGATTTTTGTTTTATGTTAAGGCCGTTCAAATGTTATCAAATGTCTTTGTTTGTCCAGGATGCAAACGAATGCTGGGTGCAGTTGGTACGATTATTGCAGCAGAAGTTACCCAGTGTGTCAGCCACTGGACAAGTCCAGCCAACAGAGGGCGCCACAGCAACAGAATCGAAAAAAGGTTTCATTGACCAGTACTTTGGGGGAACCTTCGACTGCACGTATCCTTTAAAAAAAAACCTTAAAAAAACATTTGATGGAATAACTAGTGCTTTGAGTTACCAGTTAGTTCACTCACCATTTAACCAAATCTTTCACGGATTGGTTAACTGAATAAGTAAGACTAATTGCGGTGACACCATGTGAAATTCTCTGTTGAGTGGTGATTTGTTCTAAAACCGAATGTCAGAATGTGCTCACCGAATGTCAGCATCTGATGGCCACACAGACTGGATTGTCGGCACAATGTGTATACATTTTGGCTTCGGTTAGCCGGTTGGCAAATTTATAAACGGTTAGTGCAGTTTCTGTCAGTTAACCGGTCCAACACTAGGACTAACCTCATTTATTTATTGTTTAAAATTGGGGCGTTGGGGCAAAGAGTGGTAGTGAACTAAGACTTACAGATTCTCATTTGTCTAAGAAGTTCCATGGAAAAAACATGCAAGGAAGTCATTTAGGTAAAACTTGTAGCTTTGCATGGTGAGTAGGATAAGTAAGACTAATTGCGGTGACACCATGTGAAATGCTCAATTGAGTAGTAATTAGTTCTGAAAAGAACTGGAGGTACAACTCGATGTTTCGATCAGTATGCTCTGATCGTCAGGAGGAAGTCATTTAGCAATTCCAAATCCTACAGAGTTATTATCCCAAGTTATTATCCATCATTTCCCGCCAGCACTCTTCAATGCACAAATCCTCCAGCATCCAGTCTTCACGCGATCCTCCAGTAGTCTACTTAAGCAGCAGCATCTCCCAGAGAGTCCGGCATTCTCCTGAAGGCGATCAGAGCATACTGATCGAAACGGCGAGTTGTAACCACCAGTTGTTTTCAGAACTAATTGCTACTCAATTGAGACTTTTCACATGGTGTCACCGCAAACCGTCTTTACTTGACGTTATTATCCTTAATTCCCAGCGTCAGTCTTAAGTGTGCGGAAGCACCGGAGGAACCGGTGACCAAATCCACTGAGCAATTCCTTCAGCTCAGTTGCTTCATCTCTCAGGAAGTCAAGTACATGCACACAGGACTGAAGAATGTAAGAACAATTTAGGCCAAACAAAAAAATGACTTCAGTTACTGGTCTCCTTGCACATCATCTACAGACCCCGTTTTTTTTTTTTTTTTTTTTTTTTTTCCTCCCTTCAACTTTTATTCCTTGCTAATTTGTCGACACGAGAAGATTAAACTCGCATTCATTCATGTGGGAATAACAAAATAAAAATAAAAAAATATTTTCCCTTTTTTATGTGCTTAAATTAATTCATTTTGCTATAAAACTTCAGGTGACAGAGAGCGCCTTTTCAGTTGGTTTGCACTTTTGACCATGCAGACTAATCGATTTAAACAAAGACATTGACCCTAAACGCCTATGTATTCTGGCAAGGAACCTTCCTGAATCCTCCAAAATCCATCAGTGCACTTTTGGAAACATGCCCCGATCTTCAAAATGCACCATGCATTTTCGTTGATCTTTCATATTCAGCACTTATGGCCTGTACTTCTTGCCAGGTAGTAATTTTGCCCCATTTGAAGAGGTGAAAGTACCAGTTTCCAACAGTGCTGAATTTTTCCCAAAAAGTGCCCCTTTGGAGGATTTTGCAGGATTTGGGGTGGTTAGGATTAAAGATAGGAGTATTTTGCAATATGAATCTTTTAATTCATTCACTTTTATTTTTGCAGAGACTCATGGAAAATATTGAAAAGAATTCACCTACCCTAGAAAGAAACGCACAATACATCAAAGAGGTAAGCATTAGAAACATAGGTGGAGGGGTGGGGGAAGGATGGGGAGGCGTGGGGGGTAATACCATTGTAAGCACCGTCGATATATCGATATTACTCGATTATTCGATATTGTTTTGATATCGATATCGCCGATAGCAATTTTTTAATCATATCGAAATATCGAAAATCTCAATATTGAGGAATGATATCCAAAATATCAAAATGCGTCAGATTATCGTCAAAATAAATCTCCCGTTTGTGCTTTTACTTGGTGTTTAACGTTTGCTGCATAATGGAATAAAAATCGGCGGCAAATTGTGTTTGTGAGTGAGAATAAAAACATCATGCAAATGCCGAGCGGCGACGCTTTGTGCTCTGCGTTCGCTGGAATTCGCGGTCTCCTGTATAATGCAGAACCTCAAAAGAAGCTGCCCTTTTTTGGCTTGGAGAAAGTTCCGTTGTCCCTTATATATTTTCCTACATTCTCTCGCCGGTAACGGCCAGCGCTGTAATTGATGAAAATAATAAAGATGATGAGCAATTTGTTCTGGAGAAAGGCGTGAGAATTGATTTGTTTATTTTTTGTGGTTTGAAAAAGTTCCGTTGTCTGATATTTTCCCAAATGTTCTCGCCGGTAACGCCCGGCGCTGTAATTGATTAAAATAAAAACATGAGCAATTAAATTCTCAGCTCCGAAAAAGCCTTTCCAGAGAATGATTGATAGCCGCATTGTTCAAATTGATGCAATGCATCTCTTGTTTGTTACAAAATATCTATTTCGGGTTCAGCTAAAGGCCACCGGACTTTGAGGACATGCTGCCGGTATTAAAATTGAGTGTTCTTTGCCGAAGAATAGCGATGATATCTCAACCAATGAAATGAGCCGGTTCCCGGCAAATAAATACGCCATTGGTTGCTTTCATCACGGACCATTTATGCTTTCATGAATATGACGTTCCTTCCACCGCAACTGGAGTGATTGAGCCACAGGTGCGTGTCACATTCCAACTTGGTTGCCTAGAAATACTGTTGCTAGGGAGGCTCCCCTGTGATGTCCGGGACTGCCGGTTGTGTAGCCAGAAATCTTGTATGGGAGAGAGAGCTTGTGACTATTTTCTCACAGCCTGCAGGAAACTAGTAGCTCAAAAATGCTCCCGCTTTCGGGAAATTTGTGAAGGCATAGTTTGTCATATTGGATGCAGTTTCCATTTCCGTTAAATAAGAGTTTTTTGTTTTTTTTTAATTTATGGTCTTTAACTTTTACATGGGATAATCGATATATCGAATATACTCGATATTGGATTTCCGATATATCGATTATTGAAAATTTTGATATCGACGGTGCTTATACCATTGGTAATTTCCCGAAAAGAAACTGAGCGAATTATTATCTTAACCAGTTGACGTCGGGAATATTTATTTTTTTCCGGTCCCCCGTGCGGGTTTATTTTCAGTGAAAAAATTTCTAGCCATTAATAATTTTTTTTGGTCAAATAAACACCTTTACTCATTGACATTTCGAGAATTAAATGGCTAGTTTTTTAATTACGGTTGTGTTTGTTCAGCACAATTAGACCGTTGGCAAGCCCTGATGCAACGGCCTATTAGCGACCAGCGCACGGTCGAAAAGACGGCATACCCGGAGAGAGATCGAAGGCCTCGTAAACGATGGATATAAATCCGTCTTTACAAATTCTTGGCTGGTACGTCAAAGGAACAGGTCTTGGATAAAGGGATTATGCAAAAATCAACAAAAAGAGTGAACTCGTTCAGTGTTTGCAGTGGGTGGTGGTGGTGGTGGTGGTGGTGGTGGTGGTGGTGGTGGTGGTGGTGGCGGCGGTGGCGGCGGCGGCGGCGGCGGCGGCGGCGGCGACGACACCCCCCAATAATGTTATTCCGTCAGCATTTAGAGCCTTAGTCGACAAATGAATCATCAAAGGTACTAGAACAAGGGTAGGTCCAGAATAAATGTTCAGTCAACAAACCTAGAGCTATGGGTTTGCCGACTGCACTGAAGATTTGTTATCAGTTGTTCTTACTTTAGAATACATTGTATTTTACTCACAGAAAGAGCTGCAGTTTCAGGTGGGATTCAGGTGGCAGTAAATTTACCCACAAAAAATGTTTGCCACTGATGTCAGTCACCAAATTGGCTTCCACACCACACCCCCCCCCCCAAAGAAAATGCCTTTGCTACGCCCCTGCAGCCACTGTTTTAAAACAAAGTGTTTTGGTAACAAACAAAAATTGTTGTTTTTCACAAATTTCTCTTGACATAGAAGCATGTTTAGGTGAAACTAAACTAAACTTGATTGTTGTGTGTACATGTTATCCTGCAGTATTCAAAGAAAGTAAGCATATTCATTGAATCAGATTTGCCAGCAATATCAATGTAATAATTACCGTAGGCCCCCCAAAAAAGGTATGCAGTTTCTGGTCATAGGTCGGCTTCAAAATTGGTGCGGTGACGTGTTTTAAAAAACAAAAAACAAAAAAACATTTTTTCTTTTTTTGCCAACAGAGAAATACATGGTAAATGTCTACGTGGGGACTAAATTTCCCATATACCAAGTATGGTGGCTAAGAGAGGAGGCCTCACAAATCGGGCAAACGTTCATACCCCGATGTGAAAAAGTCATTAAAAACACAGCACGGCAGAATCCCAATTGATCCAACAAATTTGGCTGTAATTTTGCCTGCAATCGTTTCATAGCAAAAAAAAGAAAATCAAAAATGCTGACGTGTGGGTCTGAGGCGATGCGCGCGTAGACCAGAAACCAGAGATTTTTTTTGGGGGGGGGGCCTTATCTTTAAAGTTAATAATTTATGGTTTTCTTGTTATGTTTTCATTTCTACAGTCTCGTGTTAGTCGTCTTCCAGCTTACCTTCCCATACAGATGGTGCGTTTCTACTACAAAGAAAAAGAAGCCATTAATGCCAAGATCTTAAAGGTCAGTGAGTTCTTCTATTAAAGGGACAGTCGTGGTCAGAGCAGACTTCCACCAGGGCATTGAATCGGTGTCCTAGTTTAAGATGAACACAGTGACTGAAAATTACTGGCTTATTTATGCACCAGCAACGGTAATATGACCTTATCATATGGGATATTATTTTCAGTCACCGAGTTAATCTAAAACTAACACTCCGATTCCATGCCCTGTTGATCGTGATGATATTGTCCCTGTAATGTCCTTCATCCCATCCCTGTGCTGACACCACAGATAATATCCAGTCATTCGGTAATATGACCTTATCACTGAGATGGGATATTATTTTCAGTCACCGAGTTAATCTAAAACTAACACTACGATTCCATGCCCTGTTGATCGTGATGATATTGTCCCTGTATTAAAGTCCTTCATCCTATCCCTGTGCTGACACCACTGATAATATCCAGTCATTCGGTAATATGACCTTATCATATGGGATATTATTTTCAGTCACCGAGTTAATCTAAAACTAACACTACGATTCCATGCCCTGTTGATCGTGATGATATTGTCCCTGTAATGTCCTTCATCCTATCCCTGTGCTGACACCACTGATAATATCCAGTCATTCCCTCAAGGTTTACAGTAATGCAGTCACCAAATGAGGTCATTGCACTTTCTTTGTGTTTACAGGATGTGAAGTTCCCCATGGTCCTTGATGTCTTTGACCTTTGTACCCCGGAGCTCCAGGAGAAGTTGGCTCCCATCCGGGGGAAGTTCAAGGAAATGGAAGACAGTAAAGTTGAGGAAGACACCGAGGTGAGGTTTACTTCACACCGGTCAACAGAGGGCTCCTTTCACCACGGAGTGCCATGGCAGATTAGATTTAAGTGCATCAGATTTATACATAGCTGCCAACTGTTACGAATATTTTTGTAATTATTACAAATTTTATCAGGAATTACGAAAGTACGAATTGCTCTTTAAAAATTAAAAAAAGTTTTCTGCCCAACGGGAAAAAAAAAGCCCTTGATAAAGTACCGTTTTATGTGCTTTCGGGTAAAATTACGTATAACAATCGTAAAAATCAGAATCAGTACCCATACCAGATATTTTCGTACGTGCAGTGTGCTAAAATAAATAATTGATTTAATTTTGCCCTTCACCGATGTGTGTATAGCACTGTATACTCGGTGCTTTTCCGAAGGGCAAAATTAAATCAATTGTTTATCTCCCGATGCAAGAATTTCACCAACCTATAATAAATAAGTTCTGAATTACCGAAAAGTATTATGGATGTCAATTAGCGTAGTATAGATACCTTGTTTGTCGGGGTACCAATTTGTGCGATGTAGTAATGGGTAATAAATAGGAACCAGTGAAGAGCCTACGGTTTCATCATGGCGCCTGCCATTGTGTAAACGTGCAATCGGAAGTGAGAAAAGTTTTAGCATTCACCTTGTATTTAGTTTTGAATCGTGTATAAAGATGGCTTCAAAAACCAAAGGACAGTTTTACACCAAGAAATACGGTGATTTACGTACATACATGAAGTAGGTTTTGGTTTGATTTATTTGCAGGTTGGTCATCTTGACCATCTGGTTTAGTTTTAATACAAATTGGTATGTCCTCGTCCGTTTCATTACAAATTGGAATTTTGAAATGTTGGCTGCTATGTTTATATTTCTGATGGCCGAGTTTGTCACAGTGAGGCTTCAAATTTTGATTAAGACCATGCTTAGAGCAATGAGCTTTAACCCTCGTACAAGAAGTGCCATTAGCTGTTGCCAGTGGCCTCCTATGGTTACCCTTCTGTGCACTGTCACACCACTGAGATTGCAGGATAAGGTGGTCTCCCATTGCAGGCCATACTATTATGTCCAAACTTTTACAGTGGCCTTGGGTGGCACACAGTTGATTTTGTAAGATTACTTGGAAAGGACAGCAGGCTTGTATGTACTAAAGGTTGGTGAAGAACATATTGAAAATTTAGTGGATCGGAGTGGCCTCCATGTGTAGGAAGGTTAATAATCAAACACAAGAACTGTCTTTGCCTTTTGCCTACCCCCCATTTACTCCTGGGTGGAAAGAAGCAATAATGGTGAAGTGTCTGTAGATTCTAGAGGGAAGCCAGTAGGAGCAACAGCATTAATATTGATGATCCTCATAGGAGGCAAGGTCAGTGAGGCTACCATCGATCATGACGGTAGAGGGATCATCATCATCATCGTCGTTTTAAATAAGATTACTCCTACTTACTTCCCATTAAAGTCTACTGTAGAGTCTAGCTAATTAAACAAGATAACTATCTATACCACTGGTACTCATTTGTATTCCTAGGTGGAGAGAAGCAATTATGGTTTAGTGTATTGCTCAAGGCCACAACTCGGCCACCAGAACACAAGTCCAATTGCCACCATGCTTATATGTTCCAAATGATAGGGCCTACTGATTCTTTCTTTTGTTGGACACATTTTCATTTTTTTATTTAAAAATATTTTTTTTTGCAGTTAAAGCAAGCAGGTAAAAAACTACCCCCTCCAGATCAAAAGAAGTCCGTAAAGCTCCTGCCGTATGATTTCCCAGAGGGTGAGTTGACTGGTTCAGAGGGTCATTTTGTGTTGTGTAATGCACGTAAAAAAGAATGCGCCTTGAGCACCACTTAGTTGGTGGATACGTGCGCTATATAAGTCCACATATTATTATTATTATTATTATTTTGAAAATTTAAGACATTTGTACTCATGAGGACGTGGATTCAGTTGTCTGTGGAATTGTTTTCCGTTGACCTGCTAGAGAACCGAGTGTACAGTATTTAGGCCCCCAACAAAAGTCTCCGGTTTCTGGTCATCGGTCGGCAACAAAGTCGGTGCGGTGACACGGGTTTTTGGGGGGTTTTTTGGCCATCTTTTTTTTTTTTTTTGCCAACAGGGAAATTTGTGATACACTCACTGGCCAAAAGTATTGCAACATGAATTTGTACGAGACATTGCCTAGACGGATGGCCGCAATTATCAGGTCACGTGGTTACCCGACAAAGTATTGAAGGACTTTGTTTCTGAGCAAGAACAGTAAAAAAGAACATTGACTTCAAAACACAGGCACTTTCAAGAAGTCTTAAGTAGTGTAAATAAAATAAAATAAATTATTGTAACACAGTTCTCCAAACTGAACTTTGGTATGAATTTCAATGTTGCAATACTTATGGCCAGTGAGTGTACATTGTATATGTGGGGACCAAATTTCCAACACAAAGTATGGTGGCTGCAATTGGACATCATTTCAGAGCAAAAAAAAGAAAATTAAAAATGCCGACACGCGGGTCTGAGGCAACACGCGCGGAGACCAAAAACTGGAGACTTTTTTTTTGCCTAAGAACATGGATGCTTGTATAATTAATTCACTGAAGCTTTATATGACTTAACCCTCCTACCACTACAAGGGTCAAAATCAGTCAAAATGTTGATATACTTGCCAAGATATATCTAGTTCACTTAAAAGTCAAACACTGTCAAACCTTATGTGTAGTAAGTACATTTACAGGTCAAAATGAGTCGACCGCTTTTGACTGGTAAAAGCATTGTCTGGTATTGTTTAGGGTGGTCAAAATGACAGTAAACACCAGTCAAAAATGCCCCCTGTGTGCACATTTGGGTCAACAGTCAAAACAGGCAGTTGACTGGTTTTGACCTCTACAGCAACTTGCCACTAAAGTGCAGCTATAGTAGGAGGGTTAATAGCATATTGATTAAAAAAATTATTAATGTTTATTTTTAATTAGAAAATTAATTCAGCAGCAAAGCCTTTCTGTATAGTTGTAATTCACAGCCTTGGAGAATTTTTTATAAAAGGAAAACTATGTCCAAAATTCATATTTTTAGTATACAAATATGAGGGAGTGTATAATGGCAATTATTGACTGCACAAAAAAATTGCATCCTGGCTATGCCATGGCTCATTTTACATTGACTATCTTGTCTTCTTGGTCCACCAGACATCGGTAGCAACAACAGCGGTTACTACCAGCTCCAAGCGGTACTGACCCACCAGGGCAGGTCCAGTTCATCGGGTCATTACGTCGGCTGGGTTAGAAGGAAAGAAGGTATGGAGAAGATCAAAAGGTTGTGCACCAACATCATGATGTGGAGTGTCGTGGCTGAACGGTCTAGCTTACCGGACTCAAGTTCTGGTGTTAGCAGCAGAATGTGGGTTCGAATCCCGGCCATGACACTTGTGTCCTTGAGCAAGACACTTAACCATAATTGCTTCTCTCCACCCAGGGGTTAAATGGGTACCTGTGAGGGCAGAGTTGGTTGATTAGCCCTATATGCGCTGTAATGGCAGCAATTGAGCTGTATACTCCCCAGGGAGCTGAGATGGTTTCAGGAATGATTTATGAGCCTTATGAGCAGGGGTAATAATATAATGCGCCTTGAGCACCACTAAGTTGGTGGATACGTGCGCTATATAAGTCCACACATTATTATTATTATTATCACATAAATTGTGCGACAAACAGGGCTGTGCATGTTATTTTACGCAAGTGTTGGGACAGAATTTAATTCATGTGCACAGACATCTGCCAATGATCTTTTCTGGTTAAATTGCGTACGATTATCAAATGCGTATACATGCGTTCCACTCGTGTGTTTGTAAGTTTGTTGATGGTATATGACAATATGCATCTTCAGCTTTCACAAATCTCACAGAATTAAAACCTTTAAAAAAATTGTTACAAAATTAATGTCTGAATCATTCTCTTGCCATCAGAAAATCTTACAAAGATAGTCACAATCTTTTTAAAAAAAAGTTATTATTATTTAAAAAAAAAAAAAAAATATTCCCCTTAACCTGATCACACCATTGATTTGTATTTTCAGATGATTGGATTAAGTTCGACGATGACAACGTCTCCCCCGTGTTGTCTGACGACGTCTTGAAACTCTCGGGAGGCGGTGATTGGCACTGCGCCTACGTTCTACTCTACGGCCCGCGAAGATTAGAAGAACCGCCCCAAGCTGACGAACCAATGTCGGAAAGCTAAGCTTAAAAGTTAAAATGAATATTCACGAGGGGGTCAGATGCTGTCGTTTGTGTAACTTCTGTATTTTTTTTTTCATGGGAAAAAAGTATCGGATATATATATACAATGTGACTTTGCGATGTCATAGTAAGATGTCAGTATTTAATCTGATGATATTGCTTTGGATGTATAGAAATTAATGATTAATGGTTTTATAATACCAGAAGTCTGTTACCACTAGTGTACTAACTGTCATAGTGCTGAGAATAATGGATTTGGGGTATTAATGACATTCCAGTAACTGATGCACAAAGTCTCAAAAAGGAGCAGTGGATCCTTGGTGACTTGCCAGCGTGTGCGTGAACTGTACTTTACACACACACATTTGAATGCGTGCTGCGCCGTAAACGCACCAATAACGTGTGTGTTGTGGGACTCTCTGCTGTCCCAGTCACCTCCGGTTCACGTCCCGTTTAGTTGCGGAACTAGCAAGTCGAGTGCTTCATGTCACATGTCACCAAGCCCGTCGTGCATGCACGCACGCAATGCTTGATAGAAGGCTGGTTTACTTCTTGCAGGTAATAGACTTCTGATAATACTTATTGGTCAAACGCACATTAAGAAATTTAAAAAAACAATTAAAAATCATCAATAAAATGGTGATTTTCAAAAGGTATTTCCCGATTAATTCCTCAAATTTAAGTCAGATTTGTTTCTGTGGGGTAGTCTTTGTGCAAGATGGTATGTATTACATTGTATGTGTACTACACAATCCATTGTAATCTACAAGAATTAAGTATTAAGTGGCACATGGTTCGCCATCGAGTTTGCACTGCACCTGCTGTTGGTGTATTCCTGTGTATTAAGAGTGGTTTGACCTCCGATCAATGGTGAGTCGTCAATCATGCGTATATTATGTAACTCTTGTCTTGCAACAAGGCACCTGCTCAGTGTGAACAGGCTGTGATAGTCCTTCAGCTGTAAATCCTCTTCAGTGTTCCCTCCGTGCATGCCCTGTTGAGGGCGCCCTTCGCACAAGCAGCAATGTCGTCCCAAGGCTGGCTAGCATGTGTTATTGATTCCATATACATTCAAGTGTTAAAAGATTACCAGGGAAGAGTTGCCACTGGATATGAAGTACTTGTCGCATGTAACTTATGTTTTTTTGTGTGTACACACTGCCATAAAATGGCGTCGTGATGTGCCCTAGGCTCGGGCGAATGGGTGCATTTTCACCAACAGAGGGCTGCAATGTGCACAGAGCAGATACTGCATAAACCTGGGCATTGTAGGCGCCTGTCTGATACGGACACTTGTTCTTTCATTTGGGTGTCCACTATCTAAATATTTGACTGTACACAACTATAAATGCAAAATTTGTTGTCGGTGTTTTGACTAGGCTAGTTTTTGTGCCGCAACAAATTTTATGCATTTAACAGCAAGGTATTCTTAAAAGAGGGGTTCTAATTAAGCAAATAATAGGTAATGGATCTTTCCCCATTTTAGAGAGGTTTATGTCATTAAGGAAACTCATAAAATATCAGTTGTATTATCTCAATCCAAGGTAAAAATTTTGTATTATAATCAGAGAAGCCTAATGTACACTCCCTGGGAGAAAACAAATGTCCTTTCTTTATTATGTGCAGCAGTGTAATTCTCTGTGTAATTCACACAATTTTTTTTTAGATACTGGAATAATCACAATTTTTAAACATAATAGGGGTGATTTGTTTTACACAATTTCCATTAAATATAGATTTCGTGTTCATGCGCGTATGTGGTATGCAAGTATGTGTTATGCAAGTATGTGTTAATGCGCGTAGGTGTTAATGTGCATACGCGGTCATGGGCGTACATGGTCATGAGCGTATGCGGTCATGCGCGAATGCGGTCATGTGCAAACACGGTCATGCGCGTACGCAGTCATGCGCGTACATATTGCAGTGCAAAAGGAGTTTTGAGAAATGAGGCTTTTTACAATATTTGACCGTGGGTTGAGACAGTAAAACTTACATTGTATACTTTCCTTATTATGATATAACCAGTCTCTTGAAAAATGTGGAAAGGTCAATTATTAATAATTGCTCAGAGCCCCCTCTTCAAAAAACAAAGATTTTATATCATAAAGAGAAGGACCTCATGAAGAATCGTTTATGCTGTTAACAAATGGACGTAAACAAAAAATGTGTTCAAATTCTGACAAACCTATTAAAAAAGTCTTGTATAAATAAACTTGAGCATTCCGTTGTTTTAATCTTTGAAGGAATGTCTGTTAGCAGTAAATTTGTCCTGCATTTTAATATTTGTTCATAGGTTGTCATGGAGAGCCTGCGAAGATGAAGGGCAGGGATGGTTAACCCACTCAACAATCATTATTTTACAAAATAAAAGATTATTGCAATATACTAGTATCATGGATGAAGGAAATCATATTTTATTTAAACAATGTTCAATAAAAAGGTAATACCGATATCCAATAGAAATTATTTGTTGATCAATATGAAATAAAATGTACAAAAGAATTAACATAAGAAACGGTCCAGTCGGGGGAATAATTCGTCTGCTCAGAGCAGTAAGGACTTATAAGTTATATGCACTTGATGACAATTTTATCTGTTTAATGACAAAAGGTCTTATAAGATTAATTAAGTGTAATTAAATATAAATTGTGAGTACTCCCATTGTTAAATAAAACATAAATCCAAATAATTAAATTTTCTTAACGTAATGGAATTGCACTTAATGTATAGGCCTTATAACTCCTTTCTGCTCACACATTGCATGTCGAGAAAAAGTTCTCACCGCTAAAAGTATCTAGCGCCCTCTTGTGGTTTCATATGCGGTGTTTATTTATTTCCTGCTTTTGTGAAGATTTGTGCATTGCACGTTTTTCAACGCTGTCACGTTTCTTCTGTTACTGTCGCGTTGAGTGTTTTGCTTTAAAGTTTAAGAATGGCGGTAGACGAGGAGGAGTCGGTGTCATGGAGTGTTGAGATGGAAGTTAACTTATTCCACGCTATGAGGGGCCACAAACCGGTTGGTAAGTTTGGGCGCAGTTTTTTTCTTTCTACATGTGGGTCAATGGTGCCCGGTTTCCGGACACCTTTTAATCCGAGCATAATTATGTTTTGATAAATTGATGGTCGTATAAGACAACTCGACCCATGTGACAACTCGGATCACGAGACAACTTGACTGTAAATTATGTGATCAGACTAATTTAATATATCGTGTCTTTTTTGTCTTTTAACACCCCGGAAAACTCTTGACTTGATCGGTAAATGAATAATTACACAAAATAATTTACCAGGGATAACACTTAACAATTAGGCCTACATCATTGTAGGCCCTACATCATGTAGCGATAACACCCAAACGCCACTTAACACATTTCCGTATGTGCCACCATGTAAAATTAAAGATCTTCTAGAAGTCATAAAAATCAAACGGTCCCGAATTTCCGAACAAAATTTTCAGATAATGCAGTGTAATTCTTACTCTTTAAGATAAGATAATCCGTGAGGTTGTGCTTGCGATATTTGTCCAGATATTTACATTTTTCGATGACGTCTTTTGTGTTCGCCGCTCACTTTGTGTATTTTGACATGACTTTTAGCATTTGACCCGTTTGGCGGTCTCATAAAATTGCATTTTGGGTTGATTTTAGAGATTTGCATGAAAGTTCAGGGGTCAAAATGTGACGCTGGACAACTACTGAATAATGAAAAGGTGTTTTGATTTGATGAGAACGATTGTTAAGGTAAGAAAAGAAATTTTTTCAGCACTTTTTGCAAAAATATGTAACTTTTCGTATATAAAGTGTTCAAATGTGTTAAATCTTGAACCCGTCATTGGATTCACACATTTGGACATTCTCTACACTGTTTTTAACAATATAAACAGAGACTGGTCATGAAACATTAGCGAACTCTAGCGACAGGGGCTTTTAGGGGTCATGTCTGGCTACCGTAAAAAAAAAATTATATGAATGGAGCGGAGGAATACACAAGTTCAAGTGCAAGTTCAAATATTACCTTCACAGTAATTATTAAATGATGTATTTATTTTGTGTGTATTTTTTATATTTGGAAGTAAGGAATTATGAATTAGTGATTTAGTTTTTTGTCATGGGTAATTATTTTTTTAATTTTTAATTTTTTTGAAAAAAATAATACCAAATCACATACATGTATGCTGTATCCTTCCTCCGTTGATGTAGTGCCCAAGAAAGTAAAATTTTCAAATTTTCACAAAAATGTTTCTTGATGTAGGCCTACTGTTAAATCATCATCATCATGCTAAATGAGCTAGGTACCCAGTTCCATTAGATGTTTTTATTCAGTATTTATATATAAATATTTCTTCATGATGTCTGTCAATTATTTCAGGGATTTTTACAAAAACTGTGGAATTTGTTTACTAAAAAAAAAATGAGCCAGGTGTAAACCAAGGACAAATCCAGAGAAAGTGAAGGCGTACTAAGTCAAAGAGGATCTCAACATACAACAGTAAGTAAAATAAAATTCAAAAAACCTGTTTTCCCCCATTTTGTTTATTTCATATTATTTGCTTCAATATGGTTTTTATCAAGTTTAAAATTTGTGACAAATCAAGAAATGTTGTCTCTCCTAGATAACATATATGTGCGTCTCCCATCTGATGACGTTGATGAAGACATTATCGTGGAGAAAGTTGAGCTTCGGTGTGATCCTACAGATACCAAGGAAAAGGTACGATTATCAACCAAGTGCTTTGTTGATTTATGGTTGATGCAAATCATGATTTTACATTTCAGTTCCCATACAGTTACAACTCAAAAACTGAACAATAGTTGTTTAGTTATTAATTTTTTTATTTCGATCACTCAGTAACCTGTGGGCTTCAAGATACCTGTGAAAAGAAGATGATGAATAAATATTAATTTTTATTACCACATTACCACTTTACTTTCATTTGTTGTTGAATTTAACAATATGCCATGCTAAATATGAGTTCATAATGACTGCAGATTATTTATTTTCATTTTAACTTAATTTAGTGATTTGTCAACTTATGGATAATTTATTTACTCATCCTTTCAGGTAACTCAAAGCCAGGAGTGGTTTAACATCAAACAATTTAAGGACCAGATGATGCAGTGTATACCTTTAAGTTGAAAGAAGACTGGATTGCTGGAGATTTAAAAATACTAGGGCAGGATCAATAAAGTGGGCTTCAACTACAAACCTGATCTTGACGATTTAAATGGTCAAAATTGCACAATATTACAACATTTAAATGCTAATATCTGAAGAACCAAACTACTTATTTGAAAACAAATCACATCATTGACTTTCCCTTATTCCCAGCTTCAATTTAAGGTATAACTTGGCATATACTTAATTTTTGGTATAACTTAGTACAATTAATTCTAAAATGCCCAAAATCGGTGGCACAAGTAATTGGAATTTTACCAATTTTAAAAGCCTGTATCTCAAGAACTAAAATAAATATTTGAAAACAAATTGTACCACTGACTCTGTCTCATCAAGAGCTTTAATTTGGTGTATAACTTAGTCCAGAAACATTAATTTTTAAAAATAGGGTTTCATAGCTACATCATGATGTAGTACTAGTAGGCCTACATGTATCCTCATTTTACCCTAAATGATGCACCTAAGGTTATATCATCAACTGGACAGTAACTTACAAATGAAATTAGCAGTTTGGTGTTTCAGTTTGTTTCAGTGAAGGATTCTCTTGTAAAATGCTGAATTTCAATGCATGATCAAATGTAGGCAGATTCACGCAAACCGCCGATGGTGGCGCTATTTTTCATATCCTTTTTTTCTGTCGAAGTTGTGACCCGCCGAACTTTCATGGTAAAATTCTAATATAAAGGGTAGTCTACGGATGTAGTCACTTCTAGTATCGATAAATGGATACTACACATCGTGGTTATCTTAATTGATCAGTCCATGCCAACTGTAACGTTGGCACAAAAACAGTGCAACTTGCGCAAAATAGACTTTGTTAGTACTACAAGGATACCATTGCAGGCAAATTCGGTCACAACTTTTCAAATGAAACTGGATCTTAAAAATTACCAAATATTTAAATCAACAAAAATTCGTAACTTTGCATAGGGTTAACCTATCATGACCATTGACCCCTCATTTTCTTTCTAATTTTTTGTTCTATCCAGTGATATGACATTTAAAAGCATTGAAGCAACTTCAAATTTTCATGAAACTGCCTATCAAATGCGTGGACATCTTGAGCGCCGTTTTTTGAGACGCACAGAATTGTGGTCATCAAAAAATTGATGTTGGTATAATGACTCACCCCCAAACTGTTAAAGTTGATGGGGGCACAGAAAATGTACCCAAGAAGATAAACAGTTGAATCATGTTGTTTCATCTTATTCCAGATGGTTGTAAAATTGTTTTTAAATCTTGAAAATAAAAATATTGTTTTAGATTTTTAAAATAAAATGGTATAATTTGGAGAAGCTCTCAAAACTTTTAATCACTATTCTTGAAAGACCAATAAAATGGAAGGTGATTAAAATTTTTGCAAAAAGTACTTTAGGCCAAATAAAATAAAAAACATGTTTAGTGTCCCCGCCCGCTTCCTTTTTAGAGGCCGCCTCCTTTTTTTATTTATTTTTTTTACGAAAAAAAAAGGATACATTTTAACGATCTCAGACGAAAAAAATAAATTTTAAAATAAATAAGATCGTATTTTTTTAAACTTTAGCACACCGTGTATAAAGTTGTCGATTATCATACGCGTGTCAGTTCGCCCCGTGTGAAATATTAACTGGTTCTCTACGTCTAGGAACTCAGGACTAGCAAATAGAAAAGTGTTGAAAGACAAAGAGAACACGGAAACCAGCGTACGTGTAAAACGTATTACCATTTTTACAGTCGCTTTAAAATTTATAGTACATCCGCATGCAGTTTTTCTGCGGCACGTCTACAGTGATATAAATAAAAACGGCTGGATTTGAGACTATTCATGCAATCGCCCCAAAACTATAGTTGGGACTGGTCCCAACTTGAGTGTTACAGTTGGGGCGCCCTAACTATAGTTGGGATCGCATGCTCGATCCACGGTCATCGCACGCTTTCGTGGAGGCTATCCTGTAGAGCTCTATGGGCGATCCCAACTATAGTTGGGATGCCCAAACTGTAACACTCAAGTTGGGACCAGTCCCAACTATAGTTGGGGCGATTGGGACGCGTGACGACGCGACGGAACAAAAGCATTTGTGCATGCCGCCTCTTCACTCAGCTGGTGTTTACAAACAAAAGCTCCAAATACTTGTATTTTACGAATTTAATTCGAATTTAATTCGTAATAATAATATTCCGTGGCCCAGGGACCCATTGTGTTTTTATTGCGGGTCTGAACATAGCCTGGAAGCGAACGATGGTCAAGATCCACTATGTGACATCTGCAAATCCAGTGGTAAACAACCTCACAGAAAGAATACAAGGGTACGGAAGCCCAATCGTGCCAGATTTTTGTGAGGTAATTTTTTTTTATTGCGTTATAACGCAATACAATTGCATTAAAACGCAATACAATTGCATTAAAACGCAATACAATTGCATTAAAACGCAATGCAATTGCGTTTAAACGCAATTGAGCGCCTTGAGCGCCCAGCAGGGTGGATATGTGCGCGCTAAAAATCTTTATTATTATTATTATTATTATTAATGCTCAATACTTTATAGAACGCCCTCTATATTGTGTGGAGCGCCATGGAGAATGTACAATGTACATTCTCCATGGCGCTTCACACAATAGAGGGCGTTCTAAAAATGCGCAAGCGTTAAATGCAATGGCATTGCGTTTTAACGCAAATACCTTGCTTAACGCAAATACCTTCATTTAACCCAATCGTATTGCGTTATAACGCAATCGAATTGCGTTGTAACGCAATTGTATTGCGTTAAAACGCAATTGTATTGCGTTATAACGCAATTGTATTGCATTATAACGCAATAAAAAAAAAATTACCTCACAAAAATCTGGCACGATTGGGCTTCTGTACAAGGGCTTTTGTCCCTAGTTAGACTGATTTCATATATGACATTGGATTTGGTGAAAGGTCATACCAGCAATAGCTGCCAGAAAATATCACTGTATTTAGAAATTTACTGACTTGAATAGTTTTGGCTAGTTGGATGTGTATCCTGCACTATGGCATATATTTTTAACACCTCATATCTAGCAAATGTAATATACATTTAATACATCATTAAAGAAAAACATGGAAGAAACAATACATGTGTATCTCAAACTTTACCTTGGTAAAGGAACGGGTGATTAGGAATATTGATAATGTAGAGTGGTTGACATGACCAACAAAGAGGGTAAAATACTAATAGGATTGATGCTAAATATGAACAATGTTTGCCAATTTGATGATATAAAAGTTAAACATAAATTTGACACAAACCATTGGAGAACTTATAGGCCTTTGAATATCTGTGAAGAAACAGGTGATTAGATATGAAAATTGTTTCATTTGCTACTTTTATTGTTTTGTCTTTATGTGTCACTAAAAAACTTATTAATTTCCCATAAATGCGACATCACAGAGGCTAAAGTGACATCATATGGTGCAATTGCGCAGAAGAGATGTTCGGTTCTGCATAGTGGCATTATTTTGGTCTCATTTTCTGTTGCATCTTGCCCATAAGAAGCCAATATGTCATTTCCTGAGTCTAAGTGGCGGCCATTTTGAAAAAAGTTGGCAGCCATCTTGAAAAATAGCCCGGCCGGTTGTCTTTAAAAATGTGTCGGGCGGCCATTTAAAAAAAAAAAAGGCCCTCCTTCCTTTTTTCAAAAAGGCAGGACGCTAAACATGTTTTTTTTTTTATTTGGCCTTAAAACTTTGAAATGTGTAAAAATTATGTTAACATTTTTTCAAATAAAAGATTTCTTTTCATAACCATGATATTAATGTTTCATTTTCTCAATAACTTTCCACTGCCGACGAAATTTAAACACCAACGAATTAAGTAGTCTTCGTTCGCTTCTTCTATAAGGAATGTGTCCATTTTGAGGATCAGTATTTCTTTAAAAAAATCATTGCAAATGCAAAGCATTCGTATCTTTTGGTTTCCACAGACAATAGCTCGTTGACGGCATAGAACAATAAAATCACAGATGTTTGTGGAAAAAAAATTGAGGTCATGTAAATCCCTTACTATTTGTATCTAGTAAAATCAGTGGTTAAACAACTTTTTCCACTTTCACAAGCACTAACTTTCCAGTAAATCATACAATTTCACTGTGATTTTTATTTTTGTAACAAGTATGACTTAGATAAGTTTATGCAACCATTAATACGCCGTAGGGGTAGAGTGTCGTATCTGGCCGCCACTATTTTTCATTAAATATAACCAATAATGTAATCTTACCTAGTAAGGTGGAGAACATACATGTATTCAAATTATTCCAGGATATTTATTTCATGAAAAATCAGGCATTTTTGGTATACGATGACTTCCTCAGTCATGTCAGTCTGATCTTGTAAACTCCACAATTAGTGACCAACACAGTCATTGTACATGCGTAGTGGCAACTATAATAGGATCCTTCTATTTTCTGAAGGGGAGGATTTTTTTAGAAGGGAAATAAAGTCCGAAAACCATCATAAAAGTGGATTTTAAAGATAGTTTTCGCTTTCTGTACCACCAAAAATCGATAGAATGATTTTTCAACTGGTTAGTGGTTGCAAAAAAAATTAAAAAAAGCCCTTAAAAAGTGGCGGCCGGATACGACATTCTTTCCCGCCATAGTTTTGTAAGTTTTCTGAGAAATGCTAAGCCAAAGGCAAGTGCGTCATTTCACGAGTGCGGCGAATTACCTACATGGACGATACTGCCCTTTAATTTATCTCAAGTTTATGGAAATAAGAAACAAGTGAGATGATTTCCCGAAGATTTGCACCAGGGGAAATTATACTTATACTATAGTCCACTGCTGTTATTCACGATATTGAGACTTCCTCCATGATACATGTACAGTATCAGAACGTAAGGCCAAGTAAAAAAAAATACCAGTTGATCATCCTGGTTTTTTCAAAAAGAGGAGGATGAGGGCCTTCTTATTTTTTATTTTTTTCCAAGATGGCCGCCAAGCATTTAAATTAAAAATGGCCACCAATTTTTCAGTTTGAAATCACCACCAACTTTTTTTATAGCTATCGAAAAAGTAGTTGAGTAAAAATATTCAAGTTTAAAAACAATGTTTGATGTATTTTGTTAAACCCAAGTAAAAATACATGAAAAATTTACTCATTTTGTGGACAAGTATAAAAAATAAAAAATAATAAACAAAAAAGGATGCGGGGACGATCAACTGGTATTTTTTTTTACTTGGCCTAATTATTTGGTGCTATGTATAATAGTATATATTGAAACTGATTTAATATAAAACATAAAATGGTTATTTTATTTTAACAGTTACAGTATTCCAATAGCGGTCCGGGAAAACTCGAAATACGGCAACGTTGCTAGATACAGCAACCTTTGAGTTGGTGAATACAGCAATGTTTCATTGTACGGCAACGTTAGGGTTGCCGTATACTGCAACTCTTCCATTCAAACACAAAAAGGGAAACGAAATATGCAAAATTGGAATAGTGAAAATCATAAAAATATGTTCTTTGGTTCCTTACCCAAATTCCTATCTGCGCACATCAAAAAGTTATCTGTGCATTTTCTTGCAAATGACCGTTTAAAACCAACACGCTAGCCCTTTCGACGATTAACGTGTGACTCCATTTTTGACGTGCAAGAACTCATTCTCAATCAAAATTATTATTTTACGCATGGTTCATGAAACAAAACTTTAAACGTTGTTGTTCACTAAAATATATATAATAATTTTTACACAAATAACATTATTTATGTCGACATGAGTAAACACTTTTTATTTAAATTGTATTTTAAATATATGTACTACATTAGAAATTATCGAAGTGTTGAGTGTCTCTTCGCGGGAACAGCTCTGGAAGCGCAGGAAAATCATGAATATGTTCATTATGTTGCATATTCATGATTTTTAGGGTCGATGTTTCACTATGGTTTCACTGGTGCCCGTCTTTGGGAAAAAAAGGCACCTTTCTATTGGGTCTGGGAACGGGAATCGGCAAAATGCAAATTCATGTTTTAGTTAAACATGCTGACATGTAAACGGCATGTTCGGTGGAGGGAGTGCGCACGAAAGTTGGATTATAACTTATTATCCCCGGACCACTCTTTTCACTACAAACAATAAAGGTACTCATAAGAATAGAGCATATCGGGATTAAAAATGTGCTCGGCAATTTTGGCAGCGTATCAACCAAAAATATTTGCGTATCAGGCCGATACGCTAGTTTGTATGTGGGGAGAACCCACTGTTGCATTTTCCCAGGCATTATACTGATTGAATTCACAAGTACTAATTAGCTAGTGAAGTAGGAAGCTAGCATTTGTTTTTAACTTTACCTTATAATTTCCATCATTAAATAACCAGTAGATACGTATTTCTTCTAAACATGTTGGCCAAGGCAAAGTGATTTGTCCTTCTTCATACACAATACAACATATTACATTTACTCTGAAGTGTTTTAAACATCGGACAACCCATGAACTGAACAATAGCAAGACCGTTATGTACACTATGTACATGTGTATTATGCGGCATGCCTTTGATGTTATCAGCCTTCAGCAGGTAACAGTCGCTGCAGTCACAGCCAGCCATCTAGCCAGCCGTGTTGGCTTCCTCAAAGGCAGTACAATTGAGTACTATTTGCGAATACTACAAAGCTTACCAGTACCAGCAAAGCCTAGACAAAATGGTGTAATTGGCAGTGTTACTCGCGAATAGTTATGCAGTGCAAATGCAACACATTATTTCAGGTACAGTCGCTGCAGTCACACCCATCCACCCAGCCAGCCAGCCAGCCAGCCAGCCACATCGGCTTCCTCAAAGGCATTACTCGGTAGTACTATTTGCGAATACTACAAAGCTTTTCACTACCAGCAGTGCTTAGACTATAAAACGGTGCAATTGATCAATTACTTGCGAATAGTTAGAAAACAGTTCACCACCGCAAGTTATGCAGTGCAAAGGCAATACATTATTACTCACAATTAATCGTGAATGGTCATTATTCGCGAATAGTTGCAGGAATTCATGCCAGCCCGATTAATCGAATAGTTCAAAGTCTGCGATTACGAGTACGATTAGCAACAACTATTCGCGAATATTTGAATAATTGAACTATTCGCCCTGGCCTAGATTTCCTCATCGTCTCATGTAATTCTTTAATTGTTACTATTTATTTAACTATTTAACCATTTTTCTTCAATGATTTTATTAGTAACTGTTCATTAAAGGCACCTGGCACTGGTATTTTGTCCAAATGTAGCTTTTGTGATAAATATATACATTTTTATGAGTGGAATGTGAATAAACAAGTAACTAAGGTTACAGAAATAGTGGTTTTATTGTATTTACGACTTTAGAATAGGCCCCCCCTTTACATTGACACATGGTGGCGCTGTTCGTGACGTCATTCGAGGCAGGGATATTTGAAGAGAAAATGTGTAGTCTGACACATTGGTCATTGCACTATAGTCTATACACAACTGTCAAGTCTGTCATGAACTGCCAGCACATACTTACAAAATGTATGCCTAACCTGTAACCTAGTTTCAGATGAAGCAACGTAAAACAAGGCCCAATGGGAAGCATGCAAGTTTTCACGATATAGGTGCAGCAATGCCGCTAGTGCTACGAAAACTGCATAGCGTCACTGCATAGCGCTGAAAAGCGGCGCCGGATAGGACCACTTTGCCCTCGTTATCCTGACTTTCGCTGCCCATAACCGCCTATATTTGGGATCAGCTGGAAACAGATGCAGGCTGACCCCATCTTTAGTTGTTTTGTTGCATCCAGCAGCAATACACCTGGTCGGCATTGCTGGGAAAATGCCGGAAAAATGCCTTTTTTTTATAACAAACCAAACCACACGTGTAAACACAGGCAATTCTCGAGGGCGTCGAGGGGGGTCGATGTTCCATCAGCGGCGAATCCTTCCTCGAATGACGTCACAAAAAGGGATGGGCGGAGTCACCCTCCAAACAACTTCATATTGTTTTTAAACATATAAATCCTGACAAATAATCACTCAAACAATTTGTTTATTGTTAATACACATATACTTTATTGTTTAAATCAATAAAAAACCTATTGCCAGGTGCCTTTAAATAAAATGGTCAATGAAAGTATTTCTGTCTATTTAATTTACTCACTCGCTAATATTAAATCAGTCTCATTAGTGCCAAATAATTTACCGCATAGTTATAAGACATAATAAGACACAATTTATTAAATTAGTTTGATCACATGTACAGAAAAACCTTTTTATTCCCGACGCGAACTGGTTAAGGGTCGTTTTTGTAGGAAAGGTGATATTTTCCCCACTGCATTGTCAACCTGAAGATAGTTAAGAGCATAATGATCTTAACGTTGAGTTAAACCCACAGCCGTAGAGATTACTTTGACATAATAATAATAATGTGTGGACTTACATGTATATAGCGCACGTATCCACCAACTGAGTGGTGCTCAAGGCGCATTATATTATTACCCCTGCTCATAAGGCTCATAAGGCTCATAAATCATTCCTGAAACCATCTCAGCTCCCTGGGGAGTATACAGCTCAATTGCTGCCATTACAGCGCATATAGGGCTAATCAACCAACTCTGCCCTCACAGGTACCCATTTAACCCCTGGGTGGAGAGAAGCAATTATGGTTAAGTGTCTTGCTCAAGGACACAAGTGTCACGGCCGGGATTCGAACCCACATTCTGCTGCTAACACCAGAACTTGAGTCCGGTAAGCTAGACCGCTCGACCACGACACTCCACATGGTTTCATTGCAAACCTTTAATGTACTCATAGCTTTACTCACACTAAATATTAAAATATCTAGTCATAACTCAAGTATAGTGCCAAATACAAATTTCTATAATAAAAAAAAGGGTTTTAAAACACCACAACATACCCACTGTGAAAAACAATGTTAATTTTGAACATGTTTTTGTGTTAATTTATAAACACCTTTTTAATTTTTTTAAATTTAAATAAACAAGTTTTGGTGTTCATAAAGTGTTATCCCCTTTAAACTTTTATTTTTTTTGGTGTGTCTTAGCAATTAACCCTCACTACAAGGGTCAGAGTTCATGCCAGTGTATATCTACAGCACTTACAGGTCAAATACTGTCAAACCTAATGTGTAGCAAGTACATCAATCAGTCAAAAACAGTCGACTGTTTTTGACTGGTAGTGGTAAAAGCATTATCATGCAATGTTGAAGGTGGTCAAAATGAGTTGACCACTTTCGACTGGTAAAGGCACTTTGGTCAAAATGAGGTGACTGTTTTTAATTGGTACATGTAATGTGGATGGTGGTCAAAATGAGTCAGCGTTTTGGACTGATATGGTCAAAATAAATTAATTTATCAGTCAAAACAAGTCATTGACTCCTAGCCTAAGTGGCCCTGCACTGATTTATCAGTCAAAAACTGGCAGCCTTCAGCACCCCTATCATTGTTTGTTCAGTCAAAACAAATCAGTGATCCCCCTGAAGCTGATAATGATCTTATCAGTCACCAGCAGTCATAGCACAGTGTGTGGCAGCTACCCAAATGGTCAAAACAAGTCACCAGTGCCCATGTGTGACAGGCAAAAACGGTCAATTGACTGGTTTTGACCACTATAGCAACTTCCCACTAAAGTGCACCTACATGTAGTGTAGGAGGGTTAATGCCTTAACCCTCCTAGTTCTGGTGCCTTTTTCAGACAAGTTGATGCACCATTTGAAACCATTCGCTTTTGTGGTTTTGAATGGTGAAATAACAGTGTACAGTATTGATTTCCCTAAATGGTTTTGAATGGTAGGTCAGCTAATACAAAACATTGTTTTGATACTTCTACATGTACACGTACATGTAAGTGGTGAATCAATGGACCCTCTATGCATTTGAATGGATTTGAATGGATTTGAATGGTAGTAAAGCTTGCTACCAACACTCCTCAAATGGTATCACCATGTGTGTACAAAACCAATGGGGATTTTGGTAAGTGGAAATTTTGAATGGTTTTCAAATGGTCAAACACTAGGAGGGTTAATGTGTCTTTGTGTCTAAATTTAATCAGTGCACAAATGTGTTTTTGGTATAACAAAAAATGTACACCGCAACGCTTTTTAGCTTTGGAAAATAAACGCCACCTCGGTCACCTCAACCAGCAACATCCGAGCATTCAATTCACCATGGAAACTGAGACATCCGACTCGTTGCCTTTCCTTGATGTACTCATTTCCAAACGGGTTGATGGCTCACTTGGGCATTCGGTTTACAGAAAACCCACACACACAGACCGCTACCTAAATGCCCGGTCGTTCCACCCACCATCCGTGAAATCCTCCGTGAATCGCACCCTACTTCGAAGGGCACACACTATCAGTGATAAAGAGCACTTGCCATCCGAGTTGAAACATCTTAACGCCGTGTTAAGAGACAATGGGTACAGACCTGATAAGCTTAAGTTCCTCCCGAATAGGAACGCTCCACGATCCTCTGATGCAACCGAAAACCCATTGCCGTGCTACCGTACATCGGCCACACTTCACACAAGATTCAGCGTATCCTGAGGAAGCTGACATTAAGGTCTACTACCGGACTCGAAACAAGTTGGAAGCAAGTTACACACCCACAAGGACAGACATGATCCCAGCCGTCAAGCTGGGGTTTGCCGAATTCCTTGCACTTGTGGGAAAGTGTACATTGGCGAGACCGGCAGAGACCTTACGACCAGGATCAAGGAACACAAGGCCCACGGCCGAGAGGAATGTGACAAATCTGCGATCATCAAACACTCCACCGATTTGGACCATATCATTGACTGGCAGAATGCAAAGATCATAGCCCGGAAAAGCACTGGTACACCCGTCGTATCAGAGAGGCTATTGAGATTCATAAACATGACACTGTCCCCAGGACATCGGCTATTTCATCAGCAACATTTGGCATTCAATCCTACCATCCACCAACACCCACACCCCACTGTCAACTGATACGCCTCAGCGGTAGCAGGCAACTCACACACAGCAGGAAACACACACAACAAGAACAATGCCACGGTGGCAACCAATCACAACACATCACACAACAGTAGCACCAATCGGAACACTTCCCATTCTACACATAATCCCAGCAAATACTACTTAAGGAGTTGCATCGGCAAACCTCTTCATTCTCCTGAAGAAGATTAGAGCAGGCTAATCGAAACGTTGAGAATAACCCGTGAAGTCCCTTGGTTCTCCCTGAACCATATTAACCCGTGAAGTCCCCATGGTTCTCCCTGAACCATATTTCTCACTTAGCGACAGTAGAGAAAAACGAGTTGCCCGAAATTGGTTCTCCCTTTAACCTTTCTCACTTAACGAAGGTTGAGATACGATTGTGCGATACGGTTCTTTTCAGAACCTGTATCTCAGCTTCACGTTAGTTGAGATAAACACATGGTGTTACCGCAAACCGAAACGATATCGATATTCCACCATGCAAAGCCTCAAAACTTATGTCCATAAAGTGTTATCAGAAAGGTGTTTATAAGATGTTTAAACATCAACACATGTTTTTACAGAGTATGTACTGTAGGTTGAGAACAAACAAATTTTAAAGCTAAATATTTCGATAAACTGTAGTCTACACTCTAATAAAAAAAATACACCAAATGAAATTAGCTTTTAAATTTCCAATAAAGATATAAATTTGTTTTGACCAAAATAACAACCAGTCTACATCACTCTACTTACCTGGAGGGCCATCTACCGATGCATATTTCCCTAATATAGCAGAACAATACGCTAAGACTTTTCACACACAATAGCGCCCTCTACTACCCATGCTGCCCTGCGGCATCACGCCACGTTTATCTTCCTCTTTTCTCTAGCGCAGCAGGACTGGTCGGTCACGTTTTGATTTGCTCCGGCAAACAGACAGTTTTCCTTCCAGTTTTTCTTGGCTTTACGTTAAGACAATTTATCTACTAAGATAACTGTGCTAGCACCGAGTTAGTGTGCTTTAGAGAATTTTCTTCAGTGTAGAGTTTCCTCAAGTTTCGTCTTTTCAAGATGGCTCAACGTTTGGTGAGGGCCGAGTCCGTCAGCACCGGGAGAATTTCCTTTCGGACGGGCCGTGTCTCGGGTGATTGCTCGGTGGCTCTATCCCGCCACCGCCGCAGTCGTCCTGCCCAGCCCCTCGTGCCGATGGAGGCACGTGGTGCTGACCGTTCCGCTGGTAGGGCGGGGTCGAGATCTTGTCCCCGTACCGGCCATTTCAAGCGGTACTGGCAAGCGTACTGGTAGCTCCCCTGGCAAGGTTTCATCCAAAACATCCTCCTCTGCCAGGGTGACCTACAAGAAAAAGGCCCACGGACGGGTAAGGTCCCGACTCCGGGCCCCACTGCCCATTCCGTGCCCGCTGACGCACCCGAGTGCTCGGTCCAGTGGCAGTTGCCACGGGTGCTGGGGTGGTCTGCTCGGTCCAGCGATCGGTGCTCGCTGGCCCATTCTCCCGGGCTGATAGCGTCGCACGCCGGGCAGTCACCGCCCGGCCTGGCCTCATTGCCTCAGCCGTCCACTGGGTCCAATTTCTTCGGACCGTCGGGCGTGCCGATGCCTCCGGGTCGACTGCATTATCCTCAGAATCGACTCGGAGCCGCTCGTGAGAGAGGGAAGAAGCGTGGGCGTTCGCCATCGATCCTCGTCCAGTTCGGGCTCGTCTGCCCGGTCTCATACCGGTAAACGCCGGAGCCATGGCTCCGTGTCTCGGCCGAGTTTCGTCACGCCGTGCGGTCCATTACGACCTCGGTGTCAGCCATGTCTGCTTATCACCCAGGCGGTTTGCCGGGCCAACTCGGCCCGCTCGTCCCCACTTCGGGTCTCTATCCTGACCGGGCTGGGCGACTCAGTCTTATGTGGGCCCACCTCACACGGCCTGCCGTGCGCCCGCCTCTCCCCCTGCGTTGAGTCTCCATCCATCCTCGGAGTTCTCGGTGGAGGTGGTGGGTACCCCGGCCGTGGCGGCCCCGGTTCCACCCGTGGGCCCTTCGGCCCCGGCGGCTCCGGTGGTCCCGCCGGGGGACTCGGCCCAGTCGCATGTGTCAACTCGTCCCTCCCAGTCGGGCTCTGAGGACGAGGACGAGTCTGTCCACATGCAGCGTCTCTCGGTCATGGAGACAGAACTGCGTTTTGTACAGCGTGACATGGTGCGAGTTTTGCAGCTTCCCTCCCTGGAGGAGACAGCTGGCACCAGCCGTCAGTCGTTCAAGCACATGACCAGTTCGACGGCCAGTAGTACACCAGTTTTTCCAGTACTGCCGCTCGACTTGGTGTGTGTTGAGCGCATGATTTCCGTTGCCGAGACGGCAAAGTGGTCTCCATATCTGAGCGGAGTTGAGTTATTACCGCTTCCGACGGCTGATTTTACTCAGTTTTTCACAGCGCCGGTAGTACCGGACTCTGCGAAGGACAAGTTGGCGGCTGATGGGGGTTCTTCCTCAGCGAAGAATCTTTTCGCTGACCGCTCGAGGGGGAAGCTTGAGGATACCCTCAAGAAGGTGGACACAGCCTCACGCCTGGGGCTGCATGCGTCGTCATTCCTCCTGCTCCTCACGGAGTATTTGGCCTTGGGTTGCGAGGAGAATTCGCCCGTACCGGCGGACCTCTTCACGGCGGCCCTCCATTGCCTTGACCATGGATTGCGCACTTCCCTGGACCAGTTCTCACGTATCTCTACCTTGGCAGTTAATGCCCGCAGGGCCAACGTGTTGGACGCGTTATTCCTCCCGTCGGAGGGTGCGCGCAAGCGTCTAGAGGCACTCCTCCTCGGCCCTGACCTCTTCGCAGGTAAATTTCAGGAGTCGATGGAGGCGGAGGCGAAGCGTCTCGAGGCCACTGAGAAGATTAATTTCAACAAACCCTCTCAGCCCGCGCCTGAATTGGCGCGTAAGGCCGACAAGGCGACCTTCAAGATCCCACGCCGTAAGCCGTTCAAGGCAGCTCGTGGTAATTTTCGGGGTCGCTCCGGTGATAGAGGGGCACGCAGCGCGCGTGGCCAATCTTACACCGGGGGTCAACAGCCCCAGCCCCAGCCCCAGCCCCAGCCCCAGCCCCAGCCCCACCCCCAGCCCGACTGTGGCTCACGCGCACCGGGCCCCCGCTATTCCGGGGGCTGGCGCAAGTGACGCGCTCGGCTTGTGGCGGCCTCCCATCAACGGACCCCTGGGGGTCCGCCTCCGCCACTTCAGTGGGTCCTGGGCTCGATTCACGTCCGATCGGTTGGTGCTCGAAACCGTCAGCAGCGATTCTGGCTGGAATTTACTGAGCACCCCCGTCGGACATGTTCGTTCGTCCGACTCCCATCCCGTCGGACGTATCGAAACGCCACACTCTTGAGGGGAGCTAAGGTCTCTCCTCCTCAAACACGCCATGCGCCCGGTCCCAGTCGGGGCGGGGCGGGCGGGATTTATTATAAAAAAAATTTAAAAAAAAAAAAAAAAAAAGTCCAACTTTTTTCTTTTTGTTTTTCTGGTTCCCGACAAGGGGGTGGACGCGTGGCGACCCATACTGAATCTACGGCCCCTCAACCGATACGTCCGGCCGCGCCGTTTCCGGATGCAGACTTTAAAGGTAATTCTCGAGTCCATCTGCCCCCCGGCCTGGGCGGCGAGTTTGGACTTGCGGGATGCCTATCGCCATGTCGATTCGTCCGGAACACCGGAGTTCCTCCGTTCCAGTACGACAAGTGGATGTCCTCCGACAACCTCACGAAGGGCCGGTCTTTCGGCGCCCGCAACCGTCGGTGACCATCACAACGGATGCGTCGCTGTCCGGATGGGGGGGCCAGTCTGCCCCCACTGCAGGCGGCTGGGGTATGGTCGACCGATCAGCGGTCTCTCCATATCAATGTGTTGGAGATGTTAGCGGTGTCGCTGGCCCTCCGGCGTTTCCAGCGTCAGGTTACCGGCAAGGCGGTCCGCATACGGTGCGACAACGCCACTGTCGTGGCCTATATCAACCGCCAGGGGGAACACGCCGGGCAACTGTGCGCCTTGACGTGGGACCTTCTTCACTGGTGCATTCGCTACAACATCGCCTTGTCAGCGATTCACATCCCGGGCGTGGACAATTCGTTGGCCGACGCCCTGTCTCGGGGGCGTGTTGTCCCCACAGAGTGGACCCTTCTCCCCTCGGTGGTACAATTGATCTTCAACATGATCGACCGTCCTCACGTGGACTTGTTTGCGACCTCGCACAACAACCAGCTCTTTCGATGGTGTAAACTCCACTCTCATCGTCCCGCCGATTCTTCTGTAGGGGCGGTGGGTGAATTTTTATTCTATCTGTTTGATGGCGGCCTCGCTGTAACGACAGTTAAAAATTATCGTTCGGCGATTGCCGCAATCCATACTGGGTTTCCGGATGGTTCGTCAGTGTCTGACAATGACACCCTCCACCATCTTATTCGAGGTATGTTTGTGGAACGTCCCCCCGTACGTCAACTCGTACCGTCTTGGGACTTCTTTCAAACGTTAGTTACACTTTCGAGGGCACCCTTCGAGCCGATGGGTAGCGCCTCTTTGTTCCATCTATCCATCAAGGTGGTTTTTCCTTATGGCGGTCGCTACGGCTCGTCGCCGTAGTGAACTACATTCCTTGACGGTGGAGGGCGGCCACATCCGGTGGGAACCGGGTGGGGTCCGTCTCATACCGCGAGCGGGTTTCTTGACGAAAAATCAGTCGAGTGACTTCTCACCGCCAGGCGTTTTGTTGCCGACTTAAAGTCCTTTTCAGCGGTGGGCGAGATAAGCTTTGGTGCCCAGTCAGGGCGCTCAAGTGGTATGTCAACCGCACCAGACAGGTTCGGGCCGAACATAAACAATTGTTTATTAGGTCCCCTTTCCGGCCAGCGTCTCGGGACACTATTACACGCTGGCTGATTACAGCTATCCGCTCGGCCCTGAGTGAGTGGCGGGCGGATGACACGCCTTCGAACCCATGACATCCGCTCAGCGTCGACGTCATGGGCCTACTTTAAGGGCGTCCCTATGGCAGATATCGTCCAGGCGGCTTGCTAGAAGTCGGCCAACACCTTTTCGGAGTGTTACCTCAAGGATGTCGTCCAGACCGAGGGTAGAGCTGGCAGGACAGTACTGGGTGCGGCGGCGGCTTCGTCCCGACGTCACAAGCCTCCTGTGCAGCTGTCACTATGAAATGGTGTGTACCCCTTTTCAATTGTTTTTGTTTGCTTTGTAATCCATGTACACATCATGCAATGATTTGATAATTTTGGTGACGTTCCGACGTCTGGTACGTCCCTCCAATTATTTCTGGGATTTTGCCTCAGTTAGGGGTTCTTACCGGCTTCCCCGGGTGTCTTGCATTCGCAAGTCTTTCGGGGCCGCTTTCGGTATCATATTGGGATATTGCGTTAGCCCAATATTTCTTTTGTTTTTGTGCTAATGGGCTCGTCTATTCAGACGCTCCTTTATTGGTGTATTTACGGGCTTCTTGTCATTAGCCCGGCCTTTGCTCAGTGGTTTTGATTGCTCCCTTGTTCTGGCGCATATCGTTATCGCTGGGGGCATCTCATCCTACTTACCACCGCTTCCGGTGGAGTGGGTTTGGATGGGGGCCATCGACGATGGCCTTTGCCTCATGGTCATGCAATAGCATCTCGCATTCCCCACCGCCTATCTTCGGTGGTACTCTATGCATCGGTAGATGGCCCTCCAGGTAAGTAGAGTGATGTAGACTCCCCCCCCCACAGAAGTGTGGGCTGAGTCACGAGCGAATACTTACCTGGAGGGCGCTCTCCCCCTCCTTCCCCACTATGCTCGATCGACCTCTCTGGGGTGTTCTATGAACGCTCGAGAAAAGAGGAAGATAAACGTGGCGTGATGCCACAGGGCAGCATGGGTAGTAGAGGGCGCTATTGTGTGTGTGAAAAGTCTTAGCGTATTGTTCTGCTATATTAGGGAAATATGCATCGGTAGATGGCCCTCCAGGTAAGTATTCGCTCGTAGACTCAGCCCACACTTCTGTGGGGGGGATTCACCATCAGGCCTGATACTATACGGAGGCAATGGAGGCAATTGCCTTGGTGCACCCTGGTCATTGCTTTGGTGCCCCTTGAAGTGTTCCAATAGAAATTTACATTTTCCTCATAGAGGTGCCCTTAACCTACATGTAGCTTAAATTGCCTTGCCCCTACCAATAGATAGTATCAGGCCTGCACCATTATTTTAACGAACAATTTGTAATGAGTGACGTTTGTTGAGTAGTTTGTTGAGGAAAAGACAACATGGGGCACTTTTCTCAACTTTGAGGGACAATATCGTCATGATCAGAACAGAAGTTTGACAGGGCATGGAATCGATATGTCTGATTCGGTGACTGTTATTAATACCTGACAAACACGTGCTGTCCTAGAAAACAGGGCGCAATAATATCATATTTACCATGGCTGCTGCATAAATATAATTAATTATTACATCCAGCCGCTGGTTCATTATTTATGTAGCCGCCACAGTGATATGATGTTACCATGCCCTGTCGAAAGTCTGCTCTGATCGTGATGATATTGCCCCTTGAACCCTCCTACTATTGCTGCACTTTAGTGGAAAGTGACCGTTTTGACTGTTGACCCAAATGTGCACACAGGGGCATTTTTGACTGGTTTTTACTGCCATTTTGACCACCCTGAACAATACCAGACAATGCTTTTACCAGTCAAAAACAGTCGACTAATTTTGACCTGTAAATGTACTTACTACACGTACATGTACATGTACATGTAAGGTTTGACAGTGTTTGACTAGATAGTGCACTAGATATACCTTGGGAAGTATTTCAACATTTTGACTGATTTTGACCCTTGTACATGTAGTAGTAGGAGGGTTAAAGCTCTGTCCCTCAAGAAAACCATCTCATCTCTACTCTTTGACCCCAAATTTGATTAACCCTAACTCCCTAGACAACAAAGGTAGTTGGAGGATTTTGAAGGATTTTTATTGTTCAGTAACAATGCTTAGGGAGTTAGGGTTAATGATTAAGCAAACCATTTCAATGATTGTTGATTTTTAACACAGCTTTACTAAATGCATGCTTACTGTCTGCATCCTATTACCTCAAAACGCATACTGCAATGCTTGTACCAGGTAGAAGGCATGATGGCCACAAATCTTGCAAACAAAACATTCGGAAATGTATTGGTCACCACAGTCTGACAGTGTTTCTATCAGTGTTTCCGGTGAACTGTGGAAAATAATTTAAAGAGTGCCATTAATTTTAAAAGGTTTTAATCATAAGTAAGAATGATAGTTTACAAAAATTATTTTCAGTAATCCTGTGGTTCAATAAAGTGTTAGTATAATACCTGTATTTCAATAGCGCAATGTCATCACCCCCTGGTAACTACATGTATTCTTTACAATTTCTTAGCTCCTTGGAAAGTATAAAACCCTGAACTTCCTCAGTCGGCGCTTTGGTGGCTTTTCAAATACAACTCAACCCCATTACATCACAGCTACATGTACATGTATATATGACATAAAACGCAATAAAGGGGGCCACTTTGCATCCGTCACGTTAGCAGTTTTTCCAATGGTTGTTATTTATTTTTAAGTACCTGAAATCGACCAAAAAGTGTTTCAACATGTGAATGGACATGCAGGCTTATACTAGAACTAATTTGAGTTGATTTATTTTATTTGTAAAAAATTTGTCATTTATTTTTTTACCCTCAAATTTCCATAAAAATTGGACGGAAAAAGTTACCTCCCTTTTCCGTCCATTTGTTGATGGAAATTTTAGGGTAATTAAAAAAAAAATAGTAATAATCAACTTAAATTATCTTTAGGATAAGCATGCATGTCTATTCAAATGTTGAAATTCTTTTTGGGTGGTTTCAGATATTAAAAAAAAAATTACAACCATTAGAAAAACTGCTAACGTGACGGTAGGAAAGTGGCCCTCTTTATTGTGTTTTATGTCATATCCATCATTCTGGTTGAAGAGAAGCAATTATGTTGACATTAGGGGTGCACAATGTGATTACTCTGATATTTTTGGTTACTGTATATTTCCTAAAGTCTATGATTGATCACTTTGAAACTGTCTTAATATTGTGTCCTATTCAATTATCCCTTTCATAATTAGAAAATCGCAAACACTTTTTTCTGTACGTTATCCAAATACTAATTTTTGTCAATCATGATATAATGCTTTGATCCTAGAAACACAAAACGACGCCACGTTGGCCCAAAGAATCTAGAGCATGTACCAATTTTCATGACATTTTGGCCAAAGATTGGGAAAAACATTTAAAACAATCTGAAAATATTTTTTTTAAATCGGGAAAAGACACTTTATTTATAAATTTTGAAGGCCTGCTGAGCAGTTGCAATATACTTATCGATCATTTACTGATCATTTACTTATCGATCATATTTGTATAGGCCTAGACGATGTGACGTCATGCCTTGACCAAAACTGCACGTTTCTGCCCGGCGTATGCGCACTCGTACTGGTTTGGTTTTGACGTAATGTCACAGGTCACATCGTCTATAGACGGTGCATTGATCTTCATTATAGTGATTTTGTACACATACACTGTAAGTTGTAGCGTCTATAAAATTACACTGTAACTTGCCTCAATTCTTGTCCCATCTGCATTAAGCAAATCATGCCACTGGTCGTCATCATCAGAGTACCATACTACGTAAGTCTTGACCCATTGGTCTGCGGTACTCCGGCCCTGTGTCATCACACCAGTGACGAATGTCTTGACACCCAAGTCAACTTTTATCCATGGATGATTGTCCCTGTCATTACTCCAAGCACCGACTGCATCTGTTTATTCCATAAAAATGTATCGGTTATACATGTATAATGATAAATAATATCGCGTTCATTTTGTGATCAAGAACAGTGCAATATTTGTACAAAATCTACTTAATAATTCTTATTCTCTATATATTTAAATTAAACAAGTTGATACCACTGGTGTTAATCCGGTATGGACTCTGAACGAGGTACCAGTATCGTCAACTGTAATTAAACATGGCCAAAATAGTCCTTGGAAATCTGAAACTTAAACAAGATCTACCTACTCTTTGCATTACGAGTTACCAGAAGTCTATTACCTAATCTAGCTTTTTGCGGTGCAAACACTTCACTGTTTCCCCAATACGATGTTCAGCCACAATATTTTCATCTGGGATGTCACCACTCTGCATACCAAGACGTGTCTCACTCAAGCAACCTGCATCAAAAGGACATCAAAAATAACTCTTTTTATCATGTAATTGCTAATAAATAATATAAATTGAATATAAATATTTTGTTTTTACATGTACCTATACAAAGACAGGAGCGTAATTACCGATATATTGAGACAAATTGAGGCGAATGGGTGAGAACATTGGGAATGAGGCCAGGGTAGTTGATGAGCACACTCCCCTCAATACATACACATGGAGACCGCACTATTAAAAGCACTGTGCCCGCAAAGGCTTTGAATGTATAAAATAAGTCCCTAATCTCAAGAATTATATAATTTCTACACTTGTTAGGAAAGAATTATTCAAACTTGATTTCTTAAATTGAACAAAGACGGTTCATACAGTACCATTTGTACCATGTGATACACGAGCAAAGATGCACCCATTCAATATCTACGCAGGAATTCAAAACCGTATTAATTAAGTAAAAGCGATTTGAGGTTGAAAACATACATGTACATGTGCATCAGGGGTGGTTTATTTCCCGTTATTATAAAGTGCTGCTTAAAACAGGTTGTTTTTTAAAACCCCAATACCTCACTTTCAAAGGTGTATCATTACTTTGAACATTCTGATGTACTGGTATTGCGTATACCTTTTGAAAAAGACGAACATACATGTAAAATGACACTAAACTTTGACTTTACCATATTCAACGATGAACATACATTGTAGCAGTAAGGTGCGAGACTGCCATTTGCAGCTCCGTCATCTGTCTTGTCACATCTTCTAGCTCAGTGGAACTCACGGAATTCAAATGTACAATAACCATGGCTAAAAAGAGCAATAGCCCCATGTTGAGATAAGATGGCCCCATTTTTGACATATTCACGACAACCAATGTTTGAGATTACACTTGGATGGTACGCAGAAAGGTTATGGAATGATTGAAAAAGTGAATTGCCGAGATATTTATACAATTTGAAATGTACAATAGATGTGTCACTTTATTATTTGTATACACGAGCCATCACTACCAATGGTTTATGTATAAAAAAATGTCACCGCAGTGATTTTCCAATCAGAAAGGATGCTTTGCCATGGCACATCTACTGTACATGTACATGTGGGATGTTCATGTGTATGCTGCTTTCATTGGTTCAAATTAGTATACACGGCGACATGCTTGGAGATAGTTGCTTTCATTGGTTCAAGCATACACAGTGACAAAGATACATGTAGTTGCTTTCATTGGTTCAAATTAGCATACAGGATGGTATCGATGCTTTCATTGGTTCAAATTAGCATACAGGATGGTATCGTTGCTTTCATTGGTTCAAATTAGCATACAGGATGGTATCGTTGCTTTCATTGGTTCAAATTAGCAGTGACAAAGATAGTAGTTGCTTTCATTGGTTCAAATTAGCATACAGGATGGTATCGTTGCTTTCATTGGTTCAAATTACCAGTGACAAAGATAGTAGTTGCTTTCATTGGTTCAAATTAGCATACAGGATGGTATCGTTGCTTTCATTGGTTCAAATTAGCAGTGACAAAGATAGTAGTTGCTTTCATTGGTTCAAATTAGCATACAGGATGGTATCGTTGCTTTCATTGGTTCAAATTAGCAGTGACAAAGATAGTAGTTGCTTTCATTGGTTCAAATTAGCATACAGGATGGTATCGTTGCTTTCATTGGTTCAAACTACATGTAGCAACTTTATGGCCTTCAGAATATAACATTTAAATAATAAAACAATTACATATCACTCTCTAATGTCACAAACCAATTCACCATAACCAAATGCACTAAACACAGATGTTAAACTCTTTTGAACAAGCCATAAAAGTCAATTATGATAATATTTAAGACATGTTAGTCTGACAGCTATGGTGATATATTACCAAAAATAGAAATGAGCAGCATTTTAATGTCACGAAGAGGGGTAGGGTGGTGTCACCCTGTGAAGTGGTAGTAAGCCAAATTAATTAAAAGATGGACTCTTCTCACAATGTCGGACAAAATAAAGTCAGAAAACTTCAATTTGCTTTGCTTGTAACAATTTTTAAATGATTTATTTGAAATAATAAAATTTATGTGAAATAAAGCTCACAAATTCAGCTTACTGTGTATTATTCTTAAATTATAAACGATCAGGATTTAAACTCAGTTGAAAAGTTATTGATTATGACTTATCACTTTACTTAGGCCCTAGTAAGTAGTATGAGTAAGCACAAAGCGAACTAAACAGCAATGCACAAATCTATAAATCACAATATCCAAATCTAAATCCAATCCAAATCTAAATTCAGATCTAATCAAATAAATCTAATAAATGTAATAAATCTAATCAATCAAATCCCCAAGCGCTGCTAAGCCAGGCTGACAAATGACCACTCACTCACAAACTGTCAAAATGAGAACCACGAAAAGATTTCAGTGAACAGCCGTCGCGTACGATCACGCACGGTTGTCTACACACGAGCATAGCACACACGTTGTCTTTCACAACGAGCATGGCCTAACAGAAATGGAAATAAAATCACACTTTCTCGTACTGCATGACACTAAAATCACCGACAATAGTGATCTACAAACATCGTCTGATCAACATAGTCAGAATTTGGTGTAAAAATGATGGTTTAGTCGGCAACAAAACAAAGTTTTTACTCACGGAAAGTTTCTTCATTACATGGTCTACCGACCCAGGTGAAAAGAGAGAGTCTGGAACTTGTCAGCCGCGGCCAAAGCACTTGCAACTATTAATCCGCGGTAAACTATTTTACCTTAACAAAATGCTAAGCACAATTTTAACACAGTATGACCCAATAATTTTACTTGCTGAATTAATCAGTAGCCTTAATGGGTAAAAATAATTTAAATACACAATGCAAAGATGTTTCCTTAAACCAAACAGGGACTATATCATAGTCGCATGAGCATGACCTCACTGCGTCAAAAGGCCACAGTTTATATGCAAATGAGCTTAAAGGAACTAAAATGGTTTAAAGGAACTATATGAAATATCCACACCGCCACAACAACAAAAGATAATTTTGACAATCCGACATATGTCAGCCCTAATTTTGAATATGGAGGGAATTTGCTCAATCATCTCCCATTCTCACTCCCAAAAAAGTCGTCATGATTTATTAGGTTTGGTTGTTGTTGAAAGTGCTGTCTAGCCTAAATACATGTACATGTATTGATTTGGCTTCGTCTACAGGAACATATGGGAAATATTGTACTATCACATATGCACTTGATTATAAAGAAATTGTTTTCTCACAAATGCTCATAGCGAGTCTCCTGAATGCACAATTTTTCTGGGGCCCTTAAGCGGGCCTCATACCCCACGCCGTGAGCTCACTTTGCACATAGGTTGAGACTGAGAAATCATTTTTCAAAATAGACTCAATAAAATCACATTTTAAGCTGACAATAGCACACAAATGCTCACACAGAGCCTCCTGAGCCCTGTACTCAGACCCCACGCAGTGAGCTCGCTTTGCTCACTGGTTAAGATTAAGAAATGGTTTTCCCACAATGGACTCAATAAAAATCACATTTTATACACTGAAATACATGTAGCTGACAAATGCCCAAAGTGGTACCCGGACCTCATGCTATGAGCTCACTTTGCTCCCTGGCTTTACAAAATCATTCCACTTTTTGGCCTTATTTTTTAACTAAAAAATTTGTCCCATCATAGCGAGGATAAAGCAATTGTAAATTTCGCACCCTTACATGTATTCAGACTTGCTCTCTTACATTGTACATGTATAGCATTAGCAAAATATATTATATCGCCTGTGTTTGGGCCGATTTGACAGTAAAAAAAAAAAAAATTAAATGTTGACTTGCTATTTTTCTGGGGTGAAGTTATATGCTTTCATTTGAGACATTGTGCTCAAAGTTAAAAATGAAAATCGCACATAACTGTCCCTTAAAATTTGTTTGTGATAAGTGGCCTGGGCTCACATGGACCTCATATCATATACTCGCATTACAAGTTTCACCGAAATCCAAACGCCATAAGCTGTTGGAATTATGGGTTTGTGGACGGATTGGTTTTTTAATAAGGATTTAAAAAAAAAAAAAAATTTAAATGGGGTATTGAACTTTATCAGTTGGGTTGAACTGTATCTAACTAAAACATCAGCCTCAATCTTACCCGTTCTGCTGGATATTCTGTTTGAGCAGCTATGAACTCGGAAATACATGTAATACTGCCGAAGCTTCCCGGTTATTGTCAGAAACATCGGTTTTTCGGATTGTTTGTCCGACTCCGGAAAATGTTTATTGGGCACTTGGAATATTAACTCTATTTAAGTAGTATTATTTTCTGTACACGAAACTTATGTCAAAAGCTGGCTAGAGGGGTAATATTAACCGCCAGCTTTGCAAGCAGTCCTACATTGTAGGTCGATAAATTGGGCTATATCTGGCTATATCATTGTTCCCCCTCCATATTTTCTGTATTCTTTGTAGGTATGTTCAGTTGGACACAGTTGGCCATGGAAAGTACCATACATGTAGGTCACCATTAGGGGCCTTATACCCATTTTTTGGTAATTTTCTCCAAAACTTCCTTAATTTTCATCTGATGGCCGTGATATTTGCTACAAATGCTGTATTCGGTAAAAGCAACAATGTGACATCACTCAGATCACAGCTACAGGGCACTATAACCAAAATTTGGGTCATTTTGTTCCAAAAACATCCAAAGTACAATAAAGGCAGATATATTAACATGTGTCATCAATTTATATACATGTAAGTAAGCCTGCAAGTTTGCGGTTTTAAAATTATCCGTGTAACCGTATGTTTTGCGGTTACGGTTAAACAAAGAAAAAAAAAGTCTCGGGAAGTTTGTTCATAATCTTATTTGTTACCACGTGAACGGCAGATATTGTTCAAACATCGCTAATTTAAAGATCGTAATCGCAAACAAAAATGATATACACGTATCAAGAACAGGTGAAGAACATTCCCCTGCCCCTATACAACGCCGACAAACGATGCCAAAATTCACTCTTGAAGACTGAAGTACGTACAATGTACATGTACGTGTACGTAACAGACGAGCGTATGGGAAGTATTGTGTACGGAGATTACCTAGCCCCTGCCCCATTGGCTCTCAGCCAACATCGTTGACAGCCCGCGCCCAAAAAGAACCAATCATGATGCCCAGACGAGAACGTGGGAAGTATTGTGTACGGAGATTACCCAGCCCCAGCCCCAGCCCCAGCCCCAGCCCCAGCCCCAGCCCCAGCCCCAGCCCCAGCCCCAGCCCCAGCCCCAGCCCCAGCCCCAGCCCCAGCCCCAGCCCCAGCCCCAGCCCCAGCGGCTCGAAGCCAACATCGTTGACAGCCCGCGCCCAAAAAAGAACCAATCATGATGCCCAGACGAGAACCTGGGAAGTATTGTGTACGGAGATTACCCAGCCCCAGCCCCATTGGCTCGCAGCCAACATCGTTGACAGCCCGCGCCCAAAAAGAACCAATCATGATGCACAGGTGTAGCGCGTGAAAGATATCCATTGTTTATCCGTCCGCCCAAACCCCATTGGCCAAAGTGGTTTAGCCCATGCCCAAGTCGCTATGAATTTCTTGACACGGAACTCACGGAAGATCGAATGAATTAAAATTACGGAATTGCAAAAGCAGGAATGAAAATTCACAAATACCGTCACGTACGACCGTGGTCTAGTACTGTCTAGTACCTGTCTATAGAATGCACATGTCCAGCGCGTGCACAGTATTTATGCACACCTGGACTGTTTATATCTAGGTCAGCGGTATTCAATGCCGGTTCCGCCGTCCACCCTTTGATGTTTGAAGACAAATTAAGCGGTAACAAAATGCCACTCGCGCTACAGTTTCTTCTAAGAAATGCAACTACAAAGACGCCATTCAAGGAGAAAGGGCAATTACAAACACGCGGCATTCTAGACAAAGCAAGCGTCTGGTACTTTGTCACCCGCGTTCTCGGTCTAATCTTCAAAAGATCGGGATTTGTTTTTGCTCGCCCGCAACTTGATTGATGTCTTCTTCGCGTACTACGCTCCAAAAATGGAAGGGTCGATTTAAAAAAAATAGATTAAGGTTAACCGAACTGGAAAAACGTAACCGTTTGAACGGTCGGTTAACCGTGTAACCGTGTAACTGTTGCAGGCTTACATGTAAGCCTATTGAGCAAACACGATGGATTTAGCATAATGTTTTTTTCCAACTTTATGGCCTTCAGAATATAACATTTAAATAATAAAACAATTATGTGTCGCTCTCTAATGTCCCAAACCAATTCATTTGAGACATTGAATGAAAAAATCCGTAAAGGATTAGTACCAGTAAAATAAAAACTCTAGGCCTATATTCCTTTAATAATGATGTTATCTTTCAAAATTCGTTGGTTTTTTAAATCCTATTTTTTTGGTGGTCTCATGAGCCAAACACGAGCGATATGTGCCATCATATCGAGAATAAAGCTCTCTGTTAAAATTTTTTTCATTTACAGTAAGTTGTTTTGTCAATTGTCATTACGGAGACTTCTTTATTATACAGCAGATTCTTTGTTATACAGCAGAATTTTCCCTTGTACATCGACAGCAGACCTGCTGTAACTTTACAGAGAATAGGAATGTAACCATTTAGACACGGCACATTTCTGTACATTCACACGAAAATCTCAGCAATTTCTGCTGTCAATTTTTGATTGTTTTCAACAGAATAACTGCTGTGAACTCACAATTTTTATAGTACAGTCCCGCGCATCAGCATTTTTAACCACAAATTATACACGTAAAGTATGGTGGCTAAGAGTCAAGTACATAAAGCAATCCCAATGCAGTGGGAAGTCCCACAGGATTGAGTGTCAATTAACCCTAACCCTGCCAGATGCAGCACAGTGCATCAGGTGGAAAAGTCTGGTGCACTTTGATGCATTCAGCTGTCAACACCAGTGCATAAGCAGCCAAGTCTGAGGCTATTGAGAGCTGGTCCCATTGAACAATGCCCGAGTTGTATCCTGCTGCATTGGGTGACCACAGACTCTGAGGCAGTTCGGCCTTGAGATTTGTGACCAGATGGATCTTGCTGCACTGGGCAGGCTTGTCGGTTTGACAAATGGTGCACGTTGCTGCGTTTGGCAGGGTTTCTAGCCAAAATACCCTGGAGGGTTATGGATAAGGCATTGGCAAGCTAACGTCTGTAAATTTTTATTTTGTTCACTCCAAACTATCGTTTATTTTTTTTTTCTTACGCAGGTGTAAATAAAAACTTCCAGATGATGTGCATCCATGATAAGCTACAACAATCCATGGGCCGTAAAATCAGCTCACAACAGATTTGGGAACATCTCAGCACTATGTATGATATGCAGGCATTGGTAGGTACCTAGAAGCTCATTTTTGGCAACCAGTACACTTGCCCGACATTGTATCATGGTACACTGTACAATGTATGTGCCCTTTGAGAAAGGTACAATACATTATTAACCCACCTACAATCAGTGCAATTTATGAAACAACCCATTCGGGTGTGAAATGAACACAGAAGAAAAAGGTACGAAAAGCAGAGTCGGGTTCTGGTCCTGGGATCGGACAAAAGAGGGATTACACATGAATGGATAGAGGTCCAAGGAGTTTTTGGCTGGAAGAACAGATTATGAGATTATTGTTTTCTTTAATTTCATTTTTAAAGGAAAGGTTTGTTCATATTATTCTTCTAGTTTGGTTTGGCGGAAATATTTATTGACCTGGGCCCTTAGCCCTCCTACAATCAGTGCAAATTTTGAAACGACCCATTCAGGCCACTCCAAGCCATTAGCTGTTGCCAGTGGCCTCCTATGGTTACCCTTCTGTGCACTGTCACACCACTGAGATTACAGGGTAAAGTGGTCTCCCATTGATACATTGCAGGCCATACTAATATGTTCAAACATTTACAGTGTCCTTGGGTGGCACACAGTTGATTTTGTAAGATTACTTGGAAAGGACAGCAGGCTTGTACATGTATGTACTGAAGGTTGCTGAAGAATAGAATTTAGTGGATCGGAGTGACCTCCATGTTGTAGGAGGGTTAATATGGGGTAGAATGTCGTATCCAACTGCCACTTTTTCTCATTCAGTATAACCAATAATGTAATAAATTATTACCCCCCCCCCCCAATACGGCCCTGCTTTCACTGAAACAAAAAATTACCGTCCTGTTGATTATGTAACCTTAAGTGTGTCATTTAGGGTAAATTGAGGATAATTAATGTAATCTTACATACCCAGTAAGGTGGAGAACATATGGATGATGATGGACAAATTATTCCAGGATATTTATTTCATGAAAAATCAGGCATTTTTGGTATACGATGACTTCCTCAGTCATGTCAGTCTGATTTTGTCAACTCCCCTGTTAGTGACCAACACGGTCATTGTACATGCACAGTGGCAACTATACATAACAGCAATAGAAACGTCACCCCTAAAAATATTTATTATTTTCATTATATAATTAATATAATTTGTTTAATGAAGAGTATTATGAGTATGGAGTGTAACACGAACACAATGTGGCAAATTTGGTTGACCTCAAAATTCGTCATGCTAAACACGTTCTCAGACTTATCAAAATTTAGGGGGTGACGTTTCTTTTGCTGTTATGTACATAATAGGATTCTTCTATTTTCTGAAGGGGAGGATTTTTTTAGAAGGGAAATAAAGTTTGAAAACCATCATGAAAGTGGATTTTAAAGATAGTTTTCGCTTTCTTTACCCCAAAAGATCGATGGTAATTTTTTAACTGGTTAGTGGTTGAAAACAAATTCCAAAAAACCCTTAAAAAGTGGCGATTGCACACGACATTCTTTCCTTAAATATGTTTTCATACTTTAAGATGTTTGTTTTGTTTTTGTTTGTTCACACGTAATATTGATTATATTTTTTTAGAAAGTAAAACAAATATACCTTAAAGTTGTTTGAAACTTCGTTTAACAATAATTTTATGCCCAAATGAGTTTATGAAAGGACCCACAATAAATTCATTTCAGGACATATTTGCTGTAAAAACAATTCTCGTAATTTTGATGAGAAATGCGTCATTCTAAAAAATTTGTATTCCTTTCCTCAAATTAAATATCAATATTCCAATTTTGGGTTTAAAAAAAAGCGAAAAAGTACTTTTAAGGGAAGGTAAAACATTGTGTTGGCATCATTGCTTAAAAAGAAGTTTGCCCACTTGACCAGCCTCCCCTCCCCCCCCCCATTCTGCCTCCCCCCATTCTGCTAAATACAGAATTAGATGTAGCAAACAGCTTACAAACCTACCTGTAGTATAAATGCAAAACGGGAGGTTAATGGCCGATGTTTTAAACCTAGTAGGCAAATGTTTCTTTCATACTATTTCAAATTGTAATTTTATTTTTATTTTCTGACAAAATAGCTAGGTAGTTGGGGTTAATATTGCACTAAATTAATACATGTACAAAGAGAAGAAACATGAAGAGACGTGAATAAATTTGATCTGCCCTGGATATTTTTTTTCTTAAGTTTTTTTTTTCCCCATCCCACCCCCTAAAAAAAGTAGAAGGGGGAGAGAAAAAAAAAATGTGTGAACAGCACAACCACAAAATGTAGCCTGAATAAATATAATTTTTTTTTTCTTTTTTCTTGATGTTATTTGCAGCATGAATCAGAAATCCTTCCATTCCCCAATGCCGAGTCAGACTTCAATCTACCCAGTGCTGACTATGGTGACATGATGAAAACTAAATCCAGCGGTGGTTCATCAGCAAGTATAGATGAAAGTGAGTGTGAGTTGTAGAGAGATGAGGCCAATATAACACAGTTATACTTAATTCCAAATGATGGAATCTTAAAGTTTTTTTTTTTTTTTGGTGTGAAATACAGATGTTCTTGCCATGGATTGATAGAGTGAGTGTTGAAACAACCTCCTTTGAGTTTTATTTATCCAATATTCAATTGGAATTTTTTGTTAGTGGGGTTTGGCTATTTTTCACTCCCTGAAAAAGAGAACAGTGAATGTTGTACACTGTCATTGACAGTTTACTTCTTTTTTTTTAAATCAGTTTAAAAATCCTCTTTAACCCTCCTATGACTGCAAGGGTCAAAATCAGTCATAATGTTGATAAACTTGCCAAGGTATGTCAAGTGCACTTAACCAGTTCACTTCGGAGGCCGTGTATACACGCAATTTTTTTTTGTACAGCGGATCGGAGAGCGTCTAAACATTTTTGTGTGTGTTACCGGGAGACTTGTCAACACACCACATGTGGCGTGCCGGCTGACTTGTATACACGCAATCGTTTCTCGGAGTCCATGGGGTCACGGTTCGGTGGCCCCGGACAGAAGGCACTGCAAGCAATGAACGAGTTCACTCTTTTTGTTGATTTTTGCGTAATCCCTTTATCCAAGACCTGTTCCTTTGACGTACCAGCCAAGAATTTGTAAAGACGGATTTATATCCATTGTTTACGAGGCCTTTCTTCTCTCTCCCGGTATGCCGTCTGTTCGACCGGGTGCTGGTCATTAATAGGCCGTTGCATCGGAGCTTGCCAACGGTCTAATTGTGCTGAACAAACACAACCGTAATTAAAAAACTAGCCATTTAATTCTCGAAATGTCAATGAGTAAAGGTGTTTATTTGGGTGTCCGGACTTAGTTTCATTGACAAAAAAAATTATTAATGGCTCGAAATTTTTTCTGATTTTTCACTGAAAATAAACCCGCATGGGGGACCGGGAAAAAAAATATATTCCCGACGTGAACTGGTTAAAAGTCGAATGCTGTCAAACCTTACGTGTAGTAAGGACATTTACAAGTCAAAATGAGTCGACCGTTTTTGACTGGCAATAAGCATTGTATGTTATTTTTCAGGGTGGTCAAAATGACTGTAAAAACCAGTCACAAATGGCCCCTGTGTGCACATTTGGGTCAACGGTCAAAACAGGCAGTTGACTGGTTTTGACCTCTGTAGCTACCTGCCACTAAAGTGCAGCTTATGGTAGGAGGGTTAAACTGGACTACTATTAGATTATAACAAAATAGAATAAACCAGAATCTGACAATCCAACTGGTCATGATTTTTCATCCCTTTGTACAAAAATCTAATCATATGAGAAACTGCCTCAGTGTCTTATTCCAGACTTTGAAAGAGGATAACATGATTAACCATCTTTTGTCCTCAAAGCATCCCATAAAGAATCCTTGAAGACGACCATCCGTGTCCCGACGATGACCTCCCTCGCCTCGTTGACCCCATCAGAGAAAGACAACTCCCCTAAGAGGAAGAGAACTAGACAAGGAACGAACACGCCAAACCCGGACATACTGGCCAGCAAGAGACGAAGATGAACCTAGTGTCGATAATGCCGGCGTCTTAGTTGGATTCCCTGTTCACATATACAATTAGAGCATTGATTCTCTATACTTTAAAGGTGCCAGATTATTTTGTTGTTAGCCTCCATTTGGTTACATGGATTTGTAGGAAAGAAAAATGTGGCCATATTGGCCAGCAAGAGAGAAGATGAACCTAGTGTCGATAATGCTGCCATCTTTGTTTAATTCCCTGTTCACATGTACAATCAGAGCATTGATTCTCTATACATTAAAGGGGGACTGACATCCTTTACTTAAGGCATTTTGTAATAAAATATTGTTTTTGAGACCCACTTGTGTCTGTTTAATCATTGATTTCTGAGTACAAATATTTTAAAACAATGTTTCAAGTGTTTGGGGGAGGCAACCCCGCCCCATGGTGGAAGCTTCATTTGCATAAGATATGTGACGTAAGGTCAGGAAGAGCCGATGTGTACATGATGTACATACATACGTTTCACACACGTAACGTCGATTTCATTTCTTCCGTGATTTTTGTTTCCGGAACTAATAAAATGTCGGGAAGATGTGTTTCTGCAGGATGCAGCAACACCACCAAAGACGGTGTTAGCCTTCATCTGTTCCCAAGTGACCCAAAATATCGCCGTATTTGGACGAGCAAAGTTCGACTGACAAGAGTAAAGTGGTCAGGTCCATCGGCTCACACAGTTTTGTGCAGCGATCATTTTGAGCCGAGTTTTGAGCCGAATTTCTCTTCCCGACATGACGTCACGAACAGCTCCTCTATGCAGGGCGGGAACAATTAGTAAAAGTGGGGGGCATTTTTGCAATGGTAAAATAACACTCTCAAAAACAATAAAAACACAAAACAAAAATTTTATTGATCTTTTACTGATATAAAAGAATAAAACGATCACATATTTAACTGTTTGATTTAAATCCACGACAGTCCCCCTTTAAAGGTGCCAAACTAGTTTCTTGTTAGCCTCAGTTTCAGCGGCGTAGCCACAGGGGGGGCGGCACGTGCCCCCCCACAAAAAATCCTCATAGTGCCCTAAAAAACAGAAAAGAAAAAGAAAAGGGGAAAAACCCATACCCCTGGGCCCCCCCCCACTGAAAAAGTCCTGGCTACGCCGCTGCTCAGTTTGGTTACATGGATATTTGTATGAAAGAAAAAACTTTGGTGGCCATTTTGGCCAGCAAGAGAGAAGATGAAACTAGTGTAGATAATGCTGCCATCTTTGTTTAATTCCCTGTTCACATGTACAATCAGAGCATTGATTCTCTATACATTAAAGGTGTCAAACTAGTTTCTTGTTAGCCTCAGTTTGGTTACATGGATATTTGTATGAAAGAAAAAACTTTGGTGGCCATTTTGGCCACTGAGAGAAGATGAAACTAGTGTAGATAATATAATGCAGTCATCTTTGTTGATTCCCTGTTCAAAAGTACAAAACAAGCATTTGATTCTCTGTACTTACAGGTGCCAGACTATTTTCTTGTTAGCCTCAGTTTGGATGTGTGGATTTGTATTAAAGAAAAATGTGGCCATTTTGGCCAGTTTACTATTTTTGGATGTTCTCTTAATTGCTAAACTGATCCCTGTTTTATTTGCAGTGCACATGTATAGATATTGTGTGTTAAACAAATAGGACACCCTGTTTTTCTAAGAATAACAAATGTGGACACCATTTTTTTCTTCAAATCACGGCTCATAAATTGATTGGTGATTATGTTTGCATACCTTCTAATACACATGTTGTAATGCATGCTGTGAATGCATGTTTCAGCCCAAATAGACAACTTTAAAAAAAAAAATTATAATGCACCGCTCAGTGTGATATTTCCTAGACATGATCTGAAATCGAAACCAATCGCCACTTGTGCACAATGTCTATTGCATGTGTTTTTAGCAGACGACAAATTGACCAACATCTCACTGGATGTGCATACATTCATTGCTCAAAAACTACCAAAATATCGTTAAAATATCATCGTTTAAAGGAAAAATCTGTGATATTTGGCAGTTGTATTCTACATTCTTTTCTCTGAATTAAAAAAGCATTGAGAATGTGCACTTATTTTGGACATACATGTATATTTGGGCTTTTCTAGTGTAGACACTGACCATAAAATAATTTGGATCACTATTTTTCTATAGTATATCATAACATAACAGTTAGTTTTAATATCAAAATTGTTCTCTTTAAAAAAAATTTTTAAGTTGTACTTCAAAGGCCACAACCCTTTAAAAGTAGTCTCTAAAATGTATATATATTTATAAATAAGAAAAAAAACAGAATAAAGACGAGTCCAAAACAAAGAATTTAATTAAAAAGTAAACAAGTAGTGTGAATTGTACAAATTCATTTATTGTTGTCAGTATGTGCACATGTTTTTGAAAACAAAATATAAACTTTTTTTCGTTTTGACCAAAGTGGAATACAAATAAAAAATTCTGATAAATATTAAACGCCGCCACTTTTTACTGCAGTTTTTGCTTTCATACTGGGGGGGTTCTTCAAGGCAACGTCCAAGTGTCTCAGTTTCATGGAGATTCAACTTTGACCTTGGTAGCTAGCTCGCAAACCTCGAAACATTACGTCAGATCTCCAGCACAACATATCCAATGAAATCCCTCAAAAGGTATGCATGGAGATAGGATAAAAACAGGGGACCAGTAAGGAATTAGGGCGGATGGTTCTTTTACTTCATAGAGGGTGGGGAAAGAACGTCTTATCCAACCGCCACTTTTTAAGGGGTTTTTTGTGCAACCACTAACCAGTTAAAAAATGATTCTATCATTAAAATCCATGTTTATGATGGTTTTCAGACTTTATTTCCCTTCTAAAAAAAAATCCTCCCCTTCAGAAACGGGGGAGTTGACAAGATCAGACTGACGAAGTCATTGCCTGATTTTTCATGTTCAAAAGAAATATTCTGGAATAATTTGAAGTAAATGTTCATCATCATCCATAAGTTCTCGAACCTTACCGAGTTGGTAAAAATACATTATTGGTTTTATTGAATGAGAAAAAGTGGCAGTTGGATACAACATTCTACAGAGGGCGCTGTTTTGAATTTGCTCATAGTATTTGAATCTAGTTTTTAGGACAGATGATCCTTTTACTTCATAGAGGGCGCTGTTTTGAATTTGTTCATATATAAGTAAGGATTTAGGTGAAGGTTTTAGTTTCACAAATAGCCAGAAATTTAACCATGAAATAAGCTTGAACTATAGCAAGCTTACAGCAGTGACAAGCAGCAAGGACAATATTTTGTGAAGCCAACTGGTAAGTTTTCTTTTCTTCTTTTCAATTATAAATGGTTTACATTGAAGTATTAGCCAAAATGTAACTGTTTTGATAATAATAATGTGAACTTATACATGTATAGCGCACGTATCCACCAAACTGGTGCATTACATTATTACCCCTGCTCATCAGGCGCATAAATCATTCCTGAAACCATCTCAGCTCCCTGGGGAGTATACAGCTCAACTCTGCCCTCACAGGTACCCATTTACCCCTGGGTGGAGAGAAGCAATTATGGTAAAGTGTCTTGCTCAAGGACACAAGCACCATGGTCGCGGTTAGGATTCGAACCCACATTCTGCCTACTCGGCCATCAGAACACAAATCTGATGCACTAAACCGCTCGACCATGGCACTCCATAATATCAACTAGCCACTGCCAAGTCATTCTTCTGGGAAATAATGTACATGTAGAACACAACCCCCACTTTTCTACCCAAATATCACAGATTTTTCTTTAACCAGTTCGCGTTGGAGGCCGTGTATACACGCAATTTTTTTTTGCACCGTGGATCGGAGAGCGTCTAAACACGCCAGAGGAAACTCGGGAATATTTGTATGCATGCACGGTTGACGTGGCAACGAGCCGAGCGTACAGTGACATGCTCAGTAGACGTGGCCACGCGCTGTGGAAGCTTCCATTAACGTGTTTGTACGGGAAAAAACCCCGCACAGGGGCCCAGAAAAACTTTTTTTATTCCCGACGCGAACTGGTTAAAAGCAATAAATGTATGCACATTCAGTGATATGTTGGCCATTTTGTTGTCTGCTTAAAACATTGTGCACAAGTGGCGGTTGGGTGATTTGTCATGCTCTTGTAGATACCATTCTTCATCTTCACCCTACTATCAACAATGTAGCCAGTAGTGCTGAAGGGGTCGTTGTCACCCAGGGTACTCCCCGATGGTACCCAGGCAATCATAACTGGAAGAAGGACGTAAGCAATTAATGTGCAAAATTGTGTTACAAGGAAACCGAGTGTGGAAGTCATTGTAGGAAAGTTAAATTCCGCATGGGAATGGAAAAACATGTCTTGGGAGTAATTCTTGCAACAAATATATAACGGTTATGCCCTACGACCTTCTTCCGGGCACACGACGAAATGTCCTCTAACGGCGCAGTGTAATCACATTGTAGTTAGGGAAGAAGACAAGATGCGTTCTGGGGGATATCCACCATAAGAGTGTTGTTGTCTACTACTGATTACAATCTTGATGCAATGCAAGAAGTCTCGTGATTTAGTACCCCTAGCAGAAAGCACAGCAATTCTTGTACACTTTCGCCACCATAATATTCCAGAGCCCGATTTCAGTAAGTGCCCAGGTGGTCCTGTTGCAGACACATCTGTTAATTGTCTAGAAGATGGTGACATAACAATACTTATCCAACATGGCGATTGCACACACGTTTATAGAGTAGCTCGATTCAATGAAGTTTATGAAATCTGACTATTCCCACAACATTTCCAGTATGATTCCGGCCACTTTCCAGGGCTACAGTAGCACATGAAAGTAAATATGCCATCACAAACATTGTCAACAAGCTTGCACAAAAAATTATTCAGTACTTCCATAGAAGCGGGTTAAGATTTTAATATTTCAAAGACGTGTACAAACTCTGCCACGGTCATGGAAGATACTGAACAATTCCATTGAAACTAGAGTTTCAGTAATAAGAAAGTAAAATAAGCTATACAAGCTCTCCGCAGTCCATAATAGTCACTTTGTCTTTGGGTTTCCCAGACTTTGTACCGAGATCCTCCATCTTCCTTACAATGTCCATTCCTTCAGTCACATGACCAAATACCACATGTCTTTCGTCAAGCCTGAGGAGTCAAAAGCATTATAAGATGAATAATTCAAAGGTCGGGTCAGGTCGGGTCATTGGATGCTTTTCATGTCTAATACATTAACGTGCCAACAGGACAACCAACTGTAAAGATAAAATATGGGATTGCAGGTCTGGAATTTCATTCTTGTAGGGGCAAGGTCACTTGTCCTGAGTAAAGGGCACTTCTAAGCGAAGTTTAGAATGTCTATGGGAATATTTTTAAGGGGCACTAAGGTCAATACCAGGGCAATGGAGGGCATGGCCTTCGGATTGGTAAAACATGCATCACGATTACTACTTTTAGAATATTATGTCACATTCGACCCAATTCAAACAAAGTCTTCAAACCAATTTGTTCTGGGATTTAAACTTTTACCATCAGTAAAACAAAACACATTTATTCTATTTTGACTTGTTATCTGTTAGGAATAGCACACAACATACTGTGTTTACACCCCCCCCCCCCCCCAAAAAAGGGAAGTGTCCAGATGCCTTCAGTTTATACATTTTCCCACGATATGAACATATCTTACCATTCTGTCTTTGCAGTTGTGAGGAAGAACTGGGATCCATTTGTGTTTGGGCCTGAATTTACCATAGATAATAATCCTGTAGTAAAAGAAAAATGGTACAAAACCTGAATGAAAATTATGTTTGTATAATATATTGACTTTTCCTGGGTGGCATATGTAGTAAACCTACTGAACCCTGGAATAGTTTACTAGATAAATAGCACAATATTAATTGTTTTTTGTAACTCAGCTTGTAATAATACAATGTTACTATATGAAACCTGTTCCCACAAAACCAGGACAAAATCGTCAGGAATACTTGATGTTTTTTAAATAAATTTTCAGGGTGTTTTAAGAGTTGGGTATCACCCAGTCCCATCCCCAGTGGGTGGTACAGGGTGGCACAGTTGGGTATCGCCCAGTCCCATCCCCAGTGGGTGGCACAGTTGGCTATCGCCCAGTCCCATCCCCAGTGGGTGGTACAGTTAAGTATCGCCCACTGGGGATGGGGCTAGGTGATACAAACTCTTATAACTCACTGAAAATTTATAAAAACCATCAGGTATTTCTGGCGACTTTGTTTTGTGGGAGCAGGTCTCATGTGAGTTGTAAGGGGGTCGTTGCCCCTGTCAGTTTCGTGCGCCCTCGCGCGTCACCAAAGCGTTTATTGTATGTGCGTTCATGTTTTTGCCTGTGTATTTGATATTGAAAGTTTTACATTTAATTATAATCTGCTTGTGTCCAAACATTTACTACACGTTCTATATTGACTGGTTTCGCGGGCTTTGGGGATAGCGTGACCTTTAACCTCACCGCTTGCACAACTCTTAACAGGTAAACACACTCTTTCTTTTTCTCACTTTTAAATCTCAGATTTTGGTATATTTCACACTTATTTATTTTTCCATAAAGGTAGTCAAAGCAACCGCAATTGTCTTGTGATGATTCTAGGTGTCATTTTAATAAGTTATGTTCAAGTAAAAAGAGAGATTTTTGTCATTAAAAATGTAGAGGTCTGTCGGGGATTAACGTGTTTGTATCCCGTAGTGATTTTGTATTGTTGTTCATGCGTCAATGTCATGGGCAGCCGCCATGGGGTCGTACCTTCGTACTGTGCACGTAGTGTTGTAGTGCATGTATGTTGGTGCGACCCTTTGGATGGTTGTTCCATGAGGTAAAAAAAGGAATAAACTTTGTGTAATAATATTTTAATTGAAATATATGGGTGGGTGTTGTCTCTGGTTTGGTTGGATTGGACTTGTAGGCATGGGTTTGTGTATTTGTTGTGTTAATGTTGATGGTTAGTGGCCGGCCCGGGTGTTAGTTAACTTATGCCTCCTTGCCCAGTGCTATGCTATTCCAGGGTCCTCACGCATTAATGTATTTGGTTCATTTTTGGTAATAAATGTTTGCTTGAGTCGAGATATTTAGGAGCTGCCTTCATTTTATTTTATTGACACTAGGAGACACCGTACACTTGCAATGTATAAGGAAATATTAATGTATGTTTTTGTATTGACTGCTTGCACAACTCTTAACAGTTGTTGCAGGTTTTCAGAATAAAGCCGGATGTTACGCCGGGCACAAGTGGAGCCAGCCTTCAGAACCTGTGTGCTTTTGTTCAGCCTGGAAATGAGAACGCCCCCCTACCCAGACAGAGCCCCCCCTCCTCACATAAGGATCACATGTACATGTACGTACCAGGTTGTGTGTGCTTCAAGATGAAATTTTCATCCTCAAATTTCTTGCCGTAGATGGACTTTCCTCCTGTGCCATTGTGGTTTGTGAAATCTCCTCCCTGGCACATCTTGGTTATTGATTGACAAGTTAAGGATATCAACAAATGCTCGGGGAATAAAGATTTGATGTAACAATTATGTTATATTCACTATATTTGGTAACGTTTGTAGATCCATTGAATAGATGTTGACTGCTTTTGTATGGGGTTATTGCACAAAAAAGAAAGCATTGATTTTCTCAAAGTTGTTTAAAGAAAAACGTACTGAAAGAAATTAATAAAATAAGTAGCACTACCTGTGATACATGTAGTTTCCCACTAAAATCAGTTTGATAAAGATCTTGCTAAGATCAAACTTTCATCACATTTTAAAAAGGATACAAATTGTGGGATGATTCTGTGGAATGTGCTTCCCTTGAGTCCGAATCCCTTCTCGTGTGTGCACAGGCATCTGAAGTTCTCTGTCAAGACAATAGTAAAAAAAATCCTAAAAAATGGGTACCGGGCCTGGGTCTCCCTTTGGTCTAGAGGACAAAGCCCCCTGTTGCATTGAGCAGGGTGTCTGTCCAGCTACTGAAAGGGAAACCAATGTGACAACAACGGTGATGTGTCGTTGATAGGGTGTTACGAACCTGCTGTCATGGGCACAATGTCGGCCCGTAATACCATGATGACACGCCCAACTTGTTTCGTTCCGATCTTGATGTCAAAGTACACATGTGGGTTGCCCTTTGACCTCTTGGGAGGTGGAGCTGCGGACTGAAAAAACAGAAAAGTGAACCCAATACTCGTAAACAAATATTTTCAAGAATATTCAACAAACAACTTGTTCTGGAAAATATTTGATATTTGTGAGTGGCTCTGGCAAAACCCTTAAAACTTGGACCCAATTTTCAAAAGTGAGATTTTGGTACAGTTTGATTCTCTAGATTTTCCTCTTTCACTTGATACCAGATTTGTGGAAATCAGAAGAAAAAAAATCTGATTTCTACAAATCTGGTATCAAATGAAAGAGGAAAATCTAGAGAATCAAACTATACCAAAATCTCACTTTTGAAAATTGGGTCCAAGTTTTAGGGTTTTGCCTGAGCCAGTCACATTTTCATAGGCTTTGTCACAGCGGTGCTTAACATGAGAACCACTTTTTGCTGAAAGGGTTCGCACTTTGAAGATTTGAAGATGCACAGATTCCATTTTGAGACATAAACTGGTGTAATATATGAAACACCAAATTTTCAGCTAAAGTAAGCGCTTCTTTTATTTCACTTACAGAAATAGGGCTCCTCCAGGCAGCCTGGAGCACTTTCTCATCAACTTCTTCAGCCAGCCCTCCTACAGAAAAAAAAAACCAAAAAATCTTATTTCATTTATTTTGTTAAGGCTAACATTAATGTGTGTTAAACTTTTTCAAATGGCAGAAGATAGATGTCAAATCCCCTTAAAATTGGTATTATATAACAATATTTAGAATAAACACAGATTAGAAATGCGAGCATTTATTATAATAGTTATTTTAAAGATGTGGCACAAGTTTTTGTTAAAATAATTCAAGTTGGGGTAAGAATGTCGGAAATAGACACTGTTTCCATTGCTAGCTGCGCACGGCTTTAACACAGCTGAGACTAGGTATGTGCGTATCCCACGCATTGTCGCAAATCTTTTTGGCCGCGGCCTCAATCTCGGGTTGAATCGCCGTGGCGAAGACACCGTGCAGATAGCGCTTTGTAACGTTTCGCTGAGGCCGTTCTTTTTGACGTACCCATGAGCTTTTTTTTCGAAGACGTAGATCAAATATTCTACTTCAACCTCGTTCTCAAATTTTCTGAATGCGGCATCGAGAAGTTTCCAAAATAAATTCTCGATATTTGGGTTCGCTCTTGCTCATCAAAACCATCGACGATTTACCAAAAGTTGAGTAAAATCACTTATCAAACCACAAAAATCATTTTTCTATACTTGTTTTCTACCTCTTGACCAATTTTGACGGAAATTGAACGATTCGCAGTTATGTTTTTTAGATTCCCAAAAATCAATGTCAACCAAAGATTGTATTGCGCCACGTTCAGCGCACATTAGACCTACCAATTTTCAGTCCGATAAATCGTCCGTTTAAACCTAATATACATCGGCGTAACACAATAATATTAGTTCTCATGAACTTATTTCATTTTTTTCTTCATATTTCCAGTCCAATATCATTTATTATTTTTTATAATGTTTAATTAAATCAGGGATAAGAATTTCTCGGGGATTTCAGTATAAATTTTAAAAATTCTCGGATTTGAGTAATTTTTTTTTCTATTTAAAAAAATTTATTTTCATTATTTTGTTTTATCTTTCCAGTCCAATATAATTTATAAATTGTTCTAATATTTAATTAAATCAGGGATGAGAATCTGTCAAAGATTTCAGTGTAAAAATATGAAAATAATCCTCAGATTTGAGTAATTCTTATTTATTTAGGCCTATTTATTTTTATTTTTTTTTAACACATTTTTTTTGTATTTCTTATTTGTAAATCAGCACTACAAAACAAACTAATCATTGAATTAGCCTGGAAATAGGTTATTATTCTTCCTCTTTTCCCAAGCATTCCAGTGATACCAACCTTTTGAAAATCGGACAAGAATTAAGAAAGTTATGATATGGAATCCGAGAAAATCTAGGAAACGGGTCACAAGTCAAATTTACATTTCTTTTGTTTTCCTTATAAAATAATTGACATTTACGGGCCCAAAATTGCCGGATTCAACATGTCATAACTTCCTTATTTTTGGTCACAGGAAGATGATCCTTATATCATTGTAATCGTCTATTCAAGACCTTGACAATGATACCAGTTGTATTGGAATCTGTTGATTTTGAAAATTTTTGTCACATAGCTACTGAGACCATGTTTGTTTCTCTAGTTGTGATCAGGAAGCAGTGTCTGTTATAACTTTCTCACTTTCCATATTAACAATTTCAAACATTTCAGATTTTCAATAAATTCTTTAAAACTTGTTTTAAAAATATACACAATCGGGGATTATTGAGCAGTTACTCACCAACGTACACCATTCGTTTGTTGTTCGCCATGTTTCACTTTAGTCGGGTTCCTTACACATGGTCGTTTGATCTGCAAATTTGAGACGTCTGGGATTGAGACTCAAAACTTCCTCAAATCGTGAGAGCGCCACAATTTGCGTAGCTACATGTAGCTACAGCTAGCTGGTCGTCACTTGACTTAAGCGGAAGCCCGTTTGTCTGATATTTAAGTTCTTATTAAAGTAAACAAATCTAGGTTCCATTTCTTTGACGAAAGGCAGCTAGCTTTCTTGTAAGTTTCAATGGTTGACAAAAATAGTGTAGACCGCGGATGATCATTGTGTGGACTAGTATAACTATAATATAATGTTATATTTTTTATTATAATTTACGATATTACATTTGGGGTTAAGACATCTCGACCCTTGTGACAACTCGACCCACAAAAAACTTGACCTACGACTGTACGACTACGAGACAACTCTACCCTTGTGACAACTCGACCCAATTTGGAAAGAATATCGTATCCGGCCGCCACTTTTTAAGGGCTTTTTTGGATTTTTTTTGCAACCACTAAGGCCAAGAGAATGAAAGTCATAGATTTGCGTCCGGGAAATTTCGAAAACACATGAGGCTTTTTTTCATTATTCATTATTCATTATTTCCATTGATCATTAACCCTAACTCCCTAGACAACAAAAGCAGTTGGAGGATTTTGAAGGATTTTTATTGTTCAGTAACAATACTTAGGGAGTTAGGGTTAATAACAGCGCAATCACAAGATGTTTCTTCTAATTTGATGTATTCTTAATCACTTTATGTACATGCTTTCTACCTGCGAGAGAGAGAGAGGGAAGGGTGAAGGGTAAAAGAGCAGTAACAAGGAGAATTTTGATCATTAAGACGTGCATCATTATACGTGTGGGCCGCACACACAGGCATAAGATACAAAGGCTCAACAGCGAACGTGTTGTGCATGTGAAGGCGGTACAGTTGCAGGTGCGGATCGGACGGAGTTTACCATACAGTTTTAGCACGATGCGACCTTTTTTGTGAACGACGTACGCGGGACTACAGTGTAAGAGAACATGTGCTAATGATTATAGCGCACATACTGGTGGAAATTTGGTAAAAACTTCGTTTTACTGATGTTGATGATTTGGAACTAAATTTGTTTGGTGGAAATAACTTATTTGTGCAAATAATGATTTTTTTGGCAAATAATGAAAAATTTAGGCGGTAGCTTTTGGGACATGCGGGCGGTGGACGCAAATCTATGACTTTCATTCTCATGGCCTAACCAGTTAAAAAATCATTCTATCGATTTTTGGTGGTACAGAAAGCGAAAACTATCTTTAAAATCCACTTTTATGATGGTTTTCGGACTTGATTTCCCTGCTAAAAAAATCCTCCCCTTCAGAAAATAGAAGGATCCTGTTATAATTGCCACTACGCATGTATAATGACCGTGTTGGTCACTAATTGTGGAGTTTACAAGATCAGACTGACATGACTGAGGAAGTCATTGTATACCAAAAATGCCTGATTTTTCATGAAATAAATATCCTGGAATAATTTGAAGTATATGTCCATCATCATCCATATGTTCTCCACCTTACCAGGTAGGTAAGATTACATTATATTGGTTATATTTAATGAAAAATAGTGGCGGCCAGATATGACATTCTACCCCCCAATTTATCATTGCTTAGAAATAGAAGTGGATCATCCTTTTCACATATGATAGAAAAGAGGTGTAAAATTCATTCAGACACTGCTCTTACCTTTCAACTTGAAGATTTCACCTCGAAAAACGGTGTTTAATTTTTTATCTCTTCGTAACTCCGGTTGTAGAGTAGCTATGGAGATCGAGCAAGCATGGGTATGTAAAGGAACCCTTTGACTCAATAGCGAAACCCGTTTTCATGTCAATCACAATGTACTCGGGCGCGGAGACAGTTCCGAAGTGGATGCCCTCAGCAGAGCGCGGCAAATTTTACGGGCTGAATGCGCCCGATCTCGGAACACTTCGCGAAAGGCTGGGCGGGACGAGAGTGGTTCATTCATAAAAACCTACATGTACATGTAGGCTTTCGCACGTACTTCCGATTGCTATTTTATGTACATTGTTGGATAGCTGAAACTATAAGCTTTCCAATGAGCTATTACATGTAAGATTTCGACAGGTAAAAGTAATAGAATTTTTTAATTTAAAATGTTGATATTTTTTGTTGCGGGCGATGCGCTGTACGAACTGAAAACCCTACCAGTAGTATGGCTTATTTGACCTGTGTAATCTTTGTTGTAAAATAACTGAATTTGAAGAGGGCTGATTGGCTGCAGACTTCTGCTTTTTATTAACGTTAACTGTTAAGATGAAACAGAACAATAAACCCTTTCACGGTAATATGCGCCATGTTTTTGACAGGGCAAAATTTCAAACACTCGTTGCCATCTGCGACCCAACGCTCGAACATTTCAGATGCGTGCGTGACAAGACCTTTAGATACAGTAACTGCAGATACTTTTGTTCCACCCTTTTCACTCGATCTGACTTTACCTACAAAAAAGATGATTTATTTGCAAGATGCCTTTAACATTGCATCTGGAACATTGGTTTTGGGAAAGTACTCATTCTTGCACAGTCGAGATTAAATGGTAAAAATGGGGTCAAATATTTAAGGACACCCCCTCTCCCACTATGCATGGTGGTTACCATTGCACACCCTTGGCTTCATTGATTGTGTAATAAAATGTTGGTTAACGCTAATTGACTAATTGAGTTTTTACAAAATCACATGTGTAAACAGGCCTGTAGTCTTCAAAGGTGAGAGGTCATGTTGCGGAACAGAAATCCCCACAGACTTAAGGATGATGCTCCAAAAGCCAAGAAAGCCCGTCGTGATGCCTCATCATCATCGGAGGCGGATGAAATTAGCAGTGTGGAGGAAGAAGAAAACTTGAGCCAAGTTGCTGATTTTGACACTATGGTATGAAATCGAATTCTAACCTGCGGTTAAACCTTGGGGTACCTCGAGGTACCCCAAGGTACATGACTGCTGAAAAGTAAGGAGTTTATTATCTATGTGTCACTGCACATTCTTGGTTTCATCATGGGCATCTTCATGGCCAGTGCTGGAGCTGGTAGATCCAGCCAGCAGCACAAAAGACCATGATTTATCTCACCATAATCCCCTACTAATCTTTTCTAAGTTGTCAAAAGGTTGACTATAAGTCCTTTGTGTTTGGATTTTGGACTTGTTTGAAAACAGATCACTCTTAAAAAATATCCTGATATATCTGTACAGTATCTCATTTAAAACAAAATTTATCAAATTCCTAATGATAAATTCCTTTTTTTCCCAGTTTATATTTACCATTGTGTCAAAAGCCCTCCAGCAGCTGTCCTTCAATCCCATAATCTCTTAACAATGGGATTAAAACCTATTTTCTGTCACCATTGTGTCCACAAGTTGCTCCTTAATTGAAATCCATTTTCATTGTATCCAGCTCTTCCATTCATGAACTCTGGAGACCCGAGTTACCTTGAGTTACCTTGAGTTACCTTGAGTTACCTTGAGTTACCTCGAGTTACCTCGAGTTACCTCGAGTTACCTCGAGTTACCTCGAGTTACCTCGAGTTACCTCGAGTTACCTCGAGTTACCTCGAGTTACCTCGAGTTACCTCGAGTTACCTCGAGTTACCTCGAGTTACCTCAAGGACCCGCAAGGTTTACCACATGTTAGAATTCGATGTCCTCCCTAAAGGAAACATACAGCATTGGTATTGGAAACATGAAGTACCATCGTTTCAACCATCAGTATCATTCAGATGGTTTTGAATGATAACGGTACTATGCCAGCGTGTTTAACTCTAGCTTCCTACAGGCATTTCACAGACACCCTGCTGAATGCAACCCAATGCAACAACAGCCAAGTGTGCAGGCTGCTCAATGTAACAAGATCCATCAGCTAGAACAATGGTTGTTTTGTTCTCTGCCAAGGACAACAAGATGCAACAACCGTTTTGCATTTGTTGCAATTTCTTTAATACATAGATCAATGGTTAGGGTTTAATGCTTACCACATGGTACACACGTTGTCTGTTTTAATGTCTGCTAAGTAATCTGTTCTGCTAAGTAATCAGATCTGTGTATCTCTTCTTCTTTTTTTCCGCAGAGTGAGGCAGAGTACGGTGTCATCGAGCATGTCAGCGTCAAGAACTTCATGTGTCACAAACGTCTGGAGTTTAACTTTGGCCCCAACGTCAACTTCATAGTGGGTCGAAATGGAAGTAAGACCTTGGGGTTCAACTTCATTGGGTTGTGCTTTAAAGGGACAATATCGTCACAATCAACAGGGCATGGAATCGGAATGCTAGTTTTAGATTAACACAGTGACTGGAAATAATACCCCACATAATAAAGTCATATTACCGTTGCTGCTGCATAAATGAGCTAGTAATCTTCAGTCACTGTGTTTATCTTAAACTAGGGCACCGAGTCCATGCCCCGTTGAACGTCTGCTCTGATTGTGACAATACTGTCCCTTTAACTATGTCTCCACAATAGTTTTATTCCGTCTTCATTGCCAGTCTTGTAACATTAAGAATGAAGCCGAACTTGACTTGCATGTACATGTATGGCTTAGTCTTGAGACCAGATGTTTTGTGAATGTGTACACATTGAGCTATACCTGTACTATACTATGCCGTTCCAAGGGAACTATTGCCAAATGAAGTTTGGTGCTAATTGATCTAACGCCATTTGTATCTTAACCACACCACTGAGACAACAAATGGACACAACACGTGTACGACATAAAACACAATAAAGGAGGCCACTTTGCATCTGTCACGTTAGCAGTTTTTCCAATGGTTATTTATTTTTAAGTACCTGAAACCAACCAAAAAGTGTTTCAACTTGTGTATGGACATGCAGGCTTATACTAGAACTAATTTGAGTTGATTTATTTTATTTTTTTATTTGTTTATTTATTTTTTTACCCTCAAATTTACATAAAAATTGGACGGAAAAAGTTACCTCACTTTTCCGTCCATTTGTTGATGGAAATTTTAGGGTAATTAAACAAATAATAGTAATAATCAACTGAAATTATCTTTAGGATAAGCATGCATGTCTATTCAAATGTTGAAATTCTTTTTGGGTGGTTTCAGATATTTAAAAAAAAATTTACAACCATTATAAAAACTGCTAGGAAAGTGGCCCCCCTTTATTGTGTTTTATGTCGTACACATTGGGCTATACCTGCACTATACTATGCCGTTCCAAGGTAACTATTGCCAAATGTAGTTTGGTGCTAATTGATCTAATGCCATTTGTGTCTAAACCACACCACTGAGACAACAAATGGACACAACACGTGGGGAATATTATACAAAATGCGTATGAATTTTTAAATCTTTGTAGCTGGATTTAATCCCTTTTGTTTCTCTTTTTACGTGCCCAAGGTGGAAAGAGTGCCGTCTTAACAGCCATCGTCGTTGGTTTGGGTGGTAAAGCAGCGGCCACAAACAGAGCTTCATCCATCAAGAACCTCATCAAGAACACAGAGCAGTAAGTTGGGTCAATAGACCTTTATCTTTGTGCAAACATCTTGGTTTTTTTCTTTTTTTTTCTTCCATTCAAATCAATGTAACCAAATCGATGCTGGAAGGAATAGTCTGGCACCTATTTATGAAATGAGAATTAGTACTGTCATTGTGTATCCAGGGAATCTGACAGAGATGGCTGGTAGTGTGATAAAGGTCTATTGTCAACATTTTCTCTCAAACAAAAACAAAAAAAATCTCCTTGAAGAAAATAATTATGGGTTGAATTATTCCACAACATTTTTCTTTCTAACAAAAACATTTCCATGAACAAATAAATCATGGGTTGAACATTTGCTTTAATGGGACAGTGTTATCATGATCAGAGCAGACTTTCAACAGGACATGAAATCTGTGGCCTAGTTTAAAATGAGCACAGTGACTGAAAATTACTGGCGCATTTATGCAGCAGCATCAGTAATATGACCCTATCATGTGGGGTATTATTTTCAGTCACTCTGTTAATCTAAAATTAGCACGCTGATTCCATGCCCTGTTGATTGTGACGATATAAATGCGCCGGTTCCGCCACCTCCCTCAATTTTTTTGGTTTCTGTTTGCTTAATATCTTTCAGAAATGCAGAGATTATCGTCAAACTACGTAACCGAGGCCCGGATGCCTTCAAACCCAAGACTTACGGGCAGACCATCATCGTGGAGAGACGGCTGAAAGCGGACGGGACCTCCAGCTACAAGCTCAGATCCAAACTGGGCAAGGTCATCTCAGTGAAGTATGCAGAGCTTCAACAAATCAAGGACCAGTTCAACATACAGGTCATTAATCATTATTCATAAATGCCTTACTATTACTGCTCCGGCATCGCTTGCCCTCTGGCCTCCTCTGTTCTTCTGACCATACTTTGGCTCCCAGAGCACCAACCGACTGGCGGGGAGGTTGGGATGGCACTGGCAATGGCCAGCTATTCCCATTCACCTGAAGGCAATCTTCTGTGAGTTTGCCATATAGTGCATCGTTGGCTGCATGGTCCCTCTAGTCGATGTCAACAACCATGCTTTGGCTCCCAGAGCCAAAGGTCGGGATGGCAGTGGCAATGGCCAGCTATTCCCAGTGGCAATGGCCAGCTATTCCCATTCTCCTGAAGGCAATCTTCTGTGAGACTCGGGGCAGTTTGCCATATAGTGCCTCGTTGGCTACATGGTCCCTCCAGTTGATGTCAAGGGATTTCTGGAGGATCGGACAATCTGATTGGATTAAATGTGATCACGTGGGGTACAACCCTAACTTCCTAGCCATTTTTACTAGAAACCATCCCAAATCCTCCAAAATCCATCAACATGCAGTAAAAAGGTACCCCAATTGTTGGAATTGGTACAGTAGCAAATGCAAAGCATCTATGGCTTGGCTATACCCAGTCCTGAATCTAACAAAGGCAGCCAGTGGAGTTTGATAGAATTGGTACACATTGGTACAGTAGCAAATGCAAAGCATCCATGGCTTGGCTATACACATTACTGAATCAAACGAAGGCAGCCGGTGGAGTTTGATGGATTTGGTACACATGGCTACATGCTCTATTTGCTGGGCTATACTGTGGAGTACTGAATCCATCAAAATCAGGCAAAACCAGGAGAAGGAATTTGGGGTAGTGAGGGTTAAAGAGTTATTTACTCTCAACTTTTTAATTTCATGATAGATAGCTAAATAGTTTTATCCACTTAACCAGTTCGCGTCGGAGGCCGTGTATACACGCAATTTTTTTTTCACTGCGGATTGGAGAGCGTCTAAACACGCCATAGGAAACTCGGGAATATTTGTATGCATGCTCGGTTGACGTGATAACGAGCCACGTGCGTAAAGTGCCATGCTCGGAAGACGTGGCCACACGCTGTGGAAGCTTCCATTGTCCTTTCGGGTGACGTGAAAACACGCCATTTTGGCAGAGCTCGTGCTTCGGTTGACGTGTTATTGCGCAGCAATTGTTCAGCACAATAGCGGGGGCCGTGTAAACACGCTCGCTTCGCATGGGTGGTTGGGGGGTTGCACTCGTAAACCCGTTCCACACCTTTGTCTTTGTCTCCACTGAAATCTGTAAAGCTGTGGTATACTAAGATTTCTATAGACCAATTACCTGGCAGACAGCTGGCGAATCAAGATTTCTATAGACCAATTTCCGTGCACCATTGTCCCATGCCACTTGGATAATGGAGGAAGGAATGCTCGGATGACGTGTAAATACGATGAAGAATTCTTTAGAGGGCTCGGTGGACTTCTAAAGATGCAACACAAAATATGCCCTCCTGGCTATAATTCCCAAGGGAAACTCGCCAATTTATCTGCTAATAAGCTAAATGGGGGTGTCTCGTCTTAGTTTCATTGACGTAACCAAAAAAATTCACGTAAACAAAAACCTGTTTGTGTGGGAAAAAGAAACCCGCACAGGGTCCCAGAAAAACTTTTTTATTCCCGATGCGAACTGGTTAAGAAGTACTGCATCAGTGAACAATTTTTCATAGAAACATGCTACAAATATAGGATTTAAGGCTTTGCATGGTGGGAAATAATAATTAGGAAAGTTTTCGGAAGAGCCGGTTTTGTTATCAACATTTCTCAACATTCTCCTGACGACGGCCAGAGCATACTTGCCCAAACGTTGAGAATAAAACCGGCTCTTCTCAGAGCCAACACCTCTACTTTAGAGATTTGTTACATGGTGCTTCCGAAAACTTTCCTAATTATGCTGCAAATATTTCACAATTTAGTAATCATAATTCAAGGTGTACTTTCCAAAATAAGCATCATATTCAATGTGCATTGCACACCAGCTGTACCATTTAGCCAGCGCACGAAATGTGATGCCAAATTGAACCAATCGGAGTGACTCATGCACTTCGTAAGTGTTTCGTGTGTCCCCAAAACGGGAAAATAGCCCATTTCTATTTGGCTCTTTCAAGAAACAAAATTACTAATTACTCAATTTACAAGTTTTGAAAACGAACTTTGACTTTGGCTCAATCCTTTATCGCCCATGGCCAAATCCCAAAACTGAATACTGAATACGCCCCCTTCAGGCCTGTCAATCAAACAGCACAGACTGGTAAACGATGGTAACCTGTTTTTTCATTGCAACAATAAACCTGACGATCACTGTAAAAAGGTTAATTGAAAAGCATCATATTTGAGAGGAAATTACAGCTTTTTTTTCAAGCCAGTCACATTTTACCACATATTATAAGCCGAGATATTTTATATGTATTTAGCTGTTTTGCATTTACGAAAGAACCTGCTAGGTTCAAAACGTAAGGCTAATTACTACTATTTTGCATTAGTTGTTTTTTATTTGATTTAAAAAAAAGATTTTGACGAATGGTTCTTACTAAAGTGCACTGTGCTATTTTTTTTTCATCTATGCAGATTGACAATCCAATGTCAATCCTGAACCAAGATACCAGTCGTAACTTCCTTCACTCACAAGATCCCAAAGACAAATACACGGTAAGTTTTAAAGACAACGAATCACAAGGTGGCCATCTTGGTTTGCTGATATGTAAAGCCTACGAGGTTCAAAGTGAGGCAAGTTTGACTTTTCAATAAAGGGAAGGTACAACATAGGTCATGTTGGCAAGGCTTCTACTAAGCGTATGCTCAATATATATATATATATATATATATATTTAGCAGGTAAAATTGCTTACCAGAAAAATTTGCTTAGCGGATTTCTTTGGTTACCAGCCAAACTTTCATACAAAATGTATGCATTTTGGCTGGTAGTCTGTTTTAAAATGTTTAGCAAAAATATTTGCTGAGCAAAATTCTCTGCTTAGCAGCTCTGTGAAATTGGCCCTTGCCGAGTTCATCAAATATTCTCATTTCCCCCCCCCCCCCACAGTTTTTCTTGAAGGCGACACAGCTTGAACAGATGTCCAATGACTATGTCAACATCCAACAACACAGAGACCTGATGAAGAACACACTTCAGAGGAAAGAAGAGGTGAGATTCATGATCATGGAAGACCGTATCAATCTCATCAGTGACCAGATGTTGAACTTGTTTCCGACTTGAATTTTATGACCATGAGTATAAGGCCAAAAAAAGTCCCCGGTTTCTGGTCATAGGTCAGTTTCAAAATCGGTGCAGTTACACATTTATTTATTTATTTATTTAAATTTTTTTTATTATTATTTTTTTGGGGGTAATCTTTTTGCCAACCAGTGAAATACGTGGTACATGTATATGCAGTTATCGGAACCAGACCAAATTTCCCATACACAAAGTATGGTGTCTAAGAGAGGCCTCACCAATCGGGCAAATGGTCATACCCCTATGTGAAAAGTCATTTTAAAAGCACGGCAGAATTCCAATTGATTCAGCAATTTTGGCTGCAATTGGGCATCGTTTCGTACCAAAAAAAAAAAAAAAAAAAAGAAACTAAAAATGCTGATGCTCGGGTCTGAGGCGACATGCGCCGAGACCAGAAACCAGAGACTTTTTTTTTTCTTGGCTTAACCCTCCTATGCCCAGGCTGAAATTTGGCCCAGTAAGCACCGCACCCACAGACAGTCACTTGAGTATTTTTGGTTGCATTGCCAATTGTTCACACATGTGTATTTTTGTGCTGGAGTTAGTGGCAAAGTCAAACACACTTGTGTATGTCCTACATAAGTTATATGCAGAGTCACACAGAGCTCATATACAGTTGAGTGGTTTTGGTTTGACCTCCTACCATAGCCACATGTCCTTGCATTTATTTGAGTGCACTGCACAAAGTCAATGGGTTGGGAGTTACATACAAATTTTGAGTGTCTTTGATTGTTAAACCTATAGGAGGGCTAAAAAAAACTGTAAGCAAGAATTTTGTTTGCAGTTGGTGATATATACAACCGTCTTCAATGTCACAATTGCCTCCTGCTTAGATTCTTCCGGAGCTTGAGCGAGAGGTTCTGCAGAACGAGCAACGCTTCAAGGACTTGGACTCCATACAGAAACTGCAGAAGAAACGAGACAGCCTGATGGACATGGCCGCCTGGGCGCAGGTGGCTTCTGAAGAAAAGGTACGGCTCATAAAGCGTTGTCCGCCTTGGAGTCTTTATTTTTCTAGAAGCAGATTGGCCTCCAACAAACTTTGTCTTGTGAGAGCAGAAGCATTAGTTGTGATGTCATCGACAAACCATGTTATTTCGCACAGCACATTGCTCATCATCATAAGCCTAATTTGCATATTGATCACATGACCCACGACTGAACAGTTTGTACTGCTGGGCGTTAGTTTTAAAAAAAACTAGATGATTTAAAGGGATCTACGTTTCCTTTAAGGGGCCGTCCAAAGTTTTCAACATTTTTAAGGTCGTAAAGAGAGTACTACTTTTCAAGACCCCCCCCCTCCCCCCCAAAGTAGTACTTTTCAACATTTTTTTTTTCAATGTTGATGCGCATGTTTTATATAACATTTTACATGTGTGCTGCACTGACTATTAGCAATGTTAACATGTTGCTGATGATCAATGCAAGTTAAAAACAAAATCAGATGAAAATTAAATTTTGTCAAAAACAATGTACACATACTTTTATTGTTTATTTTAAACATACAATCCTAAAAGCATGGCTGGTGTCTTTTTGTAAAAACATTGGTACAGTCATCATGCAATACTATCACCTTTTCGACGACTCGCTCGAACAACTGAGAACACGTTTGTTCGAGACGAATTGGAGGGTGTTTCTAGCCGCCTTCCAATCTGATTGAGCTGCTCGCACAAGTTTGTCACGAGCCCCATTGTGACTGTTTACGTAGACGTGAGCATTGATGTAATTTTCGTAGAGGTTTGACGGTGATTTATGTACGACAGATGACAAAGTAATGATGTATTTGAGGTCGGAAGAAAAGCGATCGGACTGCAACAAGTGCGACGCCATGATCATTGGCAGTGACAACCTCGTGCCATGTGTACAAACTCCAAACACCGGTAGAGCGCGGTGTGGGGCATGGCGTGCACGATGTCCATGCACAGCTGTGGGAACGATTCGCAGTACAGTCGTGTCAAAGGTCATTCATTCATGCTTCGCACATTCGCTCTACTCAGGGCACTGTACATTACACGTATGAAGAAAAAAAAAGAAAAAATTATATAATTTTCCTTCACTGATTGTACGGTACAAAATCAACATTTTATTCACCATTTAAAGTCGTACGCGGCCTCCGACCCCCCTCCCCCCCGTCATACGCTTTGTACGACCATTAAAATGTTGAAAACTTTGGATGGCCCCTAACCCACCCCCATAACCTTCAAAATCCTCCAAGGGGCACTTCTTAGGAAAAAATTCAGCACTGTTGGAAACTGGTACTTTCACCTCTTCAAATGGGGCAAAATTACTACCTGGCAAGAAGTACAGGCCGTAAGTGCTGAATATGAACAGGCGTGCAGCTTTTCAGCGGATCAGCTGATTTCTTCTTTTTTAAGTTTTTCAGCTGTGCCATTGAAAATTCTTGCTGTGCCTGCATTTTTTTTCTCTCTTTTTTGACAAACTGCAGTTGCGTGCCTGATATGAAAGATCAACGAAAATGCATGGTGCATTTTGAAGACAAGGGCATGTTTCCAAAAGTGCCTGCACTGATGGATTTTGGAGGATTCAGGAAGGTTCCTAGCCAGAATACCTCGGGGGTTAAAGGAACACTATCGTCACGATCAGAGCAGACTTTCAATAGGGCATGGAATCTGTTTAAGATGAACACGGTGACTGAAGATTACTTGCTCATTTATGCGGCAGCAACGGTAATATGACCTTATCATGTGGGATAATTTTTACAGTCACTGAGTTAATCTAAATCTAGCACACTGATTCCATGCCCTGTTGATTGTGATGATACTGTCCCTTTAACCCTAACTCCATAGGCCCATTTGCTTACACATAACCTAAATCCTCCAAAATCCTTCAGTAGTAAAGCAAGCACATGACATGTATGCACACATGTGTTTCTAATCTGTGATACATATGCATGGATCAATAAACAGTGTTCACTGACCTTGCAATCACTACAACAAACATGGATGTACATGTACCAAGTATGCCTAATAACCTCAATCCTCCAAAATCCTTCACTTTGGCAAAGAGGATTTTGGAGGATTTGGGAAGGTTAGAGTTAAAGGTTCTATGAAATAGACCGTTTTAATAGTGTAAACATTAAAGTATGCCTATTGGAGAATATATTTGCCCTCTGTCCATTTTTTCTGCGTCCGTTTGTATAATTAAAAAAAAAAATTCTCTAAATTTAGGGGGACGCCGCGCTCCTCCCATTCCTCCTTATTAACATAAAATCTGTGACGTATACCTGGGAGATTTTAGCAACTAGCCTGTGTTTACGTGGCCTTCTGTGTCATGCTGTACTATTGAAGTTTCATGAAGTTTTTAATGTCAACACTCTTTACTTATCCTCTTCACCATGCAAAGCTACAGGATTTATTACCTAGTGGCAACAATAATGGGTTAAAAAGGCATGCTAGCAAACAATGAAAACCTTTGTTTGCTTTGTTCTCTGCCCAGGTGTACGTCACGAATAGCGCCACCTTTACGTCGTGCGAAATTTGGAACAATTTTTGTTTAATTTAATTAAAATAAAAAAATCCACTGAAGACACAAAACGAACTTAAAATTATTTTTTATTCATATCAACTGATAAAATAACAATAACAAATAAATTAAGACAAAAACACACTTCATAGAGCCTTTAGGTAAACATTGGTTGATGGTAATTGATTCGATTTGTGTCGGCATGTCTCATGTGTCTTTTCCAGGTGTTGGATTCGATGCAGAAGGAACTGCGACAAGAGGAGAGTCGGACACCAAAGTTTGACGAGAAGATTGAGATGTCACAGGTAAGTCTCATGATGTTGGGTCACATCTTGAACTAATGATGTGCCGCAAATAATTCTTATTTAACCCTAACTCCCTAAGCCCACTTGCCTACACACAACCTCAATCCTTCAGTAGTAAAGCAAGCACAATGACCACTACCATTGGTATGCAGACTACATGTATGCACACATGTGTTTCTAATCTGTGATACATGCACATGGCCCAGTGCCAGGGACCCTCCCTGGATGCATGGAGCAATAAACAGTGTCCACTGACCCAAGCACTGACCTTGCAATCACTACAACAAACATGGATGTACATGTACCATGGAGGAAGGAAGGCAAGTATGCCTAATAACCTCAATCCTCCAGAATAATTTTTTGGACAGACCTGCATTGTACAATGTAACCTCAATCCTTTCAATCCACTTTCATCCAATGTCAAATATAACCTTATCATCTTGATCCTCCATTATCCACCAAGCAAATAATCACATCTGCCCTCAATCCTTCAAAATCCATCACCACTGCAATTTCCTAATAACCTCAATCCTTCAAAATCCTTCATTTTAGCAAAGAGTATTTTGGAGGATTTGGGAAGGTTAGAGTTCATGACAATGAATTATTTTGAGCGAACAAAGAAAATATTTACTAGAGCAGGAGTTGAACTTGCTAACTCTGTTTACCATACCAGCTCTCTAGCAACTGAGCCATCTTCCCCTGTGTTGTCAATATCTGCAGCATGCATTGGCTCCCCCCCCCCCCCCCCCCCGCCCTCAAGCAAAGATTTTGACAAAAAAGGAAGACCGCCAACATAAAACTAGATGGCTCAGATGGTAGAGTGTCGGTACAGTATTAAGCCCAAGGTAGAAAGTTCAAATCCTTCTCTAGTCAATTTGTCTTTGTACACTCTAAAAGGTTTATGGTTATACCCAGTCAGTTTTCCGGTTTATTTACTGATAATGAGCTTGAAATGCAATTTTAATTTTCAACTCCTTCATTCCTTAACAACAAGCTCCCGACTGAAAGACAATTTCTCCCCGTCTTGTTCCGATACACCAATCCAGACTCAACAAGTTTAAATCCAGTGAGTATACAGTTTGCACTCGTGTCTCATAATTGTTCTTCTCCTTAAGACAAAGGTGGAGAGTAGTGAAGCCCACTACCACAGCCTGCAGAACCAGCTTACGGATCTCGGCGAGAAGATCAAGGACTTACAGCCCAAGCACGCTGTGGCCAAGTCGGAGATGGACAAGCAGAAGAAAAAGGAGCGAGAACTAGAGGTATTAAGGATTAGGTCTGTTGGTTTAGGCACCTTCTCAAAACTATTTCGGGATAAGTTGCGGGAAAGTTTTTCCGCAAAGGGTATATCATTGCGGAAACGTTACATGTGGATTCTTTTCATAGATAGATTTTCCCCCGATATAAAGCACACATTTACCCACAATATGTTTATAGACTCCCCACTAAGCAGTCTGCGGTTTGGTCAACTGATAAGATCTCACAGCCCTTTGCGGTTTTGAGAAGCCAGGCAATGTTTACGAAATGTGCCTGATTTATTTTGTGAGAGTATTGATCAAGGACAATCTAGTCTTACTTGATGTCAATGAAAGAGCCCAATCTTTAGCAATAGAACACATAGAGTGTCATGGCCGAGCGGTCTAGCGCACCGAACTCAAGTTCTGGTGTTGCCAGCAGCAGGGTGTGAGTTCGAGCCCCGGTCGTGGCACTTGTGTCCTTGAGCAAGGTACTTAACCATAATTGCTTAGGTCGCCCGGATGGGACGTAAAGCCGTAGGTCCCGTGTGTTGTGTAATGCACGTAAAAAAATGCGCCTTGAGCACCACTTAGTTGGTGGATACGTGCGCTATATAAGTCCACACATTATTATTATTATTATAGGTTTACTTTTAAATAAAAAGTAATACAGATGCGAAATTCTTCAATACCATGAAGATTTTAAGAATGAAATGTTCTTCGGCCAATAGTAACAGCACTATCACTCGGCCAGTGACCAAACCACAAATCCACCCAGCAGGGACCACCCGCTGGCTTCCAGTAGATAACAGTCTCAATGTCTGCGGTTTAGTCTTCATGTAAACAAATTGCCTGGTCTCGTTTCAAAATTATCTGCAATATATTTGGACTGCTTGGGGATACTTTGCAGGTTGAAAAATCAACTGCAGGGAAATCTCCCCACAAGTTATCCCGGAATAGTTTTGAGAAGGTGCCTTAGTTAAAATGACCCTTGAACCATGAACCTAGTTGTGAAGCGCTTGAAAGGCAGACTTCCCTATCTGCTCCTTGCAGATCAATGCCTTCTGGCAGCAAAAAGCACTGTCGAGTTTCTGTTATCAATATCAAGATACAGAACAAGCTCATGGTAGCTCTTAACTCAAGTCTTAAAACATCTCGGAATCATTTACAAAGTCATGTCAAATGAATTATGGCATAACTTCTTCTCGCATGCGATTTGTTGGAAGAATTCAACAGTGGTTCAACAGACTGACCTTGTATTTTTTTTATTACGGTTTGCATTTTGCAGAAAAAGATCCGCTCACAGCAGAGCCAGCTGAGAAGCCAAGCTGGGGACAAGAACGACCTACAGCAGAGAATTGATGAACTTAAGAACAGGTATGTAGCCACCGAGGAAAGTAAGAAGTGGCCTGTATTGCATCCAAAATCCTCTAGTTTCTTGTTGTGGGAATGTAAATCCTCCAAAACTAAACATCCAGGAGGTTCAGGGGGCTTTGTCCTCTAGACCAGCGTTCCGCAACCTTTTTGGCCCACGACCCAATCAAAATTCCAGGCATTCAGCTGCGACCCATCGCCCCCATGGCAAAACTTTATCACTACAAATGCCATGGAAATGTAATTGCTATATATGTATATATAAATATCTTTATTCACATGAAGCAGGGATTTTCGGATTTTTACAAATAGCAATGTTGTGATCTTCCGGATTTTAAAGATTTAAGCAATAAAGGAAAGCAAAGCAAGCACTCACAACTATAGATTTCACCCCAGCGCAGTTCACAACAGCGGCCCCAATACCCCTAGCAAAATTTACGTGGATTTTTCAAAACTGCCCAATCGCACCCCTGACAGGCCTCGATCTTTACAGCGGCCACCGCGGCCAATGGCCGCATGCCCTTCCAACTTGGCCGCAATGCCCCATCAAAAAGTACACATGTCGCGGCCAACTTGGCCAGCGTGCCCTTTTGTATTTATCTCTACATCCCATCATGACAATCATACATCACGGACATTGTGTAGATGATCCGTGCATACAAACACCATTCAACAAACGGCGGTGAAAATAATACACGTCTTTTTATCGTTATTGTCGTTTGTTCGTACATCACACGTCGTAGCTTGCATGCTAGCTAGCTCCCATGTCGATGTCAGATCAGACTCACACCGTACCGGCTAGCCGGTCCTTCTCGATCTCACAGCCACGGCGCGGCGTTGCTGTGATTGTACAAGCGGCTCTAATCTCGTCCCCATGCGCTGAACAGCCGGCTGTATGTGTACAAGGTACCAGTGTCGTGATTGTAAAATCACTACAAACGGGTCGGATACCAGCGCACGTTTTAGATACAGCCAGCCGCACGTGGTGTAGTCTTGCATACATGAATGCACGGTAAACAGCGCAGTGATCGTATATTCAGCACAAATGAGTCGGATACCAGCGCTTATTTTTATGAATGAAAAAGTTCTGACCATTCACATGCAACGTTTTTACACGCCATCTCAAAAAACTTTGCTCAAAAGTAAGATGCCTTCACACGATCGTGTAAAAAAGTGCAAAAACAATGCTTTTTTCAAGGAAGGCTCAAAATGCCAAAAGCTTGAAAACTTGTTTTCAAAGAAAAGGTAGGAATCAAATATTTATAAATTAACCAAAGTCAGACTTTTACATGAAGGATTGATTGTAGGTGGCCTAACAAATAATTAAAAGTAAACATTTTAAAGGGTCTTTACATTTTATTTAAATCAAAGGATTCACACATTATTATTATATTTTAAAAAGGATTACATTTATTGTAAATTTTTATAAATCCAGAATTTTAAAGAGATACAAATATTTATTTTAAGCGAACGTTAGATCTGTTGAAATCATGCGACACTTTATATATGTTATACTGGCTCTTTGGACATGGTGTACAAGAACTGAATACTCTTGATTGATACATGTGACCTAGAAAGTAGACGTGTATACACTGGCTGTAAATAAATGTAAATTAAAGGTTTGAAATGATTGGCCTTGGTGCCCCCTTGAGTTGGCCTTGGTGCCCTGTGGAATTTTGATGAGGGCAAGGCCAAAGTGGCCTGCCCCTTTTTTGCCCAAGATCGAGGCCTGCCCTGATGAAGTGAGCCAGCAGAGTGGAACTTTACCGGTGGTTTATTTTTTCTTGGTTAAACCACAGCGCCCGCAGAGACTACGAGGACGAGAGGAAAAAGCGCGACGCCGAGATCCAGAAGCTGCAGGAGCACATCAAGGCGCAGGAGGCACAGCGCACTACCACGGAGCAGGACTTGGAACAGTTTGCATCAGCCGTCAACAGGGCCAAGGAACAGACCTACGGACTGAAGTAAGTCTCGTACCAGGGTCCCTGGGGGGGGGGGTAAAGTGGTCTCCCATTGATACACTGCAGGCCTTACTAATATGTTCAAACAACCAGCTGCAACCAGCTGTAAACCTGACCATGTATTTTGACTGTAAACACACCTTAAAAAAACACTATAAAAGACTGGTTTGTAATGGCCTTCAGTGTGTGTTGAGTATGTAATCGTATTTACAGTGGCCTTGGATGGCACTGGATTGATTTTGTAAGATTACTTGGAAAGGACAGCAGTGGCTTGTATGCTTTAAAGGTTGGTGAAGAACATAATTGGAAATTTAGTGGATCGGAGTGGCCTCCTTGTGAAGAAGGGTTAAATAGAAATTTTCAGGGAAGTTTATATTCAGTAAGTACAACCATCACATCAGGACTGTTCCATCAGGACTGTTCCATCAGGACTGTTCCATCAGGACAGTCCACATGTTACTTCTTGATATAACAAATGCTCCCACTGGATTCTCATGCGCCTAATATTTGTTCACTGTCTATCTTTATTTACCAGGACACGTATCGCAGACTTGAAACACAACATAGATGCCAAGGGAAGGAGGGTTCATAACCTGGAGGCAAGCCGCAAGGACCGCCTCAAGCTATACGGAGACTTCATGCCCACCCTTCTTAATGAGATCAACAGGGCAGTACAGAGGAATATGTTCCATCGCAAACCCAAGGGGCCCATCGGTAAGGAGCAGTATTAGTCAAAAAAAAGAAGGCCCATAGGTCAGGTCATAGGTCAGGTCATAGGTCGCGTCATAGGTCGCGTCATAGGTCGCGTCATTGGTCGCGTCATTGGTCGCTTCATTGGTCGCTTCATAGGTCGGGTCATAGGTTGGCTTCAAAATCAGTGAAGAAAATTAAAAATGCCAATGCGCAGGTCTAAGGTGACGTGTGCGGAGACCTTTTTTTGGCCTGTATTTTTTGTTGTTGGTTGTAATTAGGCAGTTACCAATGTTGTACCTTCCCTTTTTTGCATTTAAAGGATGCAAAGTCACAGATATATTATTATTAGGCCAAACAAAAAGGTATCCAGTTTCTGGACTCCGCGTGCATCGCCTCAGACCTGCGTGCATCGCCTCGGACCCGCATGCATCGCCTCGGACCCACGTGCATCGCCTCGGACCTGCGTGCATCGCCTCGGACCCGCGCGCATCGCCTCGGACCCGCGCGCATCGCCACAGACCCGTGCGCATCGCCACAGACCCGTGCGCATCGCCACAGACCCGCGCGCATTTCCACAGACCCGTGCGCATCGCCACAGACCCGTGCGCATCGCCACAGACCCGCGCGCATCGCCACAGACCCGTGTGCATCGCCTCAGACCCGCGTGCATCGCCTCAGACCCGTGTCAGCATTTTTAGTTTTCTTTCTTTTTTGGGGCTATAAAACGATGTCCAATTGCAGCCAAAATTGCCGGATCGATTGGAATTCTGTCGTGCTGTGTTTTTGCTGTGTTTTCACACAGGGGTATGAACGTTTGCCTGATTTGTGCGGCCTCTCTTGGCCACCATGCTGTGTGTTTGGGACAATTTTGTCTGTTTTCAATAACCACGTGTACACGTTAACACACATCACTTTAAAAAAGATTACCGACAAAAAATATTTGAAGAAACATCACCGCACTGATTTGAAGTCCTATGACCACAAACCGGAGACTTTTTTAGGGGGCATCTTCAAATGAGTACTTTACAGGCATGATATTCTTCCTACTTTTATAGGAAATCCTACCTTTTGATTTTGAAAATCCTGCCATGAAACCGGGTTCTGACTAACTTCAGACCATTTTATTGTAAATACCAAGATAAAAAAAACAGTTTCCTTGCTATACATGGTTATATGCCTAATGATAATGGCAAACATTTTTTTCTACATTTTCATTTTCTCACAATCTCATCCCTGACTTGAATCCTCCTCATACAGGCAATTATCTGAAACTCCGAGACCCTCGATGGGCCATTGGTATCGAAGCTTGCCTAGGTGGACTCATGTTCAAGTTCTGTTGCCATGACTACCATGACATGAACATCTTGAACCAGCTGATTGCACGATACGTCCCTGACAAAAAAATGCCTCCTGGCATCGTCATATCAGAATTCCACGTAAGTCTTTTTTAAGTTTTTTTTTTTTTTTTTTTTTAAACCAGAAATAGATAATAATAATAAGAATAAAAATGTGGCAAGTCAAGGTGAAGGTTATTCCTGTGGTAGTGGGAAGCACTGGGTACAATCCCGAAGGCGTTGGAGAAACATCTCAAGGAGATAGGAACATCTGTTAGAGTAGAATTACTACAGAAGGCGGCACTCTTAGGGACAGCAAGGATTCTGCGAAAGACACTCGAGATCTAAGGCTATGGGACGTAGCTTGACTCGAGGTGTAACCGGCAGAAAGGAAAACAAGATCTTTCTTTTCATGCTGTGCTAACGTGAAATAATAATAATAATAATAATAATAATACACGATTCTTATAAAGCGCACATATCCTAGCGACTAGATCAAGGTGCTGTACAAAATGAAAAGAAAACTCTAAATAGATCGAAACAATTCAGTTTTAAGCAGTTTATTGAAGGTTGAGATTGGAGTGGATTGGCAGATTTGCATGGGAAGGCTGTTCCATAGTCTAGGACCAGTGTAGCTGAAGGCCTCATGGCCAGCTGATTTTGAACTTGTTGGTGTGACGAGTGTTGTGCAGTCAGTGAGTCTGCGCAGTCCGCTTTCACACTGGTAAACTGTTACAAATAGATGGTTTATTTCTAATCAGTGTAATTTTTGAAACAACCCATTCAAGCCACTCCAAGCCATTAGCTGTTGCCAGTAGCCTCCTATGGTTACCCTTCTGTGCACTGTCACACCACTGAGATTGCAGGGTAAGGTGGTCTCCCATCGATACATTGCCGGCCATACTAATATGTTCAAACATTTACAGTGGCCTTGGGTGGCACACAGTTGATTTTGTAAGATTACTTGGAAAGGACAGCAGGCTTGTATGTACTAAAGGTTGGTGAAGAACATATTGAACATTAAGTGGATCGGAGTGGCCTCCATGTGTAGTAGGGTTAACAAACATGAGTATAATTTGTTTTTATGTTATAATTATTACCCCTGATCTTAGGCCATTTAAAATCATTCCTGAAACCGTCTCAGCTCCCTGGAGAGTATTTAGCTCAATTTCACTGCCATTTTTGGCGCATGTGGGCTAGTGTGCACTCTGCCCTCAAAAGGTTCCCGTTTATACTACTGGGTAGAGAGAAGCAATTATGGTAAGGCAGTAAGGTTTGCAGTAGCACCATGTTAACAATCTCATACATAGATTCTGTCTTGTGATTGGTTGAGAGTGTGTCGCACGATGTTTGCTATTTTTACTGCAATGCCAAAAAAACAAGAAAAGACGATGCAAAGGTTTGTCCTTCAGCAACCAGTGAACTAGCCCATTGCAACCATCGAACTAGCCCATAGCAACCTTCCAGCTGCATGTATGTATACAAATATTAACAGCTAGGAGTGGTACAGTCAAACCAGTGGTGTAACTAGGGTCCAATTTTCAGGGGGGTACTAGGGGGTGCACCAGTTTTTCCCAGGGGGGCATGGCAATACTTGATCCCTGCAGTCTCAAATAGGGACCTATTTTTTCAAAATTCTGAATGGGGGGGGGGGGCATGGACCTCGACTGGGGGCCACGGGCCTTGACTGGGGGCCACGGACCTCGACTGGGGGGGGGCACGGACCTCGACTGGGGGCGGCACGGACCTCGACTGGGGGCACGGACCTCGACTGGGGGATGGACCTCGACTGGGGGAATGGACCTCGACTGGGGGGGCACGGACCTCGACTGGGGGGGGGGGGCACGTGCCCCCCCCCCCAGAGTTATGCTACTGAGTCAAACTAGCCTTCCCACCAGGATAACCTCAGTGGGCTACTTTTACTGTACCACTCAATTTTTACTGTAGCAGTCAATATTTGTGTAATATGGTGCTATCGCAAACCGTACTCCTACTGTACTTCCGTGCAAAGCTTCAAATCCTACTTGTGGTAAAAGCATCTTGCTCAAATACACAAGCACCACGGTTCACAGTCAGTATTCAACTTGTCATTAATCAACAGGACCACAGATACGACATATCTAACGGAGCCGTACGTTGCCAGGACTACCCATCCTTAATAGACATGCTGGAGATTGAAGACCCTGTCATCTACAACTGTCTTGTCGATCAAGTAAGATTTCACATGTGTTTTATTTCATTTATCTTTTTTTTTTTAATGTTCATATTGTGTTTTTTCCTCGTTGATTTGCATACTTGCATTCACTTGTGTTAGGTTTGTGCACCTATTGTTATTGTTCAGTTTTTTCTGGTTATTCTTCCGAACATATTCTCTAGAGATTTTAACATCTTTCCAAAGCTCACAGAGTCTTCAAACTTATATAAATATTTAACCTTGAAATGTAGTAGTGTGTATCGTAGTGACGTAATAATGACGTCATCTGATGAATTGATTATAATTAGGCCAAAAAAAAAAGTGTTGTTTCTGGTCATAGCTCGGCTTCAAAATCGGTGTAATGACGTGCTTTTTTAAAAAGATTTTTTATGGTAATCTTTTTTTTTTTGCCAACCAGTGAAACACGTGATACATGTATACGCGGGTATTGGAACCAGACCAAATTTCCTATACACAAAGTATGGTGCCGAAGAGAGGCCGCACAAATCAGTTCATACTCCTATGTGTAAAAGTCGTTAAAACACAGTGTGGCAGAATTCCAGCAATTTTGGATGCAATTGAACACCATTTCATAGCAAAAAGAAAGAAAACTAGAAATGCCGGCACGCTCGTCTGAGGGGACGCAAACGGAGACCAGAAACCGGAGACTTTTTGGGGGGCCTTAAAAATATTATTTTTTTTTTTTAATATTGTATCGTGTGAACCACAACAGATAATTTCTCAATTCCTTCATGATCGTACAGAACATGGAGAACTCTATATTTCATAACGTACCTTTCCTTGAACTCTTGCAGCGTGGTGTCGATAACATCCTCTTGATTGAGTGCACCCAAGAGGCCCGGGATCTCCTTCGTCTCCGCACCCCGGTCAACTGCAGAGAGGCGTTCACCATCGACGGGGATCAGGTGTTCTCCGGTCAAGACCAGCGATACTATTCCAACCGAAACACCAAAGTCAATGTACTACAAGGAGATGTTGAGGATGACATAAGGTATGCACTTAAGATCACTGACACCAGTGATGGATCTAGGGTTTTGAAAGGGGGGGGGGGGGGGGGGGGCAGTGTTTTAGCCAGCGAGCCGTGCAGGCCGTGTTAGCACGGCCAGTTTTAAAAAAACACGGGCAATATTTTCAAGCACGGCTTGTATTTTTAAATCGAAGCCGTGCTAAAATATTTTAGAAAATCTATTTCAGTAAAAGGGAATTTCATGTCAATTTGTGATTTTATTTTATGAAAACAATTTTTGTTAACTTTGAAGTTTTCTTTTTCTTGTGGACAATTTAAAACATAAAAGACGTACGCAGATAAATTTAATTTCACCAGTTTTTCACCTCAGTTCGATCGCAATCGTTACGCACAGCGGAGTCTCCGATTGACTTGTCACGCTTGTGGTCCGACTTTAGTCTGGTACACGTGTTGGTATAAAATCAACTCTGTATTTACATGTGCACAACAAACGGGAACCAGTCCGTATTTCATAGACTTGATTTAGTCTATTCAGAGAGCGTCAGTTACATCATGTCGGCCAAAAGGGAAAAATAACAAACTTCTTCACAAAGGTAACAGCAAAATTGTCACGTTTAACACAACATGTACAATCAAAATACTTTGGGGTACAATGCAGTAGTAGGCCTACCCAAATTTTGTGTTGCTCAACGTCCATACTATTTTGTTTAACAATGCCATTTCATGCTGATGAGAGTTTCATGAACTTGATCGGAATTGGCATCAGAATTTCGCCGTCATTCTGCCGAAATCAACTGATCAGAAAATTACCTTGTTAAAGAACAACACCTCATAATATCATACATAAATCCACTGGCAAATCTGAAATCATAAGCATTGAAGACCGATCTCACATGTCAAAAGCATGTCAATGTGCATACCACATCGTTCGTCGACTCGTGGTGCATGTACATTGCATGGTCGGACTGTTTATGTTTGTGTGTACGACTACGACGTGTGTGCACGTGCGCGCTGTGATGTTGTGGGGCACTATAAATAGCGCAGAGGGCTTATACTTACGTATACATTATGCGCCCGTGTGCAAAAAATAGTAAACTTGATTTAGTCACATAACACCTCAAAAAACAAGATGTACTTCAAACAAAATGGCAAATTGAAGAAATTAAGAAAAAATACAAAGGTTCATTCATATGCACGTACATTTTTTTATTATTTTTTTTTAAATATAATTAAAAATTGTAGTGATTTGTCAAAGAAAACATTTGTGTCATATTCTCATTTACATAACTAATTGACATAGCTGTGGTTTAATACTATTAACTGACATTAAATTACATTTTATATTAAAATAAAATACATCGAAACATAATTTCATTTTAAAAATGTAACCCTTTTTTTATATATAATAAACACTTGCTGGTATAAATACTAGTTTCGTGGCATACGCATTTCCAAATATATTGTGTTAACAAACTTTCTTAAAAACTTTAATTACTAATGGCTATCACTATGCAAAATTAGTGGACTATTGCACATTCTGTATTTTCTGCTAAACTTATTATTTTTTGTTTAAAAAAGGAAACAATCTAACCAAATTAGCTAATTTTTACCTGAAAAACAGGTATCAGAAATGCATTTAGAGACCACCAGAGAGCATCTAAAATAGCCAGAGCTTCCAGGGTTCTTAAGTAGGCCCTGGACCCCGGCCGTGAGGGACTCAAGGCCCGCTCAAGTTGTGTGCTTCGCGCTCAAGTTGTGTGCTTCGCACACAAATTTTGGACTCCAATAAATTGCACTCCCACTTTTTTTTTTTGCACTCCCACTTTACCAAATCCTGGCTAAAACACTGGGGGGGGGGGGCACGTGGCAAAAAAGGGGGTGGAGCCACACTGACAAAAAGGGGGTGGAGCCACACTGACAAAAAAGGGGTCACTCAAAAATCATCATCATAAATTTACATGTATGTCAATAAAAAAAAGAGGGAAAACGCTGCCCCTTCCCACTTTGCGGATTCAGGGTCTCGGACAAAGGGAGCACATGGCAAAAAAATGGAGCAGGGTTCTGCCCACGGTGGTCGGCGCCGGAAACCCCGACTGGCACTCAAAATCCCGCGACTACCACTGTCAAAAATATTGTTTTGTTTTTTTTCCCGACCACCACTCATTTTCCAACTTGCCTAATTTCCTTTCACAGATTTATGATGTTGTCTTTACCAGTAAAAAATTGAAGCATTTCTATACTGGATAGCTGGAAATAATGCCCACAATTATGTGTTATGGGATTCCAATTTCTGGGCAGAACCCTAAAGGAAGGCAAACAAAAACAAAATATGGCAAATTTAACATTGGGAGGGGGTGTGCGGCATCTAAACACCTTTTAGTTCCAACCTGTCTTAGTGTGTTTTTCTGAAGCTTTCAAGATAATATGCTGGATTTACTTTCAATCTATCGGTTTTTCAATTCAGTCCTATAAATCATACTGTAGACATATAAACAGGAATGTAAGTTTCCATGATTTTTTTTGGTCAGAATTCCATTGTTTTTGTGATGTTTTTTTGTTGTTGAAAGCACTTGAAACGAAATAATTTCTCAGGATGATTGATACTTTATACCAACTTTACACCAAGTAAGCTTGTATGTAATAATTCATTATTTTGGTAACCAGGGGCCAATTTTATAGAGCTGCAATAAGCAGAAAAAAATTGCTTGCCAGTTCAAATTTGCTAAGCAGATTTCTTTGGTTACCAGCCAAACTTTCATATTAAATGTATGCATTTTGGCTGGTAGTATGTTTTATATTGCTTAGCAAAAATATTTGCTTAGCAAAATTCTCTGCTTAGCAGAGATGTGAAATTGGCCTCTGGTAATTAATTACCAGTGTTGTATCTTCCCTTTAAATCTGCACAGAGAGTTGCAGAACGAGCTGCAGCAGCTGAAACAGCAGCAGAAAGATGTACAGCAACAGCTGCAGGAGCTGGATACCACCATCAGACAGAACGAGCAGCAGAAGCGACGAGCGCAGACCCAGCGGATCAAACTGCAGGACTCCATCAACCAGCTGGTCTACGTAAGTGAAACAAAAAAATTTCGAGACTGAAGCCTTTGTTTTGCTGTAATGTCCGTGGGGGAAAACATGAAGCACACCGCGATGCCATCAGTCCAACAAGATCCCTGGGAATGTGTGTTTTTGTACATACGGATTACGCACATGTTGAATTTGGCAGATTTTTTTTTGTCAGTTGGCTTGGCGTAGATAGCTCAAGTGGACTAATTGCGGTGAGACCATGTGAAATTCTCTGTTGAGTAGTAATTAGTTTTGAAAAGAACTGGAGGTTACAACTCCAGATAGGTCAGTTGTTAAAAAAAAGTTGTTCTGTTTTTTTAATTGTTCTGTTTCCATAGAAAATTTTCTAGTGAGTGAGACAAGTAAATATCTATCTTCAAATAAGAAATATTTTCTATTAGTAAGAAATGTATAAAGATATCAGGCCTGTGATTTCTCGGGATTTTTCCTGATTTGAAGATTTTGCACAAATTTCCCTTTGACTCAAAATTTTCTTGAAAGAAGAGAAGTGGCCACCAAGGGAAGAAAGAAGTAGCCTGTATTGTATCCAAACCTCTAGTTTCTTGTTTGTGGGGATGTGGAGGTTCAGGGGTCTTTTTCATCTAGACCAAAGGGAGCCCCAGGCCCGCTACCCACAGGAGGTTCAGGGTGGCTTTGTCCTCTAGACCAAAGGGAGACCCAGGCCCGCTACCCACAGGAGGTTCAGGGTGGCTTTGTCCTCTAGACCAAAGGGAGACCCAGGCCCGCTACCCACAGGAGGTTCAGGGTGGCTTTGTCCTCTAGACCAAAGGGAGACCCAGGCCCGCTACCCACAGGAGGTTCAGGGTGGCTTTGTCCTCTAGACCAAAGGGAGACCCAGGCCCGCTACCCACAGGAGGTTCAGGGGGCTTTGTCCTCTAGACCAAAGGGAGACCCAGGCCCGCTACCCACAGGAGGTTCAGGGGGCTTTGTCCTCTAGACCAAAGGGAGACCCAGGCCCGCTACCCACAGGAGGTTCAGGGGGCTTTGTCCTCTAGACCAAAGGGAGACCCAGGCCCGCTACCCATTTTTCAGGATTTTTTACTTTTGTCAAATCACACCCCTGCTTGGGTTGGCCGGTGTAGATAGGTCAGTTATTAAAAAAAGGTTTCTTTAAAAAAAAAAAAATCTGTTTTTTAGAAACATTTTCTGGTCTCATTCCCTAGAAAATTGTCTAGGAAGTTAATTGTCTTTAAATAAGAAATATTTTCCATAACTAAGAAATGTATAAAGAAAATTATTTTTGACAGTGAATCAGAGTTTATAGGGATTAGGACCACATATCCGGATCGTATTCTAACATCTATTTTATCTATCTAGCCCCACCCCCGTCCTCTGCCCTCCCCCGCCCTCCGTCCTCCCCCCAGGAAAAAGATATTGAAAAAATAGGAATAAAGCCAACTTATGCCAAGATGGCTCAGTTGGCAAAGCGTTTGTTTACCCGGAGTTCATCGGTCCAGATTCAGCGCTAGTAAATTTTTCTTTGTTCACTCCAAACAATGGATCTCTCCTCATCTCTTCATCTTGGCCCCAGGACAAGCAGCAACTGGAGGCCGTGGAGGACGTCCCCCCGGTGGACGTCAGCACCCTGGAGGAAGAAGTGGACACCCTGGAGAGGGAGATCGGCGCCCACCGGGAGAACTTAGACCAGCACGGCAGTCAGTTTAAGGAGATCCACAAAGAGTATGAGAAAATGAAGCAAGAGTTTGTCACCATGGACGAACAGATGAAGACGTTTGCTGATCGGGTGGAACCCATAAAGGTATGCGTCTTCCTGGTATTGGGTATGGCTTTCGAGACAAACTTCTGTTACGTTTGCCTCTTGTCAGCTCCCTATTGACAAATACTGAAAGATGAAATATGGTATTTTTAAGTAAAGACTGTTTGCGGTGACACCAAAGAAATTCTCTTTTGAGTAGTAAATACAGGCCTATGATTTCTCAGGATTTTTGACAAATCTCCCTAGCCACCAAGGAAAGAAAGAAGTAGCCTACATGTAGGTATTGTGTCCAAACCTCTAGTTTCTTGTTTGTGGGGATGTGGAGAGTCTGTAAATCCTCCAAAATTAAACATCCAGGAGGTTCAGGGGGCTCTGTCCTCTAGACCAATGGGAGACCCAGGCCTGCTACCCATTTTTTTCAGGAGTTTTTACTTTGGTCAAATCACACCCCTGTAAATAGAAAAGAACCAGTTGGTTACAACTCATTGGTATTTAATTTTTGTTCATAAATTTTTTTTTGTAATTTTTTTCTCGTAAATTTGTTCTCGTAAATTTGTTCTCCGACAGGATGACGTGTTGACCGTCAACACTGAGATTGAATCAGCCAAGAACCACCTCCGCCACTACATGAACAAGAAGAAGGAATACCTCGATAAGATCGCTGAGATGGGCAAAAGACACGAGGAGAAACAAAAAGAAGTCAAGGTCTGTGTCTGCTGTGGTCACGGCCATATGAGGGCGCTATACACTCCAGCTTTTCACAGGGCCTGTTGACAGGGAATTTATGAATGACTAGTTCCCGCATGCAAATAGCTACTTTCTGGTGCTAATGGTTACATGGAAAGAGTTCCCGCTGTAAAAAAAAAATACCCAGAATGCCCAAAGAAAATCTCTTCTTCCAGGAAGAAAAACTTCCCATGCTCAATGACACATTAATAATCGACATTCTGACATTCTGAATCCACTGTTGATTTTCAGTTATGTATCTATTTATTGTTCCATTTTCATTGTTTTTATATTAAGGGAATAGCAGTTTGTTGCACAGTCTGTTTTTAACGACCTGATTTGGGCATGATCACGGGCAATGAGGACCGAGCCGAATGTCCGTATTGATTGACCACGCCCAAAACCGCTCGTTAAGCTGCAGTAAAAGACCAAGCGTCAAACAGTTATTGCCATTCATAAATGCCTGTATCAATTTTGTTTTCGGGTTTTTTTTTTGAATAAAGCCGAATAGATATGCACAAATTCACGCTTTGGGGACAGACAAAACACTTCTGAATGACACGAGTCAGACGCGTGATGCAAATCTTTGACACTCTAATTGGTTCAAATCTGCGTCGTGCGTCACACAAAACAGCTGCCGAACAAGCTGCGGTGCATATGCGCTGTTCTGATTTTGATGTTAGTCTATACCTTCCGTTACTACCCCCCCCCCCCCCCCCCCAATGTGATAACGTTTTGTCCAATCAGATTTGTCTAAAACTGTCTTGGGAATTTATGAATGTTTAATGTAGATGTTAAAACACCTGCCATGATCGTTTCTGTATCTATAGGACATGGTCGGCAAAGCGGAACAAGTGCATGCCGAACGAATTGTGACAAACAGAAAACCACAGAATATCGACAGCGAAATTGATCAGATCACCAAACGGATCGAGAAAGAACAGAAAAGGTATACTTATGTTGTTTCAGGACTAGTACTGCAGGTTTACATTTACTTTTTGTAACCGAGTATTAAACCGAAAATATACAATTACTTGGTTTAATACTGAACATCATTGGCATCCTTATTACATTAACATTTAATTAATGAAATCCACATGAATACCTCAATAAAGTGAATATTAGATGTTACCTTGTTATAAGATTTGAGGCTTTGCATGGTGGAATATCGATATCATTTCGGTTTGCGGTAACACTATGTGTTTATCTCAACTATCGCTAAGCTGAGGAAGATCTCCTGACGAAGATTAGAGCAGGCTAATCGAAACGTTGAGAATAACCCGTGAAGTCCCCATGGTTCTCCCCGAACCATATTAACCCGTGAAATCCCCATGGTTCTCCCTGAACCATACTTCTCACTTAGCGACAGTCGAGAAAAACGAGTTGCCCGACATTGGTTCTCCCTTGAACCTTTCTCACTTAACGAAGGTTGAGATATGAGTTGTGCGATAAGGTTCTTTTCAGAACCTGTACCTCGGCTTCGCGATAGTTGAGATAAACACATGGTGTTACCGCAAACCGAAACGATACCTTTTTGTTATTAACAATGGCTGGTATATTTTGTTGATTAATTTTGTAATTGTTTGTGTTTGTATATTGTCCATTTTGTTAGCTTTTCTGCTAGAATCGAAACATAAGGTCAATAAACTACTATTTTGAAACTGTCTATGAATCGCGAAAGCGATAGGTCAGTTTCCAGAAGAGCTAAAAAAAAGTCTTGAGTTTTGATTCCCACAAATCACCTCCTGGCTCCCATAGGTTCAGGGGTTTTCTAGTTGTCTATGAAATTTGCTGCAGGGGACGCTATTAACTGATCACAGAGCGGTTACACTATGAATAACTTTACCATGAAAATGCCCTGAAAATATGTTTTGCCATGAAATAACAGTTCTCAGATATTGGCAATAATGTTCACAGCAATTTCAGGGCAAATTCACTGTGCTCTCGAGAATAAATGAGCTATCCCAAAATTGCCACAAGAAGTTCATGGCATTTTCACAGCGTTTTCACGGCAAAGGAATTCCAAGAATATTTCATGGCGTTTTCACGGTGTTGTGTCGTCATGAAATTGCAGTGAACTATTTATTTCACGGTAAAACAGATTTTCAAGGCGTTTTCAGGGTAAAGTTATTCATAGTGTTAGTATCAAGAATAAGCTTGGGCGATATCTATTGTTTTCAACCATCGATATTGGATAGTATCGCGATTTTTTTTTTTTTACATTCTCACATAACTTTTATAGCCGAAAACCACAGGTATATACCCCTCTACAAGCGTCACAATAAATCGGCAATGTTTAGCTGAGTGACACGTGCAATCGCACCGTTCACGCATGCACCGTTCACGCATGCACCATGGACATTGGAAAGTTTGTTTGCATAGTGTGAAGAAAACCGCTTTCTCACTTGCAAAAGCTGAAAAGACTGGCCTAGTTTTGTTTCCATGGAATTTCTGACTCAATTTTTTTTTTTTAAATCGCAATATATATTTTTTTAATCACGATTTTCCGATATCTGGATGACTTAAAAAAGCTTCTGAATATCGTAATTGAATAATAAAAAAAAGTATCGTGATATTCGATATTATCGTGTTATTGCCCAAGCTTAACCAGTTCGCGTCGGAGGCCGTGTATACACGCAATTTTTTTTGGGACAGCGGATCGGAGAGCGTCTAAACACGCCACAGGATTCTCGGGAATATTTGTATAGATTCCCGGTCGACGTGGCAACGAGCCATAAGCATACGGTGGAAGACGCGGTCTCCCCGGTCACGCTCTGGTGAGCACCATTGGTCGTGTTTGTGCGGTAAAAATAAACCCGCCACGGGGTTCGGAAAAACTTTTTTATTCCCGGTGCGAACTGGTTAATCTACAATCATGTATAGGTGTACATTATTCTGTCTTTCATCATTTGAGCAAAGACAATCAGTGACGCAGAATATTTGCCCTATTTCTTGCCCCGCCTCTTGTAGTAAGGGAGATCCCGAGCAGATCACTCGACTGTACGACCAGACCAAACAGAGCTACAAGAAGATCAAGAAAGAGCTCACAATGTTCAGAAACTTCATCAAGGTACCAATCAGAATTCAGTACCGTGATCATGTGGTTTGCTTTCAACCAATCATCAGGCTAACCAATTTTTTTTTTTTTAAATTCTGGAAAACAAAGGTGGCAGCCATTGTAGGCAATCTTGAAAAGGATTAAATTTAATTGATGAAATTCAAATTAATACTTTAAAAATTTAATAATATTTAAAAAAATTAGCGAGCTACTGCAATATAAGAAGTTAGTTCCCTCACATATTGACCCCCTACCTTTTCTCAGTGAAGATAAGATGTAACATTGGTTATTTTCCATATGGCTTGTATATTTTGGGGGGATTATCTTTGGGTGAAATAATGTTTAAAATATTTGTAGTGAGTTATTGCACAACCAAAATATAACAAAACAAAGATGGCAGCCGCCGTGAACACTGCAAAATTTTGCAAGCTGCGATGTCATTGGTTAGAGTTTAATAATAAAATAACCAGACACCAATCACAGGCCGGCTTGCACTAAATTAAAATTCCCCCTTTTTTCTACAGAAACTGGATGAGCTTCTTGAAGTGCGTAAAAGCACATTCCTGGTGGTACGACGACACATCGCACTGCGTGCCAAATGCTTCTTCATTATGACTCTATCTAAACGTGGCTACAACGGAAAGATCACTTTCCAACACAACGCAGGGGAGTTGCACATAACTGTGAGTGGATGTTCATGTTTTGCAATGAATATGCATGATGTGCAATGAATATGCATGATTTGCAATGAATATGCATCTTTTTCAATGAATATGCATGATGTGCAATGAATATGCATGATTTACAATGAATATGCATGATTTTCAATGAATATGCATGATATTCAATGAATATGCATGATATGCAATGAATATGCGTGATTTGCAATGAATATGCGTGATTTGCAATGAATATGCATGATTTGCAATGAATATGCATGATTTGCAATGAATATGCATGCTTTGCAATAAATATACTTGATTCAGTGAATATGTATGGCGTATTATAAGCATGTATGACAAGTTGTAGCATCAGGTGAACTACACAGGCAGAAATTTGTCAAGGGAGGGGCAGTAATAAAGTGTTTTAAAAAGTAGACCCCTGAAAATGTTCACCCAGAAAATATTTTGATTGAGGTGACAGAACAACAACCCTCCCCCCTTTAGGGTACATGTACAAATGGAGGGGGAAGACTGCCCCTTCACTTCACCCTTGGCTATGTGCCTGACTACACATGACTTTTAATGAATATGTATGATTTAATGAATATGTATGACCACACCCCAGATAAGCCATGAAGCTGCAAATAATTCATGGAGTGGTCTCTCACAGTGCTGACTGTGGTCGACGTTGCTCAACTTTGGCAGTCATGCCACCAGCTCTTGCACGGAGCTATTCAACTCTCTGTCCCTCATAAATAGCTGACAGAATTTAAAGTAGCTTCATTCCTATACCTCCCCCCCCCTCCCCCCCCCCCCCCACCTAATCAGGTCCAGCCCACCCAGGGTGACGGAGTCGGTTCTCAGGACATGAAGTCCTTGTCCGGAGGGGAGCGGTCATTCTCCACGGTGTGTTTCATCATGGCGCTGTGGGAGAGTATGGAGACACCATTCAGGGCCTTGGACGAGTTTGACGTCTTCATGGTGAGTTTCCAATAAACACCTTTCTCGCATTGTAGTTGTCTTTCCCTGATTGACCTATCACCGTTTGCTGTCTAGCCACACCCCTTAGACAACTTCAGTGTGATTTTTAAGCATATCGTACAAGCACAAGAGCACGTATATGAAGTTGCACATGGAGTTACATATATCTTAGATTTTCTCAGACAACTGTTTACACGTCAATGAATGCCTGCTTATCTTCACCGATGAAAATATTAACAAACGTGTGTTGCGTTCTGCGTAAGGTTAATGCGTATTGCGCGCCGTCTGAAATTACAGGCTGCATTCAGATTTTGTCAACAGCTCAAAGGTCACCTTTGTGAGAAACACATTTGTGTGTACATGTTTTCAGCATTGATACGCTCCACCTTCAATACAGTACGTCAGCAGTGATGTCATTGTGGATGCAATACCACTGTTTGCAGTGAGTTTAATATAACCATATTGATAGGAAGGTTTATTTTGATCTGTTTTGGCTAGTTGTCATGGCAACATGTATGAATGAGAGGGCTGCCAAACTTTTGTTGAGCTTGGCGTCATCTTACCTCTCTGTTAGACACACGTCTTTGCAATGATAATACAACACAACCTTGGTATTGTACTCCGGTTTACTTCATATGTGCTGGTTGCTGGGGGTTTTTTTGGAAACGAAATCAATATTTTTTAATTAACTCCAAAAAGCTCCAAAATTGATGGAAGGACAGCCAATTGCTTGAAATGTTATCATTCATCTTTTGTTCATACAGAGGGTGTACCTGGAAACTGAGGCATGAAATAATTGAGAACAAGTTCTGAAGCTAGAATATATTGCCTTATAGTGGTTATTAGGGATAACAGCATATTCTTGTTATGATCTGTGCTGTTTTGGTTTGTTGTCATGACTACATATATGAATGACAGGACTGTAAAACGTTTGCTGGGCTTGGCATCTTCTTAGCTTCCTGTCAGGCACATCTTCATCAACAGTCTAGTCAATGGAGATGGAGATATTACACAACCTTGGTATTGTATTCCGGTTTACTTGGTTTTTGCTGGATGGCTTCAGTATTTTTTAATTAGCTCCCAAAGCTCTAAAAGCTATGGAGGGAGTGCCAATCTCTTGAAACGTTTTCATTGTTGATCTTTAACCGATCATAGAGAGCATGTAGCAGACAGTTAACTGAGGCATGAAATCAGTAACAGGTTGTGAAACTAGAATATATTGCCTTAATTAGTGTGGTTATGGGTATCAGCATGTACGTACCCTGCATATTGATAGTTATTTTACATTAAGTAATAGTCTTTTTTAATAGGTAATTGTCTTTTTATTAAGTTTTAGTCTCATATGAGCAAAACATTTCATGGAGATATTCTTTCCTTTGTTTATTTCTAAAGTTACATATTTTCTTTTTGAAACAAATAATTCCAGTGTCAATCTCGGTTATATTTGTACTTGGATGCATTTTGGGAGGAGGGCCAAAGTCATGGTACAGCCAAGCCTTTGAGAAGCCCAGCCAGACCTAGAGGCCTATAATCCCCTACCTGAGCACAAAAGACCCTTTACAAATGAACAGATCTCAAATACTTGTTACAGTGTTTTAAACGTAAACGCATGTGTATACATGTTTTCAGTTTGGGCTGAGGGGATTCAACAGCTTCCCGTGTTATTTTGTTTATTTCTAAAGTAACACATTTTCTTGTTGAAAGAAATAATTCCAGTGTCAGTCTGAGAAGATATCCATTCACATTCAAATACTTTATTGCTTTAACAGAGAGGTGACAAAGGTGTCTACATACAATATGATTGGTCTCTTCAATCACTTGATGTCTTATTGATTAAGGCAAAATGATAATTGCAATGATTTTGTCATGTTGAGAAACAAACTGCTGAACAAAATCCAGCTGCATCAAGCTCAGCTTTATAAGTGATCTTGTCGTGTTTCAAACTTTCATTGTAAGTTATTAAACTAGTTCTTGAAAATTAACTGACCAAAAAGCCATTGTACACATACATATGTACACCATCTCAAAATGGAAACGCTGGTTCTTCATGATCAATTATACCCACAAATCTTTCATAGTTTTAGCATGCAATGACATGTAGATTTTGGGAATAATCTGGATAATTATTCTGTCTGAAGTAGTCTCATAAAAGGAAAAAAAGGAACAAATCTGCACATTTTTAAAACGTTCCAATATTTTTTCTGTAAAGATCTTGAAATGCTTTCACACTTTTAAGTACTTGAGCTGAAAATTTTACAGCTTAATTATATCAAATTGTATCAATATGTATTTTGATTTAAAGAAAGTAAGCCCAGATTTAATTTGATTATAGACATAATGTGACAAGTGCACATATTTAAATAACTTTCAATCTCTATGATAAAAATTAATACATATTACACCAATGATCAACATCTTCCATAAAACTATACATTTCTTCTGTGAGTGTTAGCAAAACAAACCATCTAAATTATGTTATTGTGTTTTTTTTTACATTTAAATTTTCTAGATACAATTTCTTAAAGAAAAAGAAAAAAAGTTTAAAACATTCTTCCATTTGAGTCATGTCCATGTCTCCTTGCGTAAAACTATATTTGTTCTATACATTTGAGTGTTGTCAAAACAACCATTTCAATTATCTATTCCATAAAAATATGAAATTGTTTTTTTTATTACATTTAAATTATCTACATGTATGTGCAATTTCTTAAAAGAAAAAGAAAAAATAAAGTTTTTCTTTCATTTGGGACATATCCATGTTTTTTTGTGTAAAACTATTCATTTTTCTGAGTGTTATCAAAGCAAACCATCTATAAAATTCCACAGTCCTTATAAAGAATAACATATTATATATTTAGTTTGTTTACATTTCAATTTTCTACAACAATAAAAACTATTGTTTCATCCATTTGCAACGTTTTCTTGGATATGAAAAACTAGACATGTTTTCTGAGAGCATTTTCAAAACAAACCATCTAAATTCCCCATTTCGTGAAAATGTGATATTATTATTTTCAGTTTGTTTACATTTAAATATAATAATAATGTGGACTTACTGTATATATCGCACGTATCCACCAAACTGGTGCTCAAGGTGCATTACATTATTACCTCTGCTCAACAGGCACATAAATCATTATCATCTCAACTCCCTGGGGAGTATACAGCTCAATTGGGCTAATCAAACATGACAACCAACTCTGCCCTCACAGGTAAACCATCTACACGTAACTTCCCAATTCCATAAGAATATGATACTATTATTTAAATTTTCTTTGTACACTTTCTTAAAAGAAAAAGAAGTTTGCAACAATATTGGTGCTGTGAGTTGCATAAAATGATACATTTTCACCTGGGACGTATCCCTTTTTGCAGTATTTAAACAACAAAATGATATTTCATTCATTTTGCTTGTACATTGAACTGAAGTTATCTTGGTTTAATTTTCACATACAGACCATGTATATGGACGTGTCTTAACGTGGGTTAAGGACTTCTCTTATTTTCATACTGCATTTCTTTCGTGAGAAAGATGTAGAATTCATCTTGAACCATTGTATTCCCTCTCTTGTTACCTTATATCCCTGTTGGTATTTCCCATTAAGATGTGCATGAAAGCAATTATTGAACCACCATGCTCCTCCATATAGCACTGCACAGTTATTAACTGATTGTCCTTCTCTCTTATCATTGTCCTGATCCTTTGTGGTGAATTGACATCCATTATTATTTCTCATTGAGTTATAACCTGCTGTACTGTCCACATCATATGAACCAATATGGAGGGTATAATTGTCATCTAAGATGGCAAACTGGCTGTATGCAGCCCATGCTTTGTTATTCTGCCAATCTTCTATGTCCACTCGCAGTTGCCATTGTCCCGACTCAGTGAGTGTACGTAGAATGTCATTTCCCAGCCAAAACTCGTCGGAGAGATCACCAAAGCCAGATTGGTAATCAGCCCAGTCACGATAGAAGTCAACAGAGCCATCGTGACGACGCTGAAAAACAATCCAGCCTCCTCCATTGGTGTCCATCTCACAATACACCTGTATGCCATTAGTCAGACCAGCAGGAAAGATGGTGTAGATGCCATTGCCATGGTGACCCGCTCTGAACAACATCTGACAACTGCTGTAATGTACAGTGTCAGGTACCGAAAAGGAATGAGTGTCCAAGTTGTAGTCGTAGTAGGCACTTCCTTGTAGCTCTATGAAATCAACATTGCTGTGAGTTCTGGTGGCATGATTCAACTCACAAGTATGGTTACTTGTGTGATAGTTGAATGATGTACACTGTGGATCCATAGAACAGTCTCGCCCACAGATCACAGGAGAAGATACGGTCTTCCATTGAAAGGCATGATTCAGCAAGGCTCGGTTGTTGGCCAGGTAGAAATTTGGAGTGAACCTTTGTAGACACTGGCTCGGACAATACAGTATCATGAAAGTCAGAACCAGACACAATGCTGCGAGAACTGCCATCTTGAAGCTAATATGAGTTCTTCTTTATGTTAAAAAGACTTAGTAAGTGGCCTCACGTTTCAATCCTAGCAGAGTCTTTTTCCAAAAGCTGTAATGATGGTAATGACTGAGTTCCGTCCTTTTGGTTGGTAAGCAGTTTGGAACAGCTAATTTTTTATTTATATTCTTCTTTATGTTGTCAGTTCTGCTGTAATTACAACAAAATCTTTCATCAACAAATAATAAACAGTTCTTATATAGCGCATGGAGCTTTTGGAGTTAATGTACATACATGTGAAAGTCAGTGCAAGCTGTGATCCTGTTTGAGACAAACTGTGATACTGGTATACTCACAGTCTGATAAAAGCATTAAGACGCAATGATAAGCTCCACCTATAAACAGTACGTCAGCAGTGATGTCATTGTGGATGCAATACCACTGTTTGTAGTGAGTTTATAATAACTATATTGATAGGAAGGTTTGTTTTGATCTGTTTTGGCTAGTTGTCATGGCTACATACGAGAGGACATTGGGATTGGTGTCATCTTACATCTCTGTTAGACACGTCTTTGCAATGATAATAGGCAATATCAATGGAGATTTTGCATAACCTTGGTATTGTACTCCGGTTTACTTCATAATTGCTGATTGCTTTTTTTTTTTTTAATGAAACCAATATTTTTAATTAACTCCTAAAGCTCCAAAATTGATTGAAGTTTTAGATTTACCATGTTGATAGAAATAGATTTGTTTTGATCTGTTTTGTCTAGTTGTCATGACTACATGTACGTATGTATGAGAGAATTTTATAATCCTTTTGTCTGAACTTGGCGTCGTCCTCTTGACTACAGGGATAAACAAAAGCATCTTACGTCTTTGTCAGGGAAGTCACTTCCCTGAGATTTGCAGGTTGCATATTACGGAAGCATAATCAATAATTTTTAATAAAGGACTTTTCCAATTAGCTCCAAGAGCACTGAAGGGAACGCCAAGATGATCAAAATGTTTCCATTGTTCGTCTTTAAAGATGTATCGCCTGCAATTTTTTCAGATAAGTTTCTTTTTTATCAGAGTGAGACATTGCTATTTAACTTGATTAATCCTAACCCCCAATATGCATTTTCACTAGAAACCCTCCTGAATCCACCAGAATCAGTCAACATGCTCTAAAAAGTCACCCAGTTGTTGGATTTTGATGGAATCGGTACAGTGGCAAATGCAAAGTATCCAAGGCTTGGCTATACAGTGAATACTGAATCCAACAAAAGCAACCGGTGGAATTTGATGGATTTGGTACACATGGCATCATGCTCAATTCGCTGGGCTATACATTGTACAGTACTGAATCCACCAAAATCAGGGAGTAGAATTTGATGGACTAGGGGTATTTAGGGTTTAAAAGAAAACAATTGCTCTAAAATTTCATAAAATAATCATGATAAGCTTATTTTTAATATTATCCTGAAATAATTAATGATGAATCTCGCCTGAAATTATTTTTGGTTTTTAATAAGCGTTTGACAAGTATTTTGGGAAATACTTTATTTCAAAGTATTTTTTCCTTTCTAAAAGATAATTCACAATGATCCAATTAAAACACAAATTGGTGGGAAAAATATGGGCGATGCACCTTTAACTAGTTTCATATACAGAGCATGTAGCGTGTAGTCGTCAACTGAGCCATGAAATCAATAACAACAATTAACTGTCAATGTAAGTCACCGGGCACACAACCTTGTATTGTACTCAAGTGTTCTTGACATTTGCTGGTTGCTTTTTATGGAGGCATAATCAATATTTTGTAATTGGAGGGAGCGCCAATGCTTAAAACGTTTCCATTGTTCTTCTTTAAAGAACAGATTTTACAGATAATTTTTCTTTTTCATCGGAACATTACTATTAAACAATTCCACAAAATAATCATGAGTAGCTTATTTTTACGGAAAATATATCCCAAAATTCTGTTTGACTCTTAATTACTGTTAACCCTTCTATGACTGCAAGGGTCAAAATCATTCAAAATGTTGATATACATGTACTTGGCAAGGTACATCTAGTGCACTGAAAAGTCAAACACTGTCAAACGTTACGTGTAGTAAGTACACTTACTGGTCAAAATGAGTTGACTGTTTTTGTCTGGTATTGTTGAGGGTGGTCAAAATGACAGGAAAAACCAGTCATAAATGCCCCTGTGTGCACATTTGGGTCAACAGTCAAAACAGTCAGTTCACTGATTTTGGCCACTATAGCTACTTGCCACTAAAGTTCAACTATAGTATATCTATCATTTGGCCCCAGCCAAGATGGATTTTATGATGCATTTCCAGGATTTTCTGTCCATCATGGCATAGATGAGTTCGTCGACAGCAAGTCCTCAGTCATAAGATGTCAACGTAGTTGAAAGGTATTTGTCCTCGACGAGTGGATGGTAGTCGCCAGAGAATAAAGTCAGAGATTAGCTGGTCCTTGGCTTTGAAACAATGCCCAGCAAAGCGAGCTCTCCTCTTGGCTATTGTTGTTGAGATTGGTGGGATACATGTATCTTTATAGATTTCTTGTTTAGTGGGATGATCCCTCCAGTTTAGGTTTTTAACATGCATTAGGAGTCTGTATACGTGCCGTCTAGGCGCTTCTGGAAGTCTTTTTTCATTGCCCAGGTTTCTGTACCATAGAGGAGAATGCTTTCTACGCAGGCACGGAAAAAGGAGACTTTGGTTGATGTGCTGATGTTCGATTGCCAGATGTGAAGTTTATTGCATGCGTTCCATGCTTGTCCCTTCCGAGCTAAGAAATCCTTTTTGCTTTCAGCAACAAAGGAGCCACGACACTTGAAATGTGATACCTCTTTGAGTTGTGTTCCATCCATAGAGATGATAGATTGGTGGACTGGAGGCTCATTGATGGGCATGAATTCCATTTTCTTGGCATTCAATTAAAGACCAGCTTTGGCAGCAGCAAATTCCAAGTGAGTTCAGAAGGTCCTGCGCATTTGACAGGAGATCAGCTGTGAGAGCAAGATCATCAGCATAATCTAGATCAGTGATGTGCTTACTTTGGTGGCGTTTTTGATCTGTGTGGTTGAATGGTGAGACCTTTTGAGTGAATGCAGTCAAGGGATTGCCTTAAGATATAGTCAACTGCAATTATGAAGAGGTAGGGTGCCAGAGTATCGCCTTGTAAGATGCCATTGATGGTGATGAATTCTTTCGTTGCACCATCTGTGCTTTGCACAAAGCTAGTGGGGTTGTCATACATGTTGGATATCACATTTACCATTTCCTCTGGGATATCATAAAGGTTCAGGATATGCAACAGTACCTTCCTCCTAATGCTGTCAAAGGCTTTGGAGAAATCTACAAAGACTATTGTTGCCTTTTTACCAGAGATTCTCAATTCCTCAGTTATCCTTCTTAGAGCCAAGATCTGGGGTAAAGTAGATCTGCCTTTGTGAAATCCATTCTGGTTTCGACGTAGAAGTGGATCTAGGAAAGTGGTTATACGGCTGAGAATTGTAGATCTTTGATGCAATTGCTGACAATGTGATGCCTCTGTAATTCTGAGGACTTTGCAGGTCACCTTTTTTTTGGAATAGGCACAATGCATGACTTGGAATAACTCTCGGATTTATTACCCTTGAACGTTTCATTACAAAAGTTGAGAAGCTCGTCATGAAACAGCGGGTGTTTCCAGATAATAGCAGGAATGTTGTCTGGACCTTGAGTCTTTGAGTATGTAACTTTTGCCAGGCAATCCTTGAGCTCTTTCATTGTGAAAGGATTGGTATTGATAGAAAGAGTATCCGAAACTTGTTGGTTGAAGAAAGGTTCACTCAAGTCAACCTCATCAGATTCCGGTTGACTGAAATGATTGAACCATGACTGCAGACGCTGTATGTTGGATGAGCCCTTAATAAGAGTGAGTGGGGCTGGGTGTTTTTTTTTTTTTTTTTTTTTTTTTTTGGTTTGTTCCCTTAGGACTAACCATGCTGTAGTGTGACGATTTTCTAAATGGGCCTTTTCTACCTCTTCGGTTTTTGACTTGATTTGTTCTTCAAGTTCGTGCATGTATGCTTTGTCAAGGGCTTCTTTAGCTAATTGGAGATTTTTGTGAGAATTTCTTGTGGAACGAGTGTAATTCACTTTTGCAGCTTGCTTGAGGTCATCTCTAGCTTTTACAATCTGACAGGAATTTTCAATGAGTGTACATCTTCTTTTGCATTTTGGGAGCATTTTTAATGCTATTTCCTTGTTTGCAACAATTAAGTGTTGTAGGCTGCATCAATTGTAATTTCATTCTCTGGGAGCTCATCCATTAGGTACTGGAATCAATTGTGAACAGCAACTGCATATTCTTCCCTGAGGCTAACGTCTGAAGCAACTGCTTTCCAATCTATCCTTTTCATTGGATCTTTAACAGGTGTTTTACTCTGGCGATAGCTGATTTGGCACTTGCATGATATGATCCTGCAGTATTATCGGATCCAACACTTTCGAATGAGGATATAGTCAAGTTGGGCAGTATCACCCCTTGGATAACGGAAAGTCCAGAGCTTGTTCTTGTGCTTCTGGAATCTTGTGTTGGTTGCAATGAGATTTAACTGTTTCAGATGCTTGCCATTTCTGTTGGTTTTCTGGCTGAATGTGAATAGAGCTTCTTCAAGACCCAGTTTAGCATTAAAATCACCTGCAATAAAGAGCATGTCATGAGCACGAACTGATGTTGCAGCGGCTGAAAGGCTCTGGTAGAAATCAGAGATATGTTTCTCTTGTGAAGTGTCTGTGGGGCTGTAGCAGCAGACTATTGATGTCCTTGGATTCCCTTCTAAAGTTAGGCAAATGATACGGTCATTGAATTTCAATATGGTGATGCAGGACTTGGTGGCTATACTGGAAAGCAGGAAGTCAACTCCACCAATCGTTGAGTTTTGCCTGTTGTTGTATTCAGAGAGCTAATAGTTACTGGAGTCTTGCGTTTGATAAACTTATTCATTCCAACTTTGTTTGTTTCTAAAGCTGTATAATTTCTTGTTGAAATAAATAATTGCAGCTGTCCATCTCAGATGATATTCAGACTTAATTGTATTGCTTTAAAGAGACAATCCTGAAGGACAATCCTTCAGAAATTACAGCTTGGTTGTAGTTTTGGAGTCAAAAGTCAAAGTCACCATGGTGTAAAATAGAAAACAGTTTTCAGACGATAACTTGTGTTCAGAGTGATTGTCCTGAAACTTGGATTAAGGATTGACCTTGTGAAATGTCAAGTTGGTATTGGTCTTTGGGTCAAAGGTCAAGATCATTAAAAATAATTGCTTGTTTCCATTAATTTTTTTTCTTCACATTATACTTGGTTGTCCTTCAGAAATGACCAGATGGATTCACTTTTGGTCAACAGGTCAAAGGTCACCTTTCTGAGAAACATGTGTATACATGTTTTCAGTTTGGGCTGAGGGGATTCAACAGCTTACCATGTTATTTTGTTTATTTCTAAAGCAACACATTTTCTTGTGGAAAGAAATAATTCCAGTGTCAGTCTGAGAAGATATCCATTCACATTCAAATACTTTATTGCTTTAACAGAGAGGTGACAAAGATGTCTACATACAATAAGATTGGTCTCTTCAATCATTTGATGTCTTATTGATTAAGGCAAAATGATAATTGCAATGATTTTGCCATGTTGAGAAACAAACTGCTTAATGAAATCCAGCTGCGTCAAGCTCAGCTTTATAAGTGATCTTGTCGTGTTTCAAACTTTGATGGTATAGGTTAATTAGTGCTTGAATATTAACTGACCAAAAAGCCATTGTACACATGTACACTGTCTCAAAATGGAAAAAGTTAGTTTTTCATTAACAATTATATCCAAAAACTATTAGTTTACTTTCAGCATGCAATGACATGTAGATTTTGGGCAGTATGTTGCTGTTGACATGACAAAGACCATATTATTGCTTCCATTTTAAATATTTTAATTAGAATGCATTTTGTTTTGTTTTAAGTTCAAGAATACTATTTATTACTAAGTGAAGGAAAGGAACAGCATTGGTAGTTATCAGATTATCAAAATACAGATTATTATCTTAAACTTTGTTGGTGTAAACATTGTTTCATGTATCGATTATCGTCTCAAATGTTTTCATCTTTATAGAGAAAAAAGAAATTATGTCAAATTTTCAAAAAACTGCCATCCGGCAACATTTTGTAAAACATAAAACCATTAAAAAACATGTAGAATACGGTTGTCTTTTTCTTAAAAATGTGATGCAACTTTCACAGGCTAGTTTTATGATATACTGTATTTCTTGAAAACTAGAGAGTTGAAATGAACGTACATGTACACATGCATGTAAGATTGGTAGCGTTGCATGGTGAAAAATAAAGACTGTTTGCAGTGACACCATGTAGAAATGCTCTTTTGAGTAGTAACTAATTCTGAAAAGAACTGGTTGGTTACAATGTACATGTACATGTATGTATGTTACAAAATTACCAATGATGTACCTTCCCATTAAAAAAAAAAAAAAATATCTACCAAGTGCTAAAATCCATGACTTCTTGCATAAACCTTCTTGTTCAGATAGTCTTATCAAAACAACTTGCCTTAATTTCACATTCATAAACTAGACCAGTTTTGAATTGGTGGTAGAAACTGACTAGGTCACACAGCCGCTGGTTATAAGCTGCCAAACATTCAATGCACAGCACTGGATGTGTAATTAACCAATCAGAATGCAGCCAATTCAATATAAAGCTTTATGTTTGTGATGTCACAAACCCTTAAAATACGAAGGGTGCCCTCGCTCGGAGGGCTAAAGAGTGTTACTCAGTGGTTCATGTATGCGCTCTGTGCGTTCTCATGCTGCACTTTTGAGTGAGTTCTTATTGTTTGTAACAGGGCATGGAATCAGTGTCCTACATGTAGTTTAAGATGAACACAATGACTGAAAATAATACCCCACATGATAAGGTCATATTACCGTTGCTGCTGCATAAATGATCCAGTAATTTTTTGTCACTGTATTCATCTTAAAATAGGACACCGATTCCATGTCCCTTTAAAACTCATTTTCTTCAAAAGAATAAATTAATTCTACCAACGGTCAGCGAATCTGTGACTTCTTGCTTAAAAATAAGAATATTACATGTATAACAAATATTTTTACTTTGAAATTATTAAGTCCAATTTCTCACAAACAAAGAGAATAAAAATAAAAAAGAATCTTCTTTTTGAGTCATATAAACTATGATTTCTTGCGTAAATCTTTACATCTAAATTTCCCATTTTGTAAGAATATGATATTATTTTTACTTTTTTTCTTTAAAAAAAAGAAAAAACTTAACACATTCTGCCAATTGGGTCAAATCATTTGTTTTGAGAGTGTTATCAAAACAAGCCATCTGTAAATTCCCTGTTCCATGAGAATATGATATTAGTTTTATTTTTTAACATTCAATTTTCTATAAAACAATTTCTTAAGAGAAAAAGGTTTTTTTTTGTAAGCAATCATCCATTTGAGTCAAATCCATGTTTTCTTGCGTAAAACTATGTTATCAAAACAAACCATCTAATTTCCCCATTCCATTACATTTTTTTTACATTTAAATTTTCTTTGTACACTTTCTTAAAAGAATTTTTTTTTTTTGTAAGCAATCTTCCATTTGTGTCAAATCCATGTTTTCTTACATAAAACTATACATTTGTTTTGAGAGTTATCAAAACAAACCATCTAAATTCCCCATTCTTTAAGAATGTGATATTATCATTCATTAATTTTTATTTTTTTTTACATTTAAATTATCTATGTACACTTTCTATACATTTGTTTTCTGAGAACATTTTCAAAACAAACCATCTAATGTACAATTTTTTAAAAGAAAATGAACAAAACTACAAATAATTTGGGTCATATCCATGTTTTCTTGCATTTTATCAAACACTCTAGATTCAATATTCCGTAAGAATATGTTATTCTTATTTTTATTTGTTTACATGTACCTTTAATATTTATGTACAATTTCTTAATAATAATAATAATAATAATAATTATAATAATTATAATAATTATTATAATTATAATTATAATTATAATTATAATAATAATAATTATAATAATTATAATTATAATAATAATAATAATTATAATTATAATAATAATTATAATAATAATTATAATAATAATTATAATAATTATAATAATAATTATAATAATTATAATAATTTATAATAATTATAATAATTATAATAATTATAATAATTATTATAATGCATTTATAATGCGCCATCTATCTAGGCATGCCTATTCCGAGGCGCAACAATTAACACAATTAAAAGAAAAAGAAGTTTGCAACAATGTTGCTACTATGACTTGCGTAAAATTATGCATTATAATTTTCTCAAATATGGGCGTGTCTAATTTGGGTTAAGGACTTCCCTTATTTTCATACTGCATTTCTTCAAGGAGAATTGCATATTTTTCCACTTGTACCATTGTATTCCCTCACCTGGTGCCACATTTGCCTGATGGTAGTACTTACCATTCAGATGTGCATGAAAGCAATTTTCGAACCACCATGCTCCTCCCTTATCCACTGCACAGTTATGTCCCTCTTTTATGTCATTGTCCTGATCCTTGGTGGTGAATTGATATCCATTATGAATTGCCAGTGAATTACCTGCTGTACTCTTAGCATCATATGAACCATAATGGAGGGTGTACTTGCCATCTAAGATGGCAAACTGGCTGTAGGCAGCCCATGCTTTGTTATTCTGCCAATCTTCTATGTCCACTCGCAGTTGCCATTGTCCCGACTCGGTGAGTATACGCAGAATTTCATTCCCCAGCCAAAACTCGCCGGAGAGATTACCAAAGCCAGATTGGTAATCAGCCCAGTCACGATAGAAGTCAACAGAGCCATCCTGACGACGCTGAAAAACAATCCAGCCTCCTCCATTGGTGTCCATCTCACAATACACCTGTATGCCATTAGTCAGACCAGCAGGAAAGATGGTGTAGATGCCATTGTCATGGTGACCTGCTCTGAACAACATCTGACAACTGCTGTAATGTACAGTGTCAGGTACTGAAATGGAATGAGTGTCCAAGTTGTCGTCATAGTAGGCACTTCCTTGTAGCTCTATGAAGTCAACAGGGCTGTGAGCTCTGGTGGCATGATTCAACTCACAAGTATGGTTACTTGTGTGATAGTTGAATGATGCACACTGTGGATCCATAGAACAGTCTCGCCCACAGATCACAGGAGAAGATACGGTCTTCCATTGAAAGGCATGATTCAGCAAGGCTCGGTTGTTGGCCAGGTAGAAATTTGGAGTGAACCTTTGTAGACATTGGCTCGGACAATACAGTATCATGAAAGTCAGAACCAGACACAACGCTGTGAGAACTGCCATCTTGAAGCTAATATGAGATCTTCTTTATGTTCAGAAAAATAGATAGTTGACTCGCGTTTCAATCCTAGCAGAGTCTTTTTCCAAAGCTGTAATGACTGAGTCCGGTCCTTTTTGTTGGTAACCAGTTTGCAACAGCTAATTCTTTATTTATATTCTTCTTTATGTTGTCAATTCTGCTGTAATTGCAACAAAATCTTTCATCAACAAATAATAAACAGTTCTTGTATAGCGCATGGAGCTTTTGGAGTTAATGTACATGTGAAAGTCAGTGCAAGCTGTGATCCTGTTTGAGACAAACTGTGATACTGGTATACTCACAGTCTGATAAAAGCATTAAGATGAAATGATAAGCTCCACCTATAAACAGTACGTCAGCAGTGATGTCATTGTGGATGCAATACCACTGTTTGTAGTGAGTTTAATATAACCATATTGATAGGAAGGTTTGTTTGGATCTGTTTTGGTTAGTTGTCATGGCTACATACGAGAGGACTGCCAATATTTTGTTGGGATTGGGGTCATCTTACCTCTCTGTCAGACATGTCCTTGCAGTGATAATAGTCAATATCGTTGGAGATATTGCATAACCTTAGTATTGTACTCCGGTTTACTTCATAGTTGCTGGTTGCTTATTCTTTTGGAAAACGAAATCAGTATTTTTAATTAATTCAAAAAGCTCCAAAATTGATTGAAGTTTTAGATAACCATATTGATAGAAATGGGAGATTTGTTTTGTCTAGTTGTCATGACTACATGTACGTATGTATGAGAGAATTTTTATAATCCTTTTGTCTGGACTTTTGTCTTGACTACAGGGATAAACAAAAGCATCTTACGTCTTTGTCAGGGAAAGTCACTAGGGATTACTTATACAACCTTGTATTGTACTCGGATTTCCCTGAGATTTGCAGGTTGCATATTACTATCATAGCATAATCAATATTTTTTAATAAAGGACTTATTTTTGGAAATTATTTTTGGTTTTTAATAAGCTTTTGTATTTTGGGAAATACTTTATTTCAAAGTATTTTTTTCCTTTCTAAAAGGTAATTCACAATGATCCAATTAAAACACAAATTGGTGGGGACAAATAACAATTAACTGTCAATAAGTCACCGGGCACACAACCTTGTATTGTACTCAGATTTTCTTGACATTTGCTGGTTGCTTTTCATGGAAGCATAATCAATAATTTTTAATAAAGGACTTTTCCAATTAGCTCCAAGAGCACTGAAGGGAACGCCAAGATGCTCAAAACATTTCCATTGTTCATCTTTAAAGATGTATCACCTGTAATTTTACAGATAATTTTCTTTTTTATCAGAGTGAGACATTGCTATTTAATTTGATTAACCCTAACCCCCTATGTGCATTTCACTAGAAACCCTCCTGAATCCACCAGAATCAGTCAACATGCACTAAAATGTCACCCAGTTGTTGGACTTTGATGGAATTGGTACAGTGGCAAATGCAAAGCATCCATCCATGGCTTGGCTATACACAGCCCTGAATCCAACAAAAGCAGCCGGTGGAGTTTGATAGATTTGGTACACATGCTCAATTCGCTGGGCTATACATTGTACAGTACTGAATCCACCAAAATCAGGGGGTAGAATTTGATGGACTAGCCTGGGGTATTTAGGGTTTAAAAGAAAACAATTGCTCTAAAATGACACATTTCATAAAATATGAGAAACTTATTTTTGAGAAGATTATTATTATTATTATCCTGAAATAATTAATGATGAATCTCGCCTGAAATTCTTTTTGTTTTTTAATGAGATTTTGACAAGTATTTTGGGAAATACTTAATTTCAAAGTATTTTTTTCTTTCTAAAAGATAATTAACAATGATCCAATTAAAACACAAATTTCTGGGAAAAATATGGGTGATGCACCTTTAACTAGTTTTATATACAGAGCATGTAGCGTGTAGTCTTCAACTGAGCCAAGAAATCAATAACGGCAATTAACTGTCAATGTAAGTCACCGGGCACACAACCTTGTATTGTACTCAGATTTTCTTGATATTTGCTGGTTGCTTTTTATGGAAGCATAATTAATATTTTGTAATTGGAGGGAGCGCCAATGCTTAAAACGTTTCCATTGTTCTTCTTTAAAGATGTATCGCCCACAATTTTACAGATAATTTTTCTTTTTCATCGGAACATTACTATTAAACAATTCCACACAATAATCATGAGTAGCTTATTTTTACGGAAAATATATCCCAAAATTCTGTTTGGCTCTTAATTACTGTTAACCCTTCTATGACTGCAAGGGTCAAAATCATTCAAAATGTTGATATACTTGTCAAACACTGTCAAACGTTAACGTGTAGTAAGTACACTTACTGGTCAAAATGAGTTAACTGTTTTTGTCTGGTATTGTTGAGGGTGGTCAAAATGACAGGAAAAACCAGTCATAAATGCCCCTGTGTGCACATTTGTGTCAACAGTCAAAACAGTCAGTTCACTGATTTTGACCACTATAGCTACTTGCCACTAAAGTTCAACTATAGTATATCTATCATTCGGCCACAGCCGAGATGGATTTTATGATGCATTTCCAGGATTCTCTGTCCGTCATGGCATAGATGAGTTCGTCAACAGCAAGTCCTCAGTCATAAGATGTCAACGTAGTTAAAATGTCTTGGTCCTCTACGAGTGGATGGTAGGTGTCAGAGATTAGCTGGTCCTTGGCTCTGAAACAATGCCCAGTGAAGCGAGCTCTCCTCTTGGCTATTGTTGTTGAGATTGGTGGGATACATGTATCTCCGTAGATTTCTTGTTTAGTGGGATGATCCCTCCAGTTTAGATTTTTAACACACATTAGGAGTCTGGTATACGTGCCGTCTAGACGCTTCTGGAAGTCTTTTTTTCATTGTCCAGCTTTCTGTACCATAGAGGAGAATGCTTTCTACGCAGGCACGGAAAAAGAAGACTTTGGTTGATGTGCTGATGTTCGATTGCCAGATGTGAAGTTTATTGCATGCGTTCCATGCTTGTCCCTTCCGAGCTAAGAAGTCCTTTTTGCTTTCAGCAACAAAGGAGCCAAGATTCTTGAAATGTGATACCTCTTTGAGTTGTGTTCCATCCATAGAGATGATAGATTGGTGGACTGGAGACTCATTGATGGGCATGAATTCCGTTTTCTTGGCGTTCAATTTAAGGCCAGCTTTGGCAGCAGCAATTTGAAGTGAGTTCAGAAGGTCCTCCGCATTTGACAGGAGATCAGCTGTGAGAGCAAGATCATCAGCATAATCTAGATCAGTGATGTGCTTACTTTGGTGGCGTTTTGATCTGCGTGGTTGAATGGTGAGACCTTTTGAGTGAATGCAGTCAAGGGATTGCCTTAAGATATAGTCAACTGCAATTATGAAGAGGTAGGGTTCCAGAGTATCGCCTTGTAAGATGCCATTGATGGTGATGAATTCTTTTTGTTGCGCCATCTGTGCTTTGCACAAAGCTAGTGGGGTTGTCATACATGTACATGTTGGATATCACATTTACCATTTCCTCTGCGATATCATAAAGGTTCAGGATATGCAACAGTACCTTCCTCTTAATGCTGTCAAAGGCTTTGGAGAAATCTACAAAGAATATTGTTGCCTTTTTACCAGAGATTCTCAATTCCTCAATTATTCTTCTTAGAGCCAAGATCTGGGGTAAAGTAGATCTGCCTTTGTGAAATCCATTCTGGTTTCGACGTAGAAGTGGATCTAGGAAAGTGGTTATACGGCTGAGAATTGTAGATCTTTGATGCAATTGCAGACAATGTGATGCCTCTGTAATCCTGAGGACTTTGCAGGTCACCTTTTTTTTGGAATAGGCACAATGCATGACTTGGAATAACTCTCGGATTTATTACCCTTGAACGTTTCATTACAAAAGTTGAGAAGCTCGTCATGAAACAGCGGGTGTTTCCAGATAATAGCAGGAATGTTGTCTGGACCTTGAGTCTTTGAGTATGTAACTTTTGCCAGGCAATCCTTGAGCTCTTTCATTGTGAAAGGATTGGTATTGATAGAAAGAGTATCCGAAACTTGTTGGTTGAAGAAAGGTTCACTCAAGTCAACCTCATCAGATTCCGGTTGACTGAAATGATTGAACCATGACTGCAGACGCTGTATGTTGGATGAGCCCTTAATAAGAGTGAGTGGGGCTGGGTTTTTTTTTTTTTTTTTTTTTTTTTTTGTTTGGTTTGTTCCCTTAGGACTAACCATGCTGTAGTGTGACGATTTTCTAAATGGGCCTTTTCTACCTCTTCGGTTTTTGACTTGAGTTGTTCTTCAAGTTCGTGCATGTATGCTTTGTCAAGGGCTTCTTTAGCTAATTGTTACCTCTGCTCAACAGGCACATAAATCATTTCTGAAACCATCTCAGCTCCCTGGGGAGTATACAGCTCAATTGGGCTAATCAAACACAACAACCAACTCTGCCCTCACAGGTAAACCATCTACACGTAACTTCCCTGTTCCATAAGAATATGATACTATTATTAGTTTTTTGTTTTTACATTTAAATTTTCTTTGTACACTTTCTTAAAAGAAAAAGAAGTTTGCAACAATATTGGTGCTGTGAGTTGCATAAAATGATACATTTTCACCTGGGACGTATCCCTTTTTGCAGTATTTAAACAACAAAATTATATTTCATTCATTTTGCTTGTACATTGAACTGAAGTTATCTTGGTTGAATTTTCACATACAGACCATGTATATGGACGTGGGTTAAGGACTTCTCTTATTTTCATACTGCATTTCTTTCGTGAGAAAGACGTAGAATTAATCTTGAACCATTGTATTCCCTCTCTTGTTACCTTATATCCCTGTTGGTATTTCCCATTAAGATGTGCAAGAAAGCAGTTATTGAACCACCATGCTCCTTCATATAGCACTGCACAGTTATTAACTGCTTCTCCTTCTCTCTTATCATTGTCCTGATCCTTTGTGGTGAATTGACATCCATTATTATTTCTCATTGAGTTATAACCTGCTGTATCGCTGTATAATCTCCTGTCAAATGCGATTGGAGATTTTTGTGAGAATTTCTTGTGGAACGAGTGTAATTCACTTTAGCAGCTTGCTTGAGGTCATCTCTAGCTTTTACAAGCTGACAGGAATTTTCAATGAGTGTACATCTTCTTTTGCGTTTTGGGAGCATTTTAATGCTATTTCCTTGGTTTGCAACAATTAAGTGTTGTAGGCTGCATCAATTGTAATTTCATTCTCTGGGAGCTCATCCATTAGGTACTGGAATCAATTGTGAACAGCAACTGCATATTCTTCCCTGAGGCTAACATCTGAAGCAACTGCTTTCCAATCTATCCTTTTCATTGGATCTTTAACAGGTGTTTTACTCTGGCGATAGCTGATTTGGCACTTGCATGATATGATCCTGCAGTATTATCGGATCCAACACTTTCGAATGAGTTGTATGCACTACAGTCCTTGATGCTGTTTCTCTCCATTTCGTTCTGGCTAGGATATAGTCAAGTTGAGCAGTATCGCCCCTTGGATAACGGAAAGTCCAGAGCTTGTTCTTGTGCTTCTGGAATCTTGTGTTGGTTGCAATGAGATTTAACTGTTTCAGATGCTTGCCATTTCTGTTGGTTTTCTGGCTGAATGTGAATAGAGCTTCTTCAAGACCCAGCTTAGCATTAAAGTCACCTGCAATAAAGAGCATGTCATGAGCACGAACTGATGTTGCAGCGGCTGAAAGGCTCTGGTAGAAATCAGAGATCTGTTTCTCTTGTGAAGTGTCTGTGGGGCTGTAGCAGCAGACTATTGGTGTCCTTGGATTCCCTTCTAAAGTTAGGCAAATGATACGGTCATTGAATTTCAATATGCTGATGCAGGACTTGGTGGCTATACTGGAAAGCAGGAAGTCAACTCCACCAATCGTTGAGTTTTGCCTGTTCTTGTATTCAGAGAGCTAATAGTTACTGGATTGCGTCTTGATAAACTTATCCATTCCAACTTTGTTTGTTTCTAAAGCTGTATAATTTCTTGTTGAAATAAATAATTGCAGCTGTCCATCTCAGATGATATTCAGACTTAATTGTATTGCTTTAAAGAGTCAATCCTGAAGGACAATCCTTCAGAAATTACAGCTTGGTTGTAGTTTTGGAGTCAAAAGTAAAAGTCACCATGGTGTAAAATAGAATGATGATAACTTGTGTTCGGAGTGATTGTCATGAAACTTGGATTAAGGATTGGCCTTGTGAAATGTCAGGTTGGTATTGGTCTTTGGGTCAAAGGTCAAGATCATTAAAAATAATTGCTTGTTTCCATTCATTTTTTTTCACATTACACTTGGTTGTCCTTCAGAAATGACCAGATGGATTCGCTTTTGGTCAACAGGTAAAAGGTCACCTTTCTGAGAAACACATGTGTATACATGTTTTCAGTTTGGGCTGAGGGGATTCAACAGCTTACCATGTTATTTTGTTTATTTCTAAAGCAACACATTTTCTTGTTGAAAGAAATAATTCCAGTGTCAGTCTCAGAAGATATCCATTCACATTCAAATACTTTATTGCTTTAACAGAGAGGTGACAAAGGTGTCTACATACAATAAGATTGGTCTCTTCAATCACTTGATGTCTTGGCAAAATGATAATTGCAATGATTTTGTCATGTTGAGAAACAAACTGCTGAATGAAATCCAGCTGCATCAAACTCAGCTTTATAAGTGATCTTGTCATGTTTTTCATTAACAATTATACCCCAAAACTGTTAGTGTACTTTCAGCATGCAATGACATGTAGATTTTGGGCAGTATGCTGCTGTTAACATGATAAAGACCATATTATTGCTTCTGTTTTAAATATTTTAATTAGAATGGATTTTGTTTTGTTTTAAGTTCAAGAATACTATTTATTACTAAGGGAAGGAAAGGAACAGCATTGGTAGTTATCAGATTATCAAAATACAGATTATTATCTTAAACTTTGTTGGTGTAAACATTGTTTCATGTATCGATTATCGTCTCAAATGTTTTCATCTTTATAGAGAAAAAAGAAATTATGTCAAATTTTCAAAAAACTGCCATCCGGCAACATTTTGTAAAACATAAAACCATTAAAAAACATGTAGAATACGGTTGTCTTTTTCTTAAAAATGTGATGCAACTTTCACAGGTTAATTTTATGATATACTGTATTTCTTGAAAACTAGAGAGTTGAAATGAACGTACATGTACACATGCATGTAAGATTGGTAGCGTTGCATGGTGATAAGTAAAGACTGTTTGCAGTGACACCATGTAGAAATGCTCTTTTGAGTAGTAACTAATTCTGAAAAGAACCGGTTGGTTACAACGTACATGTATGTTACCAAATAACAAATGCTGTACCTTCCCATTAAAACAACAAGAAAAATATCTACCAAGTGCTAAAATCCATGACTTCTTGCGTAAACCTTCTTGTTCAGATAGTCTTATCAAAACAACTTGCCTTAATTTCACATTCATAAACTGGCTGGCTCACACAGCCACTGGTTAAAGCTGCCAAACATTCAATGCACAGCACTGGATGTGTATTTCATCAATCAGAATGCAGCCAATTCAATATAAAGCTTATGTTTGTGATGTCACAAACCCTTAAAATATGAAGGGCGCCCTCACTCGGAGGGCTAAAGAGTGTTACTGAGTGGTTCATGTACGCACTCTGTGCATTCACATGCACTTTTGAGTGAGTTCTTTTTGTTTGCCCTCTAAGATTTCCATGATGATATCAATGAGTAATGTATATTGACGATCAAGGCACAAACATTTTAGTCCAACTGTTTCATAATGTCAGGATTTCAACCTAAAAACAGTAATTTTTTTACTAGCCTAAAATGTGATTTAATTACAATTAAGTATATTCTCGTAAATGCTTTGATTACAAATATAATGTTAATGTTGAACACTAGATATAGGGACAATATTGTCAAGATCAGAGCAGACTTTTAACAGGGCATGGAATCAGTGTCCTAGTTAAAGATGAACACAGTGACTGAAAATAATACCCCACATGATAAGGTCATATTACCATTGTTGCTGCATAAATGAGCCAGTAATTTTTCGTCACTGTATTCATCTTAAAATAGGACACCGATTCCATGCCCTGTTGAAAGTCGGATCTGATCGTGACGATTCTGTCCCTTTAAAACTCATTTTCTTCAAAAGAATAAATTAATTCTACCAAAGGTCATCGAATCTGTGACTTCTTGCTTAAAAATAAGAATATTATAACAAATATTGTTACTTTGAAATTATTAAGTCCAATTTCTCATAAACAAAGAGAATACAAATAAAAAAGAATCTTCTTTTTGAGTCATATAAACTATGATTTCTTGCGTAAAACTTTACATCTAAATTTCCCATTTTGTAAGAATATGATATTATTTTTACTTTTTTTCTTTAAATAAAAAAGAAAAAACTTAACACATTCTGCCAATTGGGTCAAATCATTTGTTTTGAGAGTGTTATCAAAACAAGCCATCTAAATTCCCTGTTCCATTAGAATATGATATTATTAGTTTTACTTTTTTAACATTCAATTTTCTATATAATTTCTTAAGAGAAAAATGTTTTTTTTTGTAAGCAATCTTCCATTTGAGTCAAATCCATGTTTTCTTACATAAAACTATACATTTGTTTTGAGAGTTATCAAAACAAACCATCTAAATTCCACATTCTTTAAGAATATGATATTATTATTCATTAATTAACCCTCCTATGCCCAGGCTGAAATTTGGCCCAGTAAGCACCGCACCCACAGACAGTCACTTGAGTATTTTTGGTTGCATTGCCAATTGTTCACACATGTGTATTTTTCTCTAAGAGTGCTGTCAGTGGCAAAGTCAAACACATTTGTGTATGTCCTACATAAGTTATATGCAGAGTCACACAGAGCTGTGTATGTACTGCATAAGTTATAGCAGCAGACTCATACAGTCGAGTGGTTTTGGTTGACCTCCTACCATAGCCACATGTCCTTGCATTTATTTGAGTGCACTGCACAAAGTCAATGGGTTGGGAGTTACATACAAATTTTGAGTGTCTTTGATTGTTAAACCTATAGGAGGGTTAATTTTTTGTTTACATTTAAATTATCTATGTACTCTTTCTATACATTGTTTTCTGAGAACATTTTCAAAACAAACCATCTAATGTACAATTTATTTTAAAGAAAATGAACAAAACTACAAATATTTCTTTAATTTGGGTCATATCCATGTTTTCTTGCATTCAAACAAACACTCTAGATTCAACATTCCGTAAGAATATGTTATGATTTACATGTACCTTTAATATTTATGTACAATTTTTTAATAATAATGCATTTATAATGCGCCATCTACATGTATCTAGGCATGCCTATTCCGAGGCACATCAATTAATACAATGAAAAGAAAAAGAAGTTTGCAACAATGTTGCTGCTATGACTTGCGTAAAATTATACATTATAATTTTCTCAAATATGGGCGTGTCTAATTTGGGTTAAGGACTTCCCTTATTTTCATACTGCATTTCTTCAAGGAGTAAGGCGTATTTTTCCACTTGAACCATTGTATTCCCTTCCCTGATGCCACATCTCCCCAATGGTAGTATTTACCATTCAGATGTGCATAAAAGCAACTTTTGAACCACCATGCTCCTTCCCTATCCACTGCACAGTTATATTCCTCTTTTATATCATTGTCCTGATCCTTTGTGGTGAATTGATATCCAATATGAGTTGCCAGTGAATCATCACCTGCTGTACTGTTCACATCATATGAACCATAATGGAGGGTGTACTTGTCATCTAAAGATGGCAAACTGGCTGTATGCAGCCCATGCTGCATTATTCTGCCAATCTTCTATGTCCACTCGCAGTTGCCATTGTCCCGACTCGGTAAGTCTACGCAGAATGTCATTCCCCAGCCAAAACTCGCCGGAGAGATCACCAAAGCCAGATTGGTAATCAGCCCAGTCACGATAGAAGTCAACAGAGCCATCCTGACGACGCTGAAAAACAATCCAGCCTCCTCCATTGGTGTCCATCTCACAATACACCTGTATGCCATTAGTCAGACCAGCAGGAAAGATGGTGTAGATGCCATTGTCATGGTGACCCGCTCTGAACAACATCTGACAACTGCTGTAATGTACAGTGTCAGGTACCGAAAAGGAATGAGTGTCCAAGTTGTCGTCGTAGTAGGCACTTCCTTGTAGCTCTATGAAGTCAACAGGGCTGTGAGCTCTGGTGGCATGATTCAACTCACAAGTATGGTTACTTGTGTGATAGTTGAATGATGTACACTGTGGATCCATAGAACAGTCTCGCCCACAGATCACAGGAGAAGATACGGTCTTCCATTGAAAGGCATGATTCAGCAAGGCTCGGTTGTTGGCCAAGTAGAAATTTGGAGTGAACCTTTGTAGACATTGGCTGGGACAATACAGTATCATGAAAGTCAGAACCAGACACAACGCTGCGAGAACTGCCATCTTGAAGCTAATATGAGTTCTTCTTTATGTTCAGAAAAATAGGTAGTTGACTCACGTTTCAATCCTAGCAGAGTCTTTTTCCAAAAGCTGTAATGATGGTAATGACTGAGCCGGGTCCTTGTTGTTCTGTTGTTGGTAAGCAGTTTGCAACAGCTAATTCTTTATTTATATTCTTTATGTTGTCAGTTCTGCTGTACATGTAATTGCAACAAAATCTTTCATCAACAAATAATAAACGGTTCTTACATGTATATAGCGCATGAAGCTTTTGGAGTCAACGTACATATGAAAGTCAATGCAACCTGTGATCCTGTTTGAGACAAACTGTGATACTGGTATACTCACAGTCTGATAAAAGCATTAAGACGCAATGATAAGCTCCACCTATAAACAGTACGTCAGCAGTGATGTCATTGTGGATGCAATACCACTGTTTGTAGAGTGTTTTATATAACCATCATGCATTTTATGCAACCTTGGTATCGTACGACAGTTTACTTTATAATATCTGCAGTTGCTTTTTTTGGAAACATAATCAATATATTTTAACTCCAAAAGATCGAAAATGCTGGGTGGAGCTCCAAAACTGATGGAGGAAGCACCAATCGATTGAAACGTTTTCATTGGTCATCGTTAACTGATCATGCAGAGTGTGTAGCAATGAACTGAGGCATGAAACCAATAACAACATGTTGTGAAACTAGAATATATTGCCATAATTAGTGGTTATGGATATAGCGTGTACAGGGTTGTCACCAGACCAAATTGAGTGCCGGCTAATTTTGTCAATTGCAAGCGTAGTGAGCGGAGCGAATGGAGCGCAGCTCCTCACGGCCGGGGGTCCAGGGGCCCGCTTAAGGGCCCCTGGTGGGGTCCAGGGGCAACGCCTCGGTGGGGGTCGAGGGGGCGAAGCACCCCAAAGCTCCTGGATTTTAGCTTTTAAGAATAGATTTGGAGGGCTCACCTTTCACATAATTTGTTGTATAATAGTATGATATTTTCATAGTATTATACAAGAATTTATGATGTGAACGAGTGCCCTCCAATGCAATTGACAACAATGTTGGCTCAGAAAAACTGAAACTTTTGTATGGCCTACCAGGTGTCCACTTTTCGCTATTAAACTTAGATGCCTGCTTCTGTTTTTTTGATGAGGTAACACTTGAGCAACCGGGGCCGTCAGGCATAGCAGCTCCGAGTTTTTGGCCTAAATCCACAGTGGCCGAAGACTCAGTAGCGTGATCAGTTCCCAGGGGCCGATTTCACAAAGAGCTAAGATTGATCTTAACTGTGTATCAATCTTAATTGCTGAGCAAAGTGTGATGTCACAATACAAATCACTATGGTAATACTAACAACTCATCTTAAGATGAATCTTAGTGCTTTGTGAAATCGAGCCCTGGTCAGTTGTACTCGAACACGAAGATGTGGTCGCAGAAGAATGTCTCGAATTTGCCGGCTTCTCGCTTGACCCGGCTGCCGTGTCTATCACTGCCGGCCCCTTGCGTTTAGTGGCCGAAGAGAAAAAGCTGGTGATACTTTTCTGCGAGTGCGACATAATTATTTTGATCAAAACACTCCAAAAAACTTTTCATGAATGGGCGGAGGGACGACGTGAATAATTTTCCTTTGCTGAGCACATCGCGGGGAAAGCTGAGACGTTCTGAGTCACGCTTAACCAACCTGAAATTTACGTACATCGACATTACGAAGCACGCCGCATCATTTACACGTGTACGGTGTAGAGACTAGTGGCATTAGCTCATCGTGCAGGCGCCAAAACAACCAATCATAATGGGGATTCCCAGGTCTTTTCCTGACATCATAAATAAATGCTAATTAGTGTATTTGTTTGTACCGCTACAAACTGAGATTTATTTTATAATATCGTACGATGTTTTAATTGATCTATAGACTAAAGTCCTCAAAATACTGGCAAATAACTCAAAGAAATGAAGAATACATGAACTTTTTTAACTTTTATTACTGTTTAATGAAATATTCACACAATTTTTGTGCCGGTCGGTAAGACATCAATTTGCGTTTGGTGCCGGTCGGCCAGCGGGAGTGCCGGTTAGACCCGACCGGCGCCGACCGGCGTAGCTACAACCCTGAGCGTGTACATGTACAGTGTACACTGCATATTGTATTGAGAGTTATTTTGCATGAAGTAATAGTTTTTTTTAGGTAATTGTCTTTTTATTCAGTTTTAGTCTCATATGAGCAAGACATTTCATGGAGGATGTATTCTCTCCTTTGTTTATTTCAAAAGCTGCAGGTTTTCTTGAAACTAATAATTCCAGAGTCAATCGAGAGGTGACTAAGATGTCTACATGTACGTTCATTAAGATGGATCAAAATTATTTGATATCGTAAAGGGAGTGTCCTTTGGTAAATTACCTAAGGCTGTGCCGGGTATCCAGATACCCGACCGAAACTGTCATAACCCGATTCCATTTTTCGGTTCCAATTACACCTGTAAACGACTTTTGAAAATTTTTACTGAACATTTAACCACAACAAATAGAATTCTAAACCTTTTTTTGGCTAGCAAAATATGTGTTGGTATAAATTGCTACAAGTCATTTTTAATATAGAGGCGGGAAATTATTACAGTAAGTCTACATTTATTATGATTCTAACAAAACAAGAGAATCTTGTGTTCATATTGGTTATTTTATACATTCGGGAGTAAATGTGTTTTTACAAAGTTGTTTACGGGTAACCGGGTTCTGAAGATTTTCTATTTCGGGTATCCAGTTCCCGAAATAACCCAAAACGCACAGCCTTAAAATTACCCGATTACAAAATTACTGAAATAGAATACATTTGTGTTTTGATCTGTGCTGTTTTGGTCTATTGTCATGTCATGTATGAATGAGAGGACTGGTAAACGTTTGCTGGGCTTAGCATCTTCTTAGCTTCCTGTCAGACACGTCTTCATCAACAATCTAGTCAATGGAGATGGAGATATTGCACAACCTTGGTATTGTATTCCGGTTTACTTGGTTTTTTGCTGGATGGCTTCAGTATTTTTTAATTGACTCTCAAAGCTCTAAAAGTGATGGAGGGAGTGCCAATCGCTTGAAAAGTTTTCATTGTTGATCTTTAACCGATCATAGAGAGCATGTAGCAGACAGTCGACTGAGACATGAAATCAATAACAACAGGTTGTGATGCTAGAATATATTGCCTTAATTAATGGTTATGGATATCAGCATGTACATGTACAGTGTACATTGTAAATTGCATTTGTATTGAGTTATTTTGCATGAAGTACATGTAATAGTCTTTTTAGGTAATTGTCATTTTATTAAGTTTTAGTCTCATATGAGGAAAACATTTCATGGAGGATATATTCTGTCCTTTGTTTATTTCTAAAGTTACATATTTTCTTTTTCAAACAAATAATTCCAGTGTCAATCTTAGTTATATTTGTACTTGGATGCATTTAGGGAGGAGGGCCAAAGTCATGGCACAGCCAAGCCTTTGAGAAGCCCAGCCAGGCCCAGGCTTTGCCCAGGCCTAGAGGCCTATCATCCACTAGCTGAGCACAAAAGACCGTTTACAAATGAACAGATCTCAAATACTCGTTACTGTCTTGTGGGTCATTCCGTGTCAAATCAACCAATATTCTGAAAATTGGTACGGGTCACCTCTCAGATTTGGCTGAAATTCATTTCTAACATTCATCTATGGGTATAATGAACACATGCAAAATAAAAAATTCCAACTCCAAGTCGTTTGAACATACGACCCGTCAAAGTTTGGGTGCTACCCCCCTTCCAGTCTTGGTGATTCGGCGTCATTGAATATTTTATGCTTTCAAATGCCCTTTAGAGCACCTTTAAAATAAGACACAAATCTGAAAATTCGTACCTAGGGTGACTGTCACCCAAATAACTCAAATCTGGACTTAAAACAAGTGTATCTCAACCCCCTTTCTCTCTATAGTCTGCTCAAAACACTAATTTATTCTGCCGATAAAATTAATTTCCATTTTCAGACCCCCCTAATACTCATGATTGATAATCAGAAAAGCTTTATATTGCATATCTGTATTATACAGACACATGTGGTTACCCCCAAGCAAGGATAGAGCCCTTACTCATTTAATACATTTTTGGCAAGGCTCCAAAGTTGGTTCCAGACACAAAATATCGAAATAATACCGAAATTCTCGGTGACCTTTGACCTTGGCAACACTTACCCACCAACTTGAAACTTACACCATTTGTTAATACAAGTCTAATCTACATCTGTACCAAATTTCGTTTTGGAGACTCTTCTCCTTCATGGTGAGGCAGCATTTTGAAATTAGGGTATTTTGCCCATTTTTGTGAGTCGTGATAGCAATGAACAAAGATATATTATATTGTCTTTATTGGTCCCAAAGTGTTGTAATATGACAATTAAACCACTAAATTGTTAGAAAATAATGATTAATTTTATCTTACAGGTGTTTAAATGTATTATTTGAAGATAATCTACACAAAATGTCATAATTGTTATGTATTAATTTAATACATTATCGGCACAGGATAACTCGCCAACCTGAAATCAAGAAAATTGTATTTCCTGAAGGTCTTTAATATTGTACTGTATCATTTATCATGCAATACTTTGTCCTCAATAGTTCAGTTCCATTCTATTTGAAATTAGGAAGCAATGCCATGATGCGATCATAGTGTGTAGAAGATAATTTGTAATTGTACAGATTATGTCCTGAATTGGGACATAACACTCATTGCGATGATCTGATGGCCAAGAAAGAGTTCCAGTGCGTTTTGATTTGTTCATAAACTTTACATGAACATCAAGACCTTCAGGAATTAATATTTTCTTGATTTCAGGTTGGCGAGTTATCCTGTGCTGATAATGTACATGTATAAACCCTCCTACACATGGAGGCCACTCCCAACCACTAAATTCTGTTCTTGAGCAACCTTCAGTACATACATGTACAAGCCTGCTGTCCTTTCCAAGTAATCTTACAAAATCAACTGTGTGCCACCCAAGGCCACTGTAAATGTTTGAACATATTAGTATGGCCTACAATGTATCGATGGGAGACCACTTTACCCTGTAATCTCAGTGGTGTGACAGTGCACAGAAGGGTAACCATAGGAGGCCACTGGCAACAGCTAATGGCTTGGAGTGGCCTGAATGGGTTGTTTCAAGAATTGCACTGATTGCAGGAGGATTAACCCTCCTACTTCTGGTACCTTTTTCATACAAGTTGATCCACCATTTGAAACCATTCGTTTTTGTGGTTTTGAATTGTGAAATAACTGTGTACAGTATTGATTCCCCCAAATGGTTTTGAATGGTAGGTCAGCTAATACAAAACCTTGTTTGGATACTTTCAAATGGTAGTACAGCTAATACAAAACCTTGTTTGGATACTTCTAAGTGGTGAAACAATGGACCCTCTATGCATTTGAATGGATTTGAATGGTAGTAAAGCTTGCTACCAACACTGTTCAAATGGTATCATCATGTATTACAAAACCAATGGGCATTTTGGTAAGTGGAAATTTTGAATGGTTTCAAATGGTCAAACAGTAGGAGGGTTAATACATGACAATTATGACATTTTGTGTAGATTATCTTCAAATAATACATTTAAACACCTATAAGATAAAAATTAATCATTATTTTCTAACAATAGTGGTTTAATTGTCATATTACAACACTTTGGGACCAATGAAGACAATATAATATATCTTTGTTCATTGCTATCACGACTCACAAAAATGGGCAAAATACCATAATTTCAAAATGCTGCCTCACCATGAAGGAGAAGAGTCTCCAAAACGAAATTTGGTACAGATGTAGATTAGACTTGTATTAACAAATGGTGTAAGTTTCAAGTTGGTGGGTAAGTGTTGCCAAGGTCAAAGGTCACCGAGAATTTCGGTATTTTTTCGATATTTTGTGTCTGGAACCAACTTTGGAGCCTTGCCAAAAATGTATTAAATGAGTAAGGGCTCTATCCTTGCTTGGGGGTAACCACATGTGTCTGTATAATACAGATATGCAATATAAAGCTTTTCTGATTATCAATCATGAGTATTAGGGGGGGTCTGAAAATGGAAATTAATTTTATCGGCAGAATAAATTAGTGTTTTGAGCAGACTATAGAGAGAAAGGGGGTTGAGATACACTTGTTTTGAGGCCAGATTTGAGTTATTTGGGTGACAGTCACCCTAGGTACGAATTTTCAGATTTGTGTCTTATTTTAAAGGTGCTCTAAAGGGCATTTGAAAACGCAAAATATTCAATGACGCGAATCGTGCGCACTGGAAGGGGGGTAGCACCCAAACTTTGACGGGCCGTAAATCCGAAACGACTTGGAGTTGGAATTTCTTATTTTGCATGTGTTCATTATACCCATAGATGAATGTTAGAAATGAATTTCAGCCAAATCAGAGAGGTGACCCGTACCCCCATTGGTTGATTTGACACGGAATGACCCTTGTCTGACACCTCAGCTGTCTTTTTGTTCACAACTGCAACCATTATAATGAGCTCTACTTGGCTGGCCAAGGCCCTCCAGAAGCCCAGGTTACTGTATATAGAGTGGCAGATACTGCATTGTTACAGGTACATGTACAGGATTAGGACTCACAAAAGACAGATTATAGGAGGCCAGGTAGCCTGTGCCTGGCCAGACTTCTCAAAGGCTTGGCTGTACCATGACTTTGGTCCTCCTCCCTTACAGACATTTTACCAAAACTGTCTGCTTCCTCCAGCTGTCTGTATGTTGGTTTCCAGACAATAACTTCTATTCCAAGTGATTTGTTTTCATGAAACTTGGTTGAAGGGTTAACCTACAGAAATTACAGGTTGTTTGTGGTTTTGGGGTCAAAAGTCACTTTTGGTCAACAGGTAAAAGGTCAGAGGTCATTTTTGTGAGAAACGTAAACATGTGTGTATACATATTTTCAGTTTGGGCTGAGGGGATTCAACAGCTTACCATGTTATTTTATTTATTTCTAAAGCAACACATTTTCTTGTTGAAAGAAATAATTCCAGTGTCAGTCTGAGAAGATATCCATTCACATTCAAATACTTTATTGCTTTAACAGAGAGGTGACAAAGGTGTCTACAATGTACATACAATAAGATTGGTCTCTTCAATCATTTGATGTCTTATTGATTAAGGCAAAATGATAATTGCAATGATTTTGTCATGTTGAGAAACAAACTGCTGAATAAAATCCAGCTGCATCAAACTCAGCTTTATAAGTGATCTTGTCATGTTTCAAACTTTGATGGTCCAGGTTAATTAGTTCTTGAATATTAACCAACCAAAAAGCCATTGTACACTGTCTCAAAATGGAAAAAGCTAGTTTTTCATTAACAATTATATCCAAAAACTGTAGTTTACTTTCAGCATGCAGTGACGTGTAGATTTTGGGCAGTATGCTGCTGTTGACATGATAAAGACCATATCATTGCTTCTATTTTAAATATTTTAATTAGAATGGATTTTGTTTTGTTTTAAGTTCAAGAATACTATTTATTAATGCAGCGGTCAAATGGAATCTTCACATACCCCCCTCAAGCCTCGTTCAAGATTCGACGCCGTTTCGACGTCAAATCTTCAGGTCAAAAATTTACATTATGGGTGAAACTTGACCGTAATTATTTTTGGGAGGTGTGAATCTTGACCTAAAGTTTTTCAAAGAAGGGTGAATCTTTGCCTAAAAAAAATTACATGTGGGTGAAACCTTGTCGAAAATCCTCATTAATAACGATGGAAATGTGTCGAACTTGAAACCAACTAACGTCAAAACGGAACTAAAACAAATAACTGACTAGTATTTTCCGTTTGTCAGTTCAGATCTCGATATATCTGTATAGTATAGGCCTAGGCTATAGCGCTTTTGCGTTAGCCATCACATATCTCGAAGCTAATTACCCGGATGTTTCTTTGTATCATATCAGCGTACTTTCCACAGCTACATTATGGCTTAATTCGCATCCTCCTAATAGTATTTCTATGGTATCAGCACATCGTCTGCTGCGTCATAGAAATACATTGCATTGTATCATATCAGCGTACTTTCCACAGCTACATTATGGCTTCATTCGCATCCTCCTAATAGTATTTTATGGTATCAGCACATAATGTAAATTTTTGACCTGAAGATTCGACGTCGAAACGGCGTCGAATCTTGAACGAGGCTTGAGGGGGGTATGTGAAGATTACATTTGACCGCTGCATAAAGGGGAAGGTACATGTACAACGTTGGTAATTATCAGATTATCAAATTACAGATTATTATCGTCTCAAATGTTTTCATCTTAGAGGGAACATTTTGCGAAACATAAAACCATTATTAAAAAATGTAGAAAAAAGTTTTCTTCTTAAAAATATGATGAAATTTTCACAGGTTACTTTTATGATATACTGTATTTCTTGAAAACTAGAGAGTCAAAATGAATGAACATGCTTGTGAGATTGGTAGCGTTGCATGGTGAAAAGTAAAGAATGATTGCAAAGAGAAATTCTCTTTTGAGTAGTCAATAGTTCTGAAAAGAACCGGTTGGTTACAACGTACATGTACATGTATGTTACAAAATTACCAATGCTGTACATGTACCTTCCCATTAAAATAATAAGAAAATATCTACCAAGTGCTAAAATCCATGACTTCTTGCGTAAACCTTCTTGTTCAGATAGTCTTATCAAAACAACTTGCCTTAATTTCACATTCATAAACCAGTTTTGAATTGGTGGTAGAAACTGACTAGCTCACACAGCCACTGGTTATATAAGCTGCCAAACATTCAATGCACAGTACTGGATGTGCATTTCATCAGTCAGAATGCAGCCAATTCAATATACATGTAAACCTTATGTTTGTGGTGTCACAAACCCTGTGTGTTACTCAGTGGTTCATGTATGCGCTCTGCGCATTCACATGCTGCACCTTTGAGTGAGTTCTTATTGTTTGCCCTCTAAGATTACCATGATGATATCAATGAGTAATGTATATTGACGATCAAGGCACAAACATTGTAGTCCAACTGTTTCATAATGTCAGGATTTCAACCTACATGTAAAAACACAGTAATTTTTTTTACTAGCCTAAAATGTGATGTCATTACAATTAAGTATATTCTCATAAATGCTTTGATTACAAATACAATGTTAACGTTAAACACTAGATATAGGGACAATATTGTCAAGATCAGAGCAGTCCTTCAACAGGGCATGGAATCAGTGTCCTAGTTAAAGATGAACACAGTGACTGAAAATAATACCCCACATGATAAGGTCATATTACCATTGCTGCTGCATAAATGAGCCAGTAATTTTTCGTCACTGTATTCATCTTAAAATAGGACACCGATTCCATGCCCTGTTGAAAGTCTGATCTGATCGTGACGATACTGTCCCTTTAAAACTCATTTTCTTCAAAAGAATAAATTAATTCTACCAACGGTCATCAAATCTGTGACTTCTTGCTTAAAAATAAGAATATTATAACAAATATTGTTACTTTGAAATTATTAAGTCCAATTTCTCACAAACAAAGAGAATAAAAAATTAAAAAATCTTCTTTTTGAGTCATATAAACTATGATTTCTTGCGTAAAACTTTACATTTAAATTTCCAATTTTGTAAGAATATGATATTATTTTCACTTTTTTTCTTTAAAAAAAAAAAAACTTAACACATTCTGCCATTTGGGTCAAATCATGTGTTTTGAGAGTGTTATCAAAACAAGCCATCTGTAAATTCCCTGTTCCATTAGAATATGATATTAGTTTTATTTTTTTTAACATTCAATTTTCTATATATATATATACAATTTCTTAAGAGAAAAAGGTGTATTTTTTTGTGAGCAATCTTCCATTTCAGTCAAATCCATGTTTTAAACAGTACGTCAGCAGTGATGTCATTGTGGATGCAATACCACTTGTAGTGAGTTTAATATAACCATATTGATAGGAAGGTTTGTTTGGATCTGTTTTGGCTAGTTGTCATGGCTACATGTATGAATGAGAGGACTGCTTACATTTTATTGGGATTGGAGTCATCTCTGTCAGACATGTCCTTGCAGTGATAATAGTCAACATTGATGGAGATAATGTACAACCTTGGTATTCTACTCCGGTTTACTTCATATTTGCTGGTTGCTTGTTTTTTTTAAATGAAATCAATATTTTTAATTAACTCCAAAAGTTCCAAAAGTTTTTGATAACCATATTGATAGAAATGGGAGATTTGTTTTGATCTGTTTTGTCTAGTTGTCATGACTACATGTACGTATGTATGAGAGAATTTTATAATCCTTTTGTCTGAACTTGGCATCCTCTTTTGACAACAGGGATTTAAACAAAAGCATCTTACGTCTTTGTCAGGGAAAGTCACTGGGGATTAATTATACAACCTTGTATTGTACTCAGATTTTCTTGACATTTGCTGGTTGCTTTTCATGGAAGCATAATCAATATTTTTTAATAAAGGACTTTTCCAATTAGCTCCAACAGCACTGAAGGGAGCACCAAGATGAACAATTTTACATATAATTGTCTTTTTCATCAAAGTGAGGCATTGCTATTAAACTTGATTAACTCTCACCCTCTTGGCATTTTCACTAGAAACCCTCTAAAATCAGTCAACATGCACTGAAAAGTCACCCAGTTGTTGGATTTTGATGGAATCGGTACAGTGGCAAATGCAAAGTATCCATGGCTTGGCTGTACAGAGTCCTGAATCCAACAAAAGCAGCCGGTGTATAGTTTGGTGAATTTGGTACACATTGGTACAGTAGCAAATGCAAAGCATCCATGGCTTGGCTATACACAGTCATGAATCCAACAAAAGCAGCCGGTGGAGTTGGATGGATTTGGTACACATTGGTACAGTAGCAAATGCAAAGCATCCATGGCTTGGCTATACACAGTCCTGAATCCAACAAAAGCAGCTGGTGGAGTTGGATGGATTTGGTACACATTGGTACAGTAGCAAATGCAAAGCATCCATGGCTTGGCTATACACAGTCATGAATCCAACAAAAGCAGCCGGTGGAGTTGGATGGATTTGGTACACATTGGTACAGTAGCAAATGCAAAGCATCCATGGCTTGGCTATACACAGTCCTGAATCCAACAAAAGCAGCCGGTGGAGTTTGATGGATTTGGTACACATTGGTACAATAGCAAATGCAAAGCATCCATGGCTTAGCTACATGTACACACAGTCCTGAATCCAACAAAAGCAGCAGGTGGAGTTTGATGGATTTGGTACACATGGCATCATGCTCAATTCACTGGGCTATATACAATACACGTACATGTACAATACTGAATCCACCAAAAGCAAGCAAAACACTTGCTCTAAAATGGCACATTTCAAAAAATAATCTTGAGAAGCTTATCTTTAATATTATCCTGAAAAAATTAATGATGGATCTCAACTGAAATTCTGTTTCCTGTGTCAGTGGAGAGAAGCAATTATGGTAAAGTCTTGCTCAAGGACACAAGCACCATGGTCGCGGTTGGGATTCGAACCCACATGCTGACGACTCAGCCATCAGAACACAAATCCGATGCACTAAACCGCTCGACCATGGCACTCCAGATGATGCTTTTACCAGTCAAAAACGGTTGACTCATTTTGACCTGTAAATGTACTTACATGTACTACAGATAAGGTTGGACAGTGTTTGACTTTTAAGTGCACTAGATATACTGTACCACAAGTATATCAACATTTTGACTGATTTTGACCCTTTTAGTCATAGGAGGGTTAAAACACAAGTTGCCAAGAAAAATTAGTAGCAGTCAACTGAGCCATGAAATAATAACAAGAATTAGCCGTCACTGGGCATTACACAACTTTGAATTGTAACCTTATTTTTGGATTGAGATTTGCAGGTTGCATATTACGGAAGCATAATCAATATTTTTTAATAAAGGACTTTTCCAATTTGCTCCAAGAGCACTGAAGGGAACGCCAAGATGCTTAAAACGTTTCCATTGTTCATCTTTAAAGATGTATCGTCCCGCAATTTTACAGAATTTTATTCTTCATTGGAACATTGCTATTTAACTTTAGAAAAAGGAAAACAATTCTATAAAATAATCATGAGTAGCTTTATGTTTACGGAAAATATATCCCAAAATAGTTTAGGTCTGTGATTTCTCAGGATTTTTCCTGATTTCAGGATTTGTACAAATCATCCTTTGCCTCAAAATCTTCTTGAAAGCAGAGAAGTAGCCGACAAGGAAATAAAGATGTAGCCAGTGTTGTGTCCAAACCTCTAGTTTCTTGTTTGTGGGAATGTGGAGAGTCTGTAAATCCTCCAGAATTAAACATCCAGGAGGTTCAGGGGGCTTTGTCCTCTAGACCAAAGGGAGACCCAGGCCCGCTACCCACAGGAGGTTCAGGGAGGCTTTGTCCTCTAGACCAAAGGGAGACCCAGGCCCGCTACCCACAGGAGGTTCAGGGGGGCTTTGTCCTCTAGACCAAAGGGAGACCCAGGCCCGCTACCCACAGGAGGTTCAGGGGGCTTTGTCCTCTAGACCAAAGGGAGACCCAGGCCCGCTACCCACAGGAGGTTCAGGGGGCTTTGTCCTCTAGACCAAAGGGAGACCCAGGCCCGCTACCCACAGGAGGTTCAGGGAGGCTTTGTCCTCTAGACCAAAGGGAGACCCAGGCCCGCTACCCACAGGAGGTTCAGGGGGCTTTGTCCTCTAGACCAAAGGGAGACCCAGGCCCGCTACCTATTTTTCATGATTATTTTACTTTTGTTAAATCACAGCCATGATAGTTAATGATTGGTTTGGCTCTTGAATACTGTTAAACCAAGCTTCTGACAAGTATTGTAGGAAATACGTATTTGTTTTACCTTTATAAATTCACAATGATCCAATTAACCCTCCTACTTCTTGTACCTTTTTGATACAAGTTGATCCACCATTTGAAACCATTCGCTTTTGTGGTTTTGAATGGTGAAATAACTGTACAGTATTGATTCCCCCAAATGGTTTGGAATGGTAGGTCAGCTAATACAAAACCTTGTTTGGATCTTTCCAAATGGTAGTACAGCTAAAACAAAACCTTGTTTGGATACTTCTAAGTGGTGAATCAATGGACCCTCTATGCATTTGAATGGATTTGAATGGTAGTAAAGCTTGCTACATGTGATACAGTATGTACCAACACTGTTCAAATGGTATCACCATGTGTGTACAAAACTAATGGGCATTTTGGTAAGTGGAAATTTTGAATGGTTTCAAATGGTCAAACAGTAGGAGGGTTAAAACACAAATTTCCGGTAAAAAAAAAAAACACGGGCAATGCAACTTTAACTGATCACACAGAGCGTGTAGCGGTCAACTGAAGCATGAAATCAATAACAACAGGTTGTGAAGCTAGAATATATTGCCTATATACATGTACATGTAGTGGTTATGGATATCAGCATGTACATGTACACTGCATATATAACAGCAAAAGAAACGTCACCCCTAAAAATATTTATTATTTTCATTTTATAATTAATATAATTTGTTTAATGAAGAATATTATGAGTATGGAGTGTAACACGAACACAATGTGGCAAATTTGGTTGACCTGGCAGCCAACCATCCCACAACATTGTATATTTATTATGTTTAATAATATAATTACTTAACAAAATTTAGGGGGTGACGTTTCTGTTGCTGTTATGTATATAATTATAGCGGGGAGGTTTTTGCATTTAAAGATATTGCAAAAGTAATTTGTCTTTATTTGAGTTTTAGTGTCATATGAGTAAAACATTGTTGTGGAGGATGTATTTTCTCCTTTGTTTATTTCTAAAACTGCATAATTTCTTGTTGATACAAATCATTCCAGCTGTCCATCTCGGAAGATATTCGTACTTTATAATTGTATTGCTTTGAAGGGACAATACCTGCTTCATCGAAATGAGGAATGTCCCCCAAATTTCACATTTTGAAATATGGATATCAACTTTAAAGAGAATTTAATGGGCTTTCTGATGATACCAAACATTCATTTTTTGGTTCATTTCATTCCTGTGTTAGGATGTGATAATTTGATAATGTAACAATGCAGTCATGCACGTTTTGTGAACTTTGGAAGTCCATTACATGGAAACATGTGTTGGGGGACATTCCTCATTTCGATGGAGCGGGTCACAATTATTCTCACGATCAGAGTAGACTTTCCACAGGGCATGGAATCGGTATCCTAGTTGAACATAATACCCCACAAGCATGCGCTGGCCTACATGTGGATACATAACAGTAAGATTTGTAGCTTTGCATGGTGAAAAGGAGAAGTGAAGACTGTTTGCAGTGACACCATGTGAAAATTCTCTTTTGAGTCATAATTTGTTCTGAAAAGAACTGGGCCCGTTTTTTATAGAGCCGCTAAGCAGCTGATTTTTTTGCTTACTGTTCTTTTTTCATTTCATAGCATTGCTAACCTTCAAGCATAAAGAAAGGCACGGTAAATAGCCGGCCGTTATTGCTAGCAAATGACATAAAACACAATAAAGGGGGCCACTTTGCATCCGTCACGTTAGCAGTTTTTCCAATGGTTGTTGTTTATTTTTAAGTACCTGAAACCGACCAAAAAGTGTTTCAACATGTGAATGGACGTGCAGGCTTATACTAGAACTAATTTGAGTTGATTTATTTTATTTTTTTATTTTTTTATTTTTTTACCCTCAAATTTCCATAAAATTGGACGGAAAAAGTTAGCTCACTTTTCCGTCCATTTGTTGATGGAAATTTTAGGGTAATTAAAAAATTAATAGTAATAATCAACTCAAATTATCTTCAGGATAAGCATGCATGTCTATTCAAATGTTGAAATTCTTTTTGGGTGGTTTCAGATATTAAAAAAAAAATTACATCCATTAGAAAAACTGCTAACGTGACGGTAGGAAAGTGGCCCCCTTTATTGTGTTTTATGTCAAATGAGTGACGCAACAATACAAATCCATGTTGAACGCGCACGGTTGCTAACCTGTGAAATACGCTTATGCTTAAGTAAATTTTTCTGCTATAGTTAGCACGAAAATTTGCTTACCGGTAAGCAGCGCTATGAAATTGGGCCATGGTGGTTAACAACTTGACGTTTCGATCAGTATGCTCTGATCGTCTTCAGGACAATGCCGGACTCTGGAAGACGCTGCTGCTTAAGTAGACTCCTGGGGGGATTTGCGCTAACACATGCCTCACCTGATTTTATTGCCAACCTCTGATAAACACTTACCACTACCACATTCTGCTGTATAGTTAGCCCCCAAAACCAGCACTGTGAACATGGGCCACTGTCATTTTATTGTTTCCTTGGGTTCATTCATTATTTGAATACCTTTTTTCCTTTTGATTGGTTCATAGGACATGGTGAACCGGCGAATCAGCATGGACCTGATGTTAATGGTTGCTAAGGAACAACGCATGAGGCAGTTCATCTTCCTCACACCCCTGGATATGAGGTTAGTCAATGCAAATATGATACATATTCACAGCTATCTGTGTGATTTGAATACAAAATGGAAGACTTTTGAGAAAATTTTTAGCAAAGCCAGAATTGTGATTTTGAAACATGGAAATAATGGCAACATGTGTGATTTATGCACCTATCATAATGCCAATATGGTGTATATATATACTACTCAAAACAATTTAGGGAACACCGGAATAATCTCAGTTAAAGCAAGATCATTTATTTCAGATAAACACAATGTTTCACAGAATTGATGAGAAACAACTGCACAATGAAACAGATGATAAAGGATGCATGTAGTGATTACACATTTCATGACATGACTACTGAAAGAGAGAGGGGGTTGCAAATGAAAATCCCAGTTCATGGAACATTTCAAACCTATTTGATGTTAAAAATCCGGTGTTCCCTAAATGTATTGAGTAGTACATGTATATTTACAGCTATCTGTGTGATTTGAATACAAAATGACAAAGCCAGAATTGTGGTTTTGAAACTGGGAAATAATGGTGTTGAATTTGTGTATGATTTATGAACCTATCAATTGTTTCCCCACCCCTCCCCAGTTTCTTTTCAGGAGCCAATTTCACAGAGCTGCTAAGCAGAGAATTTTGCTAAGCAAATATTTTTGCTAAGCAATATAAAACATACTACCAGCCAAAATGTATACATTTGTATGAAAGTTTGGCTGGTAACCAAAGAAATCTGCTAAGCAAATTTATCTGGTAAGCAGTTTTGTCTGCTAAAGCAGCTCTGTGAAATTGGCCACAGGTAATTACCAATGGTGTGTACACACTCCTTTAATAATTTGTTCGCTCCTCACAGCAAAATTACCGCCAACCCTTTGGTAAGGATCTCCCGCATGCCCGACCCCATCCGTGGTAATCAGAGCATCTTGCCGTTCGAGCCAGTAGGATGCAACGACGACAGTGAAGATGACGTGGACTAAGGTACTATGGAAAACGCTCAAAGACAAGGTACGAACCTGACACCATAGAGTACCTATGTGTGACATAACATTCCCATAACAGCGTGCCGGCCGAGGCCATTTTCTTAAAGCTGCCGAGGACACAGATTTGCTGAGCACAGAAAACGAATGCTTAGCAAAAAAAATAGGTAACCGGCCAAATTGTCACGTATTATGCTTCTGGCTGGTACTCGGCTAAATAGCAGATAAATTTGCTTAGCAATATTTTTCTGCTTTGCAGCTCTGTGAAATTGGAGCCTGGTTATACTCATTCATTGTTTTTGTTCTATGGTGCAACACTTACAAAATGGCGGACTTAAAGTCAAGTACTTTTTCATGAGTAAGAGTACAACAAATGTACTCGAGTTAAGTACCAGTACTCCAGCTCTATATTTTAGTGAGTACTTTTTTATGAGTGCAAGTACAACAAAATTAACTTAATTTTTTTAAAGTTTTTTTTCATGCAAATCACCCCACACAAGGCCAATGGCCACTCCATGGTGGGGGCTACTAAGTCATTGAGTTGTTACAACGACTCCACACTGAAGAAACCAGCCCCTCGCACCGAAACAAGACAAGTTAATAACCAGCCTCTTCACGGTGCAAATAGGATTGGGAGGGGTAACTAGTCCAGAACAAGGCAGTTGTTAAACTGCCTCTGCCCCTATAAGCAATTATGGTTAAGTGTCTTGCTCAAGGACACAAGTGTCACGGCCGGGATTCGAACCCACATTCTGCTGCTAACCCCAGAACTTGAGTCCGGTAAGCTAGACCGCTCGGCCACGACACTCCACGTACTATTAACTCTGCGAAATGTTGCAGTGATTTTCTTAATATAGCTCAGCTCTGTATTGAATGTGAGCATGTTATCAGGGCAATGTTGAGGACATACTTTTTCATCCAAAGGTCATGATGACACCAGAAGATGTAAAATTACTATAGGCACGTTTACACATACATTTTTGTAAAAAACGCACAAGTCAGCGAGTGTGTTCATACATAAATATGCTTTATAACACACACTATGAAGATTTAAAGTCGCATTTCAAAGCCGTGCAACAAAGTTGCGTATATGTTAACCCTCCTACTCTAGCTGCACTTTAGTGGCAAGTTGCTATAGAGGTCAAAACCAGTCAACTGCCTGTTTTTGACTGTTGGCCCAAATGTGTACAGGGGCATTTTTGACTGGTTTTTACTGTCATTTTGACCACCCTGAACAATACCAGACAATGCTTTTACCAGTCCAAAACGGTTGACTCATTTTGACCTGTACCTTGGCAGGTAATATCAACATTTTGACTGATTTTGACCCCTGTTGTAGTAGGAGGGTTAATGGCCTTTACTCTCACTGTATAGGGATGCCATGGCCCAGCGGTCTAGTGCATTGGACTTGGGTTCTGATGGCTGAGTCGCCAGAATGTGGGTTCGAATCCTCACCGCGACCGTGGTGCTTGTGTCCTTGAGCAAGGCACTTTACCGTAATTGTTTCTCTTCACCCAGGAGTATAAATGGGTACCTGGCAATAGCTAGGGAAGTAACCTGCGATAGACTGACATCCCATCCAGGGGGAATGGAAATATTCTCAGTCGTTTCATGCCAATGAAACCGGAGATAAACACCGGCCTGATGAGCCAATGTGGCTCGGGACAGACTTTACTTTACTTTTACTCTCACTGTTAATGTGTGGCAATGTGAGTGCAATACATTATGTGTTTTGTTTGGTTTTTCACTAGTGGACAGTGGCATTTAGCCGTGCTCCCAATTGTACACACAAGAGAAACTTATGACAAAACTTCTGATTTTACATCCGTGATGGGATTTCAGCATGTAAAGGTTGCCACAACTTTCTACTTAATCACTGTGTTTATTGTTATTTTACTGCAAATTTCTGGGGGCATGCAGGGGGAGATTTAATCGAAACAGTGCTATTTTCCTTTCAATAAGGCAATTAGCTACATGTAACTTGAATTAAGATGTCAACATTGTTGGACCCACCATGAATTCAGTTTAGGACAAATATATTTACCAGCATAAAACCATGCTTGTCATTATTTTGTCCAATGTGTCATTTTAAAGTTTTTTTTTTCTTTTCCTGAAGTAAAATAGCAATTGTCCGATGAAAAAGATCACATACATCTTACATGTAAATACATCTTAAAGCATCTTAAAGCAGGATTTAAAGTCATTTTTCATTGTTTCAACACTGTTTAAAACATCTCATTGTTTATATTTCATGTTTATTTATGCACCATTTTGTTATATTATTATTTACTTCTACACAAATTATGTTTATCATTTCAATCATGGATTTTTTTTTTTTTTTAATGTTTGTTAGAATAGTTTTGCATCTTACTTTTTCATACTCAAATTGTTTAAATAATATGTGTACAGGGCCATTTCACATCATCAAGCCAATTATTAGAAGAAAACAAATTCAGAAGATACCTCAGATCAGTTTCCATACAACTGGGTCATAAATGGCCCAAAGCCATTGTCAATGGAGTACTATGCCATGGACTAGGTAGTACACAACTTGCCCATTTCATGGGCTTGTAACTGTAAGTAATACAGTTCTGATGATACAGAAAGTAACGACTTTAATATTTAAGGTGAAAACCTTTAACCTTTGGAGACAAATAGCAGTTGTAGCTGCATTTGTCCCATGCAGATATTGAAGGGACATTATCATCACGATCAACAGGGCATGGAATCAGAGTGCTAGTTTCAGATTTAGTCAGTGGCTGAGAATAATACCCCTACATGATAAGGTCATTATTACCGTTGCTGCTGCATAATTGAAGCAGTAATTTTCAGTCACTGTGTTCATCTTAAACTAGAACACCGATCCATGCCCTGTTGAAAGTCTGCTCTGATCATGACGATGTTGTCCCTTTTAAACCATCACAGCGATGGTTGTGAAATGGCCCAATAAATGTTCTATTTTGATTCATATTTTATAATTTGATTCTTAATTTCTTGCACCACAAAAACAATTTTAAAAGAAATTCTCAGAATGTTTAAAGACATCTGCACTTGAAAATGGTTTGCTCACATTCTTGCCATGTTCTTGGATGTAGTAAACAAATTTTGGAGAGGTATAGGAGCCAACAAAATCAAGCTTGGATTATAAACGAGAAATATCCACACCCACTCAACACCACAGCAAATGTCTGTCAATTTAAGGGACAAGGGCCAAAGTCATGGTACAGCCAAGCCTTTGAGAAGCCCGGCCAGGCCCAGGCTTTTCCCCTGCCTACTGGCCTATATAATGAGCTCTGCTTGCCTGGGCTAGGCCCTCCAGAAGCCCAGGTTATGTTGACTGGCAGGTACTGTACTGTTACAGGATAAGGAGTCACAAAAGACAATTAGGAGGCCAGGTAGGCTGGGCCTGGCCAGGCTTCTCAAAGGCTTGGCTGTACCATGACTTTGGCCCTCCTCCCTAAGATGGTTGTGAGTAAACTTGTTCTGCCATGCAGAAAGATTTACCTGCCAAATTCCCAGTTTCTTTCAAGATCTCAAATTCAACATTTACTTAGAAACAGAATGGTGTAATTCATCTATGAGAAGAATTCTTGATCAGGGAAGATAAACTAAATATGCGGTACGCTAGTGTTTCTTCAAATAGAGTGCACAGATTGGTGGAAGAAGCACTGGACTGCATAGGAAACAAACGCTTGACACAGAATGTACAGATGTGGGTTACCACCACAGTTATGGCGGGCACCCAGTAAACTGGTTGATGCATTAGTCTGTACTGGCATTAAACTTTAAACATAACTTTTACATCCATTTGTTATACTATTTTCTTTGTTCTTTAAAATGTTATGTACTGCATGTGAATAAAAAAAAATACTTTTTGTTACCAAGAGTTCACACCGAGTTGGAATGATTTTTTTTCTTAGATTCTAAATGTTATCATGAGGTATGTACTGTCAACAGAGTGAACTATTTAGAAAATACTAAATAGGGTAAACATTATAATGGCTATTACAATTTGTACATGATTTTGACAGTACAAAACCAATGTAAAACGAAATACCAGAACCAACCAAACCTACCCAATACAATCCATACTAACCAAACTCTCGCCTCACCAACCCAAACACACCTACATGTAACCTAACCCAAACCAACCCAATTTATCCAACCCAATTTATCCTACCAATAACCAACCTATGTCAATACAATTCACCCATCCCAAACCCAACATAACCCATACCGACCAAATTTATCCAACCAATAACCAACCTATGTCAATACAATTCACCCATCCCAAACCCAACATAACCCAAACCAACCCAATTTATCCAACCCAATTTATCCTACCAATAACCAACCTATGTCAATACAATTCACCCATCCCAAACCCAACATAACCCAAACCGACCCAATTTATCCAACCCAGACCAATACAATTTTTTATTTATTTATTCATTACTTTTTTGTAATCAGGTAATTAATGCAACCTCGTTTTTATTTTGATGTATAGTATATCTTGTATACTCAGAGAAGCAGTTTTTCTGACGTTACTATTTGTACATTCACTTTAATAATTGTTATCACCACTGCTCATCATCAGTGCTGCAGTTTGTCTTTAACACCTTGGTCAAATTACTCTCAACAATTCGTCCTAATACGCCATTGTCCAAATAGTTCCTAGTTTCCGTCAATTGGGCCTTGGTACCTGACGTAAAATAATCGAAAACATTCCATTAAAATCACAGATAAAAACAGATGCCGCATGACTCATGTTTAGCTAGGTGAATTGAAATCAAACGAACATTCAGTCTGTTAATTGAGTCGGGGTTCCACACATTTTTCACATATCCGTAAAAGACCTATCGTGGCAGAAGCAAGTGAACGCAGCTATAACGTTAAAATGAATCACAGCCCAATCCGATCCTTTCAAATTAGATGCACAACGCGCGAAAAACTAAAATCTACTACGCAAACTTCCAGGATGTGGCTAAATCACAAACAGTGAGAGGTCAAAGTTTGGCTCTGGCTCCGGCTTCGACTCACTGATAACTGGATAGAAGATGGGCGCTGATTGGCCTATAAAAAGTTGAAGTCTCCTGAAGACGATCAGAACATACTGATCGAAACATCGAGTTGTAACCTCCAGTTCTTCTCAGAACTAATAGAACTACTCAATAGAGAATTTCGCACGGTATCACCGCAATTAGTCTTACTTGTGACGTAACATTTCACATGAACAAATAAACGTCAACAAATCAAAACATTATGGTTCTCGATATTATGCATGATGCGCTAGCCACCCCCTCGTCTGCTAAAATGGCTTAATATTTATAATACTTTCCCTTACCTGTTACATTTACGCTTTTATATCTTGGGTCTTCCTGTGTAACGACTATACGCACCCCAAATGCTTGCTGTAAAAACTGTAAATTCCGTCCCTAGGGGAAGGAGCAAAGAGTTTGTATTCAGTGCAGCATTTGCACATTCTTAGCCTTCGAGTGTCGTCTTCAAGACAGTGCTGCAATTTCACCGCTGGAGGGCTACCATGTGGATAGACGTGGTACAGATTATTTACCGTCATTAAAATTTATTACCATAGGCGCCAGACTATTTTGGGCATTCGGAATTCTCAAAAGAAAACTTCTCAAAAGAAAACTTAAAATGGCCTCAGTTGTCAATCCGAAATCCCTTTTGACCAATCAGATTCATTAAGTAGTCGTGTGCCCACTGTGCGTGAACTACACCCGTAATACAAGGTCATTATCTCTTGCAAGCTTAATAAGTACTTGTCTTAATGTTCATGTTACGCAGGGTTGCACATAATTTTATTTTGGCTACAAGTCGGAGTCTTCCCAATGGGCGTGGCACATGTGCAACATGCGATGTTTAGCGTGTTTTATTCTCTGAACAGAATCTGACAGAATTCAAGTAATTTTAGGTGCCAAGATTATGCCCCATTTAAATCTTCAATAATTTGTCGAGAGTTCCCCGATAGTAGTTCAACTGAAGCTTACCTTGGGGCCGATGACCAGACTGTAGTTATCCATGGTGCAGTAATACGTGAAGGACTCCAATTCTGAGGTAGGTAGTCTAAAAATTATAATACGTCCAGTTTTATGTTGTTTAATATACAAAATCCAAATCTGAAATGGGTTAAGGCCATTGATACAGAATACTCTATTTGATTGTAAGACTTTGTTGTGCAACGTCTGTAGCTTCTGTGGTACAGAATTATTTGTCTGAACACTCATCGATTTGTGCAGTTTTACAAAATCGCAGAGTTGTTGACTTTGAGTCGGTTATTTGACTTGAATCCGATTTGAGTCACATTTTTACTTGTTTCTTGATTTTTGACTTTAGTAAAATTGACTTGTGATTGAACTTAAACGAAAAGGATAAGTTGACATTCCACAGTTTTGATTACAATTTATGACGGTAATAACCAAAAGTGTATCTATGTGCTTTGACTTACTTTGAATGACCTTCAACTACAGTAATCTCTGGCCTTTTCGTCTTGGTGGTCTCTTGGCTTTGTGCCCCTCCTGCATTATCACCGTCTTCCAGGGTTACGGACTGGTCCGATACGGAGTTCTCCGAGTGAGCATTGGGAGACGAGTGCTCCATGAGTGCCTCGCCCCTCAGAAGAAGATCCAAGAACTCCTCATCTTGAATATTTATCTCTTTACAAGGCCTCTTGGTTTCCCTGTTTTGCGGATTTGGTAAGATTGCCTGCGGATTGGTTGTATTTGCACTTGTCCTTGTATCTGGAGCTTTCATCCTTCCAGAGTACAACATGGAATCTTTACCAGCAACAGATATCTTTGAAAACGGCTTCTTATCATTTTGCAAATGTACACTTGCTTCCTCGGTGATGTTTCCATTGCGTTTTTCTGCCTCAGTGTTTCCACAGCAACCTGGAATGGTTTTGGTGCAGTTCTCACCGGACCGCTCTTTGTGGCCAATGTCCCTCTTCGCTGCTTCATCAAGATTGATAGACCCATTATCATTTGAATCTTGCACGGGGCAGCTGTCACCGGATTGCACTGCCTTGCCGGATGGAACTAGATTTAGCTGGTTCTCTAACACATCCTCTCTGCGTATGTCTCTCTCCGCATGTTTTGTAGCAGTTGGAAATGGACTTGGCCAGTTTGGTCCAGTTCCTGCCTCATGTTCGGTCTCGGTGTAGTTGCTGTCCTGGTGGTTATCGTTCACTCTGATTTCTACTTCTCCAATGGTCAATGGTTCATGTCGCTCCCCAATCACCCTTGATGTATTCTCTTCAGTCGTTGCATGTGTTATGTCCTCTTTTCCTATCAGTAGATTGGTATGCGAGTCATCACACTCATCTAGCACCAGCTTCTTAATGTCATCTTTGGTCCAAACAGAGCTGAAATTGATGACATCTGTTTGGGTGGTGATGTCTCTGCAATCTTTCTTTTTTAGCTGCTCCTCTCTATAAAAATAAGGAATCATGATGTTCTTTAATTATTCTTCCCCTTCCTTCATTCATTTCCACCTCTTAATTCTCTCTAAATGTCGGTTTCCCCAACTACTTGAGGGTCTTTCGCTCCATTGGTGGGCCCAGGGAGGGGTAAAGAGGGAATGTTCCCATTTTATCTTTGTTTCTGTGTCCCTCCACGGTAATAACCTCTTTGTTAATATGTATTTTGAATGTACTCTGCAAATAAATTAACCTTAAATGAACCTTTAAAAATATCATATCACTCTATATTTTGTGCCCCTCCCTCTTTTGTTTGCCTCGTGCTCACCTACTTTTTCGCCAGCCCTAATTTTCACACCACAAACATTGGCTACACTTTTGAGTATGGATTTAACCTATTCTCAAACCTCACCTCTCAAGAGTCTTCAAGGAATTAGAAGTCCTCTCAAGCTCTCCCTCAAGGTGTCCTATGCACCTGTGGGCGTCCTGGAGCTGTGCCTGGCTGTCAGCTAGCTTACGGCGGTACTGGATGGCAGTGGTGATGGCCAAGAGGCACACGGATAAGGCTAGATCGCTGCGGATGCAATTTCAGTAATAACGTTTTTTCCAAATAGTGGTCCTTCTTGAGTGTTATGTGGATTTAACAGGGTTTATATATTGTTTGGAAATCTTGGAATGTTATCTTGGGAAGGTTTTCTCCACCCCTTTTAAAAAAATACTTCCTAGTTCAGTTTGAGAAACAGGAACCAACAATGTAGGCCCGATAGAACAAGGTTCTCGCCTAAGGGTCTCGGCCAAATTGGTATATTAGGCCTATCCATTTGGAGAATAGGATTCTCAATTGGGATAGTATGGTTGACACGGAACCACTGATATCCTGATTGGGAGAATATGTATCCAATCAGGATAAAAGTATCTCCCAAATGAGGATAGTATGGTTGACAAGGGCCACTGATATCCTGATTGGGAGAATATGATCCAATCGGGATATGAGTATCTCCCAATTGTGATCATAGTATGATTCGTCCCTAATTTGCCATAGTGACCAATCCCGAATTAAGTTGGCATAGTGACCAATGCGGTATTGGTCACTTTGCCAAATTAAAAAAATAGCCAGTTAGAGCATTCGTCATTTGAATGCATATGTTCTATCTCCAAAACTATAACTATAAGGAATACATGCATGTGGATTAGATACAATGGTAGGTCTCTTCCTGAATGTACTAATGGGCGGGAAAACTTAAAATTGAAAAAAGTCGGATTGGTCACTATGGCAAATTAGGGACGGATTGACACCGACCCCTTGGCCAAACACGTCTCTGATTTCTGGTCATAGGTCGGCTTTAAAATCGGTGCAAAATATACAAAGTATACGGTGGCTTAAGAGAGGCCTCACAAATCGGGCAAACGTTCATACCCCTATGTGAAAAGGTCGTTTAAATCACAGCACTGCAGAATTCCAATCGAATCAGCAGTTTTGGCTGCGATTGGACATCGTTGTTTCATCGGTTACTCTCTGGGGAAAACAAAGTATATTTGTCTGGTCATATTAGCGTTGTGTCGGTAAATTTACCCACAAAAATTGTTTTCTCCCACTCTGAAAATCCTGGCTACGTACTTACATGATCATGTCCGTGTGGGACAGACAAAATCACTCTACACTCCACTCAAATCGTGTATACAGATCGTATCCCGGTATTATACGGATCATCTTCACATGAACCGAGTGATTGTCAGAACACGGCTGAAAGTAGAAATGTTCAAGTATAACCGATCGACCTTCGTCATTTTGCCATGTGTTTTCTTTATTGCGTCTGATATTGTTCTTTAGATGCCACGCGCTACATGTAAACTGCTGACGCTTGCGTGCTTGGCGATGCCGGCACGCGCAAACCGCAAGTGACATATTTTGAACGTCTTTTTGTTCTCCACAAACAAAAAAATGATCCCGCATTTTCCATCTTTGCACTCGAATCTTTGATTTTAAAGAATGGAAAATGAATGAAGTATTCTTGAACCAATCTGGTACTAGCTGTTCGTCACATCAGTTGTCGCGTTGGTTCACAGCTAGCCCAGTGATGATAACTGACAAATGAAACTCCGATCCGCCGCATACCAACAAATCTTTCTATTTATAGAATGATATACCAGATGATGTGAGCACTTTTACGCGAGCGTTTCTCGTTTGTGCGTTGACGTTGACGCGTCGAGTTTTCTTAATTTTCCGCGTATTTTTTAAAAAGAAATTTACATGAATCAATGATACTCAGACTAAATATTAAATATGAAAAATAGAGCAAGCTTTAATAGTTTAAGAGGAGATCAAAGAATGAAAATGGATGTGGCGGTGAAGTTTACAGCTAGCTCGAAATCTCTCGAGAAACCCTTGACCAATCACGGTCCCTCGCAACGAATGGGCCAGCGTTGCTATTCGCACTGTGTATGAGCAGTTGTTAGATTCGCCGCTATTTCTTCGCCCTTGACTTGGACAAGTCTGTGGAACGAGTTACCTCCAGCTGTCACCATTGCACACCATTGCGAAACACACCCCGCACCATAATTAAATAGTCTACGGGTGTGACCCCCTGATTCTATTGGCATCTCATTCGCTTTTATGTGATCAAGCGCATCCTGAGAGAATAAAAAACAATTTTAAGTTTGTTTTGTGTCTTGAGTGGATTTTTTAATTTTAATTAAATTTTAATTAAATTTTTAAAAAAATGTTTCAAATTTTGCACGACGCGAGGTGGCGCTGTTCGTGACGTACACCTGGGCATGTAGCCTTACGGTTGGCGGCATGGTCTGGTGCCCAGAGGCGGTATGAGTGCGTCGAGTCGTCACATGTGCTGTACATAATATACAATCACTTCCAACAAGAAGTTGGCTTTGTCCAACGTTCTCCGTGGCACAGGCGGCGCCTTGGTGCTCGTCCTGTTTGACGAGATCAGGAAACTGCTGTAGAAATCCCCAAACAAGACACCGCCGGGCACTCATCATTTCTTCTCATAATCAGATATCTCTTTATACATAAATTTAAAATGACTTTTATATAATTCATTGGACTCGAGCATTGGTAACTGTTAAACAGGGAGTTTTTATTTTGAGTTTTCTAACTCTTTCGCAAATATTTTTTTGAAGTTTCAAGCTCTTCATTGTTCCACTGGATTTATTGTAGTTCTTACCGTACCATCATCAAACCACACACCCACTGGGGAACCAGTTGGATATTTCATGAGAAAATTATCATAACTTGTAGGGGTTTTTGGATATTTCTAAATTATGAATTATGCAAGCTTATCTTAAAGACATAATGATGATGACGATGATGATTATTATTATTTCGTGTTTTGGAAACACACAAATTTTATATTAATGAATAAAGGTCCCCTTTTTAGCTTAGAACTTTGAATGTTAGATTCACATATAAACATATCAACTTTTTTTTCTTTATAAATTATTTGACTTGGATTTTGGGAACACTCATACCAATTATTATTTTATTAATGAATTAAAGTCACATTTTAGCTTTAAACTTTCACTGGTAAATTCACATATAAACATATGAACTTTTTTTTTTCTAAATTGTTTGACTTAGATTTTGGGAGCATTTATGCAAATTTGATATTATTGATTTTTGATCACCGTTCAGATGATTTAAAACTTTGAAAACCATTTGAAACAAACAAAACAAAATAACCTGGAAAAAAATTGAAACAAAACTTTAAAATTGTAAGAACAATTTAAAACAAAATTTTAAAATACGAAATCAAGACAATAAAATCATTACAATATTTTTTTTGTTCTAAATTTGCCGAGGTTTTCTAAATATTCATTAGGGGTGCTACTCCTAAGTTTTCTCAACATTAGTTATTCTGTTTCTCTCACGAGTTGATATAGTTAGGAGTGACACCCCCTTCCCTCTAAACAATGGCGCCCTTTTTGGTAGTGGCCACTTTTTGTGGCTTCTACCCCACGGGCGCCATTGATCTCCAAACACGAGGACTTTTCCCAAAAAGGCTATTTTTTTTATCAAGCTGATAAAAACTTTCACATTTTTCTCAAACAGTGTGATCTTATTGGTATTGGTCGTAGACACGTTGACTCGGCCATCACCCCACGGTAATACTGTCTGCCATCTCGAAAATAACGTTGATGTATTTTGGGGGTTTTTGAACATCGTACCTGCCAACAAGTTGGAAAACGAGGCAACATTTTTGGAAAACCTTAAGCATAATTTTCAGTCAAGACCCGGCGGTCTTTCATGGTTGAGTCCCTTTCCTTGGATTGTCATTGAAATACTGGTGGTATTTAAAAATAGTATAGGGAAAATAAAATTAACGACCGTTTTGGGGGGGGGGTTTTCTGGTTTTTTTAGGTGTTCGGGTATGTGCCCGAAACACCTATTGTTTTTGTACGGGTTTTTTTTTTTTAGGTGTTCGGGTATGTGCCCGAAACACCTATTGTTTTTGTACGGGTTTTTTTTTTTTAGGTGTTCGGGTATGTACCCGAAACACCTATTGTTTTTGTTCGGTTTTTTAGGTGTTCGAGCGCGCAGCGCGAACACCTATTGTTTTTGTACTGTTTTTTTTTTTACTTCTCCATCTCAGTGGCGCTTGTCCGGCAACAAAGGCATCCTTGCTGAGCATTTACAGCCTTCAAACTTAACACATGAACAGAACATATCAAGCTGACGAAACCGTTTGCTGTGACGTCATGATTACGTCATCAGGTGTCAAATTACGCTAAATCAAAGTTTAATATTTCAAAAACTTATATCTCATGAACCACAAAGATATTTTCACAATCTTTGCATCATCTGGAAGATCTTGAATTATGTGATTTTTCGTTTTTAGACGTGACCCCAATCTGACCTTTCCTTCCGGTCGAAACCGGAAGTTGAAAATTTCAAAAAATTATATCTCATGAACCATAGAAGATATTTTCACAATCTTTTCATCATCTTAAAGATCTTGAACTATGTCACGGTGGCTGCATTGCAGTTTACTTGATACTAGCACTTAATTTTCTCACTAAAGTAGACCAGAAACAAATATCAGCACCTTTATTGAGATAATGAAACAGTCACATCATGGAGGAAGGAAGACGTCACATGTAACTTTCTATTCCATTGTAAAACCTAACTTAAAGGCATTGTTCTGAAGGGATCATTTTTCTAAAGTTGCATAATTTTTCTGAAGTTACATCAATCCATCATCCTGATAATAACATATGAGGCCATTCTAAGTTATGTGTGTTTTGTTAGCATGACCCATTATTCTTCGTCCCTCTTTGAAAACATTTAATATTGTTCTAACATGATTTGTTTATATTTCAGATCAACGGTATCCATTTGTGCTACTGCTACAAGGTGTGTCAGAGTCTGTGTAACTTTGTGATCCAATGGCCAGCATTTGAAGTTTATCCATTCATCAAAGGAGTTAATGTATGATTCAAATTATTTTATATGGAATTATCCTATCTGTGGCAGTCTTTACCCCAGTGGCGTAGCCACGAGGGGCCTGGGGGACACGTGCCCCCCCCACAAATTTCCAGTGCCCCCCCAGGTGCCCCCCCACGAAAAATCTTCATAGTGCCCCAAAAAACAAAAGAAAAAGAAAAGGGAAAAAACCCATACCCTTGGGCCCCCCCACTGAAAAGCAATGCCCCCCCCCTGTGCCCCCCCCCCCCCCACTGAAAAAGTCCTGGCTACGCCGCTGCTTTACCCTCAAGGGAATTGTTTTTTCAGGACCTCAAGACACATCTAGGTCTTTCTAGGAATTTCTTTAACATGTTAGAACAAAAATAGTACTGAGGAATTCTTATTATTTTTTTGACTGGACCCAAACGTCCTCACAAATGTAGTTATTAAGCAATATCTGTTGTTGATCTAGTAAAATGTATATTGCCGACAGTGAATCCCTGGCAGTTGGGCCATATAAACATAGTAAACATACCCCCAATCTTCATTGCATGGGTGTGTCAGCCTTGGAATACCTTTTGCCAGATCACCCAATTAAAGTTCCTATTCATTTGTATGCTCGCATTGGGATAGTACTGACCATCAATCCCATAAACACAATTGGATAAACAGACAGTATCGTCACGATCAGAGCAGACTTTCTACAAACAGGGCATGGAGTTGGTGTCCTAGTTTAAGACGAACATAGTGACTGAAAATTACTGGCTCATTTATGCAGCAGCAACGCGAATATGACCTTATCATGTGAGTATTATTTTCAGTCACTGAGTTAAACTAGAACTTGAACTCTGATTCCATGCCCTGTTGATCGTGAAGATATTGCCACCTTTAAACAATAACTTTAAAATGACTATTTATGAAAATGTATTTTCAACAGTTAATGACAAATAAATACATATACATGTAACAACCAGAAGATCATTTCAGTATTGTTTGTTTCTTTTTATTTTACAGTTATCCTTCAAATTACATTGTGTTGTCTCTTCCCTATAAGTATTGTTTAAAAAACTGAACCAAACATTTAAATATTATAACACTTGATCGAATTTGTCATTGTATTGTACAAGACCTGCACACACCTCACCGTGTAATGACCAAGCTGTGATGATACATTATTTTATTTCTTTTTTCTTTCGTTTATGGGTGAATCAATTTCAGGGTAACAGTTTTCCAATGCTCCCTTGACAAAAGGTTTTCAGGCACTGAGTTAATTTAAATACAAAATCAATTAAATTTGACGTATGTATTTTAACTTATGTATTTTATTTCTTTTCTTTTTATTATTTTATCAACTTAATTAAATTTACTTTTGCAAATGGAATAATGTGTACAATTTTTAAACGAAAAGCATCAATACATTTCCCACAATGATTGTTTAATAAACATTGTGGCAAAAAAGAGTCTAGACAAACAAAATGGTTGGTAATTCTTTCCAAAATTGTTGGGTGTTTACTTTTAAATATTGGTTTTGGTTAGCCAGTTAGCAAATTTCTAAATGGTCAGTGAATTTTGTTTCATTTTAATTTATGTAATAACCAAATAATATGTTTCATTATCATTAATAAATAAATTAATTAATTAAAAAGATTAAGGCCTAAACATTTTCAGCATTATTCTGGTACAGAACTTTAAAACTTAACACATAGTTAGACCTTAACATGTAGCTGTATCCTAGGTTGTGACGTCATGGTTAAGGCATCAGATATCGAATTACACTAAATCAAAGTTTAATATTTCAAAAAATCATATCTCATGAAGCACAAAAGATATTTTCACAATCTTTGCCTCATCTTAAAGACCCTGAACTACGCCACATTTCGTTCGCAGACATGACCCTAATCTGACCTCTCCTTTCTTTCGAAACCAGAAATGTTTAAGTGAAGAAATATTCTGAATCACTATTCTGTAAATGTATATTTTTGCTATCTTCAGAAAAATTTTGAATTTTACCAAATTTGGCACAATTGACACCCATATTATGAGGAAAAATTTTGTGTATGACTTCACATGATTGAACCGGAATTTACGGTTGGAAGAATTTAAAATTATATTGGATGACTGAACCAGAGAAGTTAATGTATTCAGTATAGCACATTATATGTTATTTTTATTATATATTATGAAAACTCATACCTCCTGAGGTAAATCTTGTCTTTTATTTATTTTTATTTTTATATTCTGACCACAAAACATCAAATTTAAAATAAAAACATAGTCTTCCAAGTCACACTTGTTAATTTCTAACGTATTGCTTAAATCTCACAACTTTTCCAAGTTCAACAGCCAATATCTCAGGAACTAAATGACCTATTAGAAAACAAAAAACACAATTGAATTCCTTACATTAATAGCTTGTAATTCTTGTGAAATGAGTTACCATAAATGCTTTGATGGTCAAATTAGTGGCACACGAAGTAACGATTTTAAAAGGTTATATCTCATAGCTTCAATTTGATGTATAATTTGACAAAGCTGGGGGAAAATAAAAATAGGGTGTTAAAGCTATATAATGTAATCTTACCTGCTCAGTAAGGTGGAGAACAAATGGATGATGATGGACATAATTATGTATACTTCAAATTATTCCAAGATATTTATTTCATGAAAAATCAGGCCTCGTGTTGAGATTTGGAGGCAATGTGAATGGGAATTTTGACATGGTTCCTGTGTATGAAATATTCTTTGAAATATATACATATCAAAACTATGATCAATGACGTCATTACTACGTCACTACGGAAAATTAAAACAGGTCGAAAAAAATTTATTTCTCTATCTCAATTTTTTTTTAGGTTTCACCAAGAGACACATATCTTTGACTAGTTACTATGGCAATTAGCCAATATTTTAAAATTAGTTAGTCAATGGAAAGGTTAAACTTGTACAGAATTATGTAAGGGGTTTTAAACTGCAAACCGTGTTGCAGATTTGCAGTTTTAAGCTAAGCACAGTATAAAATGTAAATCTCAATCACGCCATTTGAGATATGTGGCTCTTCGTGAAAACGGTGAGGAATTATATTCCTTGAGACAAAATCACATCAAATCACAATTTCATAAACAAGCATATTTCTGTTCAATTTTGCTAGGATTACTGTGAAAATTCACATAGGAACTTGGAGGGAAGACTATTGTTTTTTGCAAATTGTATTTGATTCTTTTATTTCATGACAAAAACTACAGCAAAGGTCAAAATGATCAATCACATTAAATTACGCCATATCTTGCCGTGCGGCTGCCATATTTTCCCCGATGTTCAACTTTGACCTTGGTTGGTAGCTAATGCACAAGCCTCGAAGTGTGACGTCAGATCTTCAGCACAACGTATCAAATGAAACCCCTTGAATGGTACACCTGGAGCCTGTCTATATCCTTGGTATTGGCTAAAGACAGTGGACCAGTCTAACATTAGGGTCAAATAGGTTGAAATGTACCATGTAAATTATAAGACCATGGAAAAATAACTGTATGATTCAGAGGAAATAATGCATTTAATAAAAATGTAATTAAATAATAAATAATTTTTCACACAAATGTATGATACAATCAAACTAAACTTGGAATAGTGTCCTTTGGGAGAGAATACTAACCTCTATAAACTTGTGTGGCAAAGTATGAACTCAAAGATTTCTCTGAAATGAGCAGACCAATTTAAAATAAATTAAGGAAAACTTTTACACATAAAGGAAATAAAAATTGTACTCCTGTGTAAGAATGTTTAAAAAAATGTTGAATCAGCCTTTTACATATAATAATTATTTTTGAATGTACTCTTTAAACTTCCTCCACACCCCTGTGGCTGTCCCTAATTGGCCTCGCCCTCCAGTTTATCTCAACTAGCCTGAATGCTCTCAAGAGCATTGCAACCTGTGTGAACAATCCGCCTAAGATGTCAATCAAAGGTTTGAAAATTGTCCTCAGCGCCACTGCCAGGTTGTAAATAAGAAACACGGCCAGCGGGCTGTAATACACTGTTGAACAAGGCAGCCAGGACAGGCTTGAACAAGTAATCTCCGAACGTCGTGAGCAGGCCAACGAGGAGCAGACCTAAAACGTTGTAGGCGAGAAAGCGGAGAAACTCTAGAAGGAAAATTTAGGAAGAAATCAACGATGATTCGGAGGGCGCTGAAGAACTCCCTTGCGCCCCTGCGGACAAGTTTCTCAGATCTTGACAAAACAAAATTAAAAATCACAACATTAATTATAAACATTAGAATAATAACAGTCCGAACCTACATGTCAACAGTAGTATCCGCTAGACCATTTGCTGTTTAATTATAAACCTTAGATATAAACCTTAGAATGACATCAATCAGAATAAAAATAAACAACACTAGGCTTGCACTTAGGACCTCCTACTTACAAGTCAAGAGTGTTATCTACTAGACCGCTTGCTGTGCTTAAATTAGTTGCATTTGAGTTTAATTATATACCTCTTTTATTATTTACTGTGTTAACAGTAGTGTCATCATTATGTCTTGTACCAAACATTATAGACTCTTTCTTAATGTAGTGTTTTTATCATTAAGTAAGCAAATAATTACTGTTATTTCTTTTAAGTCCATATCCCATGAGCTGACTTTCAGATAGAGGGTGCTAAATTTACCAAGTATAGCTTCCCAAGCTAGCTTCCCAAGCTTGCCCTGGCTAGCTAGCTTGCCCAGTAAATAAAAAAGTGGTATATAATTAAACTCAAATGCAACTGTTTTAAGCACAGCAAGTGGTCTAGTGGATACTAATGTTGACTTGTAAGCAAGAGGTTCTAGGTTCAAACCCAGTGAAAGTCTTTTTTATTTTAAGTGTTTTTTATTTTTGTTCTGACTGATGTCATTTTAATGTTTATGTCTAAGGTTTATAAATAAACTCAAACACAAATGTCCTAAGGACAGAAAGTGGTCTAGTGGATAACACTCTTTGCTTATAAGTAGGAGGTCCTGAGATCAAGCCCAGTGGTTTTTATTTTTATTCTGACTGATGTCATTCTAAGGTTTATATCTAAGGTTTATAATTAAACTCAAACACAAACATCCCAATGACAGCAAGTGGTCTAGTGGATACTAATGTTGACTTGAAAGCACGAGGTCCTAGGTTCAAACCCAGTGTAAGTCTTTTTTATTTTAAGTGTTTTTTATTTTTATTCTGACTGATGTCATTTTAATGTTTATGTCTAAGGTTTATAAATAAACTCAAACACAAAAGTCATAAGGACAGAAAGTGGTCTAGTGGATAACACTCTTTGCTTATAAGTAGGAGGTCCTGAGTTCAAGCCCAGTGGTTTTTATTTTTATTCTGACTGATGTCATTCTAAGGTTTATATCTAAGGTTTATAATTAAACTGAAACACAAACGTCCCAATGACAGCAAGTGGTCTAGTGGATACTAATGTTGATTTGTAAGCAGGAGGTTATAGGTTCAAAGCCAGTGTAAGTCTTTTTTGTTTTACTCGGACGGTTGTCATTCTAAGGTTTATAATTAAACTCAAACGCTATTATCTCAAGCGCAGCAAGTGGTCTAGTGGATAAAGCTCTTGACTTGTAAGTAGGAAGTCATAAGTTCAAGCCCAGTGATTTTTATTAGGTGTTCGGGTATGTGTCCGAAATACCTATTGGTTTTTTTTAGGTGTTCGGGTATGTACCCGAAACACCTATTGTTTTTGTTCGTTTTTTTTCTTTTTTTCTTCTCCTTCTTCTTCTTCTTCTTCTCCCCATCAACTTGAAACTTGGCATATACTTAGAACTTAACACGTAGATGAAACAAAATTTGTGACGTCATCATTAGGTCATCAGATATCGAATTACGATAAATCAAAGTTTAATATTTAAAAAAATCATATCTCAACAACCACAAGAGGTAACTTCAAAATTTTTGTACCATTGTACAGATCGTTAATTGTCAAAAAATATTTACAAAAAGGTGACCCCATTTTGACCTTACTTCCTGTCCAAACCGGAAGTCAAAGTTTAATATTAAAATAATTTCTAAATTCAGTATTGTATTGTATTCAAATAAACTTCTCGCGAGAACTTCAACAGACGTTAACATTTGACTTCTCCAACACTTCGATGATGACGTAACCATTTTAACTTCAACCGAACACCTTGTTTTTGTTGTGACAAAAACTTATATCTAGTTTTTATTTGAGTTTGTTGAATTTCAAAACTTTTAGTGGTCACTTGGTGGCGCTGATCATCACATATATTAATAAACTTATAACGCGTTTGTGGAGCATATCGCTGTAAAAGGTAACGAAAATTCATTCCAATTTTCTACTGATTCAAAGTTTTCACAAGCACATCGAAGTCATCTGCAGACACCTGATAATTGGTGCTTCTTACTATGGTGTAAGTAAAAAGGTGAAAACAGCGAGAAATTACTTTTAAAAATTGGTCAAAGTTGATGATTTTTGTAAACAAGCTTACGTACATGTGTACACGACGGGTATACCCTTCCGATGGTACCCTTCACACTCACACTGTCAAATTCCTGTCCAAACCGGAAGTCAAAGTTTAATATTTAAAAAATCATATCTCAACAACCAAAACAGGTAAATTCACAATTTTTATACCATTGTACAGACCGTTAATTGTCAAAAGATATTTACAAAAGATGACTTAATTTGACCTTACTTCCTGTCCAAACCGGAAGTCAAGGTTTAATATTTAAAAAAATCATATCTCAACAACCACAAGAGGTAAATTCACAAATTTTGTACCATTGTACAGATCGCTAATTGTCAAAATATATTTACAAAAAGGTGACCCCAATTTGACCTTACTTCCTGTCCAAACCGGAAGTCAAAGTTTAATATTTAAAAAGATCATATCTCAGCAACCACAAGAGGTCAATTTAAAAAAATTGCACCATTGTACAGATCGTTAATTGTCACAAAATATTTAAACAAAGTTGACCCCAATTTGACCTTACATCCTCCCGAACACCTAGAGTTTGTGTCGAGACAAACTCTGAATCTCTAGTTAGGTGTTCGAGCGCACAGCGCGAACACCTATTGTTTTTGTACTGTTTTTTTTTTTTTTTTTTACTTCTCAGGTAACAAAGGCATCCTTGCTAAGCATATACAGCCTTCAAACTTAACACATGAACAGAACATAACAAGCTAACGAAACCAAATCAACTTGATGCCATTTTTCTATCACTGGAATGTTTTTTTCGAGGCATTTTTCGAACTAAAACAAAAAAGCAGACGACGAAACGACAATTAACAAAAAGCTTAATTACACTTTTCCCAATTGACGCACCACGCATTTTTTGGAATCCTTCGTGTTACCACTGTGCATTAGTATTTTCAATTGGTGTCAATTTCGCAGCCGGGAAACTGCAATGTGTCACTTCGCGCTGTATCCGAAAATCATACACAGTCACTTCGCGCTGCAGCGGATATCATGTCGCGACGCGTCGGTGCAATCCCATCATTGAACTGTCTTTGTTGCATGGTTTTGTGTCACAGTATCTTTGTAAGTAGAACAAATAACATTATTCTTAACAGTCATACACTGTTAGCACGAACAGACATTTGTAGAAAAACCTATTTAGTTTCGCGTTTTGATGCTTGCCAAATAAGTTATATTTCGTGTGGGTCCTCAGTGTTGTTGTTTTGCGTCGGTCATGAATATTGTGGGGGAGTCAAGGTACATGACTACCAGTACCACTAGGCCAAAAAATGAGGAAAAATGCTTATTACTAGGCTTGATAGACCATCGATCAACTATGGAGAAAGGCATAGACTGAACAAACCGGTGCTTAGCAGCATCTACCTGGACATGGTGGATTCTGGGTGAGTATCTTAATCATGATCAATATTAATTTGCATTGCTATCGGTAGACATAACAATGAATTAACATGATGTACATGTGTACATAATGAACACAATCATGACAATGTCCCCTGGCAATTATGTGAAACCACTGATTACATACTGTACATATTTGACAGGAAAATGGTGAAAGTGAAGCTTCTATTTTGGTTTAGATTCGTATATTATCAAACATTTTTATTTGGTTGGGACACATGCCTAATGTCCAAATTAATTTGTCCAAAGTGCTTTTATCTTAGAGAAACAAAACAAAATTATAAAAAAATTATTGAAAAATTGAAGAAGTTACCATGACATAACTTTATGAAACACGAGGGGGAGCACCTATTTTTAATAAATTTTCACAGATTTTCACATACATTTTTCAAGAGATCTAATGTTAAAGTGTTACAGGGTTGAAGTTAATGTTCACTATCAAATACCAATGATGAACATTTCATTTAGTTTTAATGGTTTATTACAAAAAATTAAGGTTTAGTATAATTTGTTATTATTTTTTGCTATAGCAGTACTGGCATTTCAGTCCAAGAGAAGGGGTGTATCTGATAACCACCTTTCCAATCCATGTCAGTTAAACAACATTTATTTAAATCTAAGCCCTTACTCCTATTTTCAATCTTAAATCTTTTTTTTTAGAAAGGACAGAAACATCTTGCAACTTCAGCTATGCAGAATTGATGCTGGGTGTGATTTTCGACATAATGAAGCACCAGTCGTCAGTCAATGGAATTGGTAATTTGGGCCCCCTTATACTTTTATTGCTTGTTTGCCCTCCCTTCCTAGTTCTTGGATTCTATAGTGCTGCAATGATAGACCAAAGAATTTTAGAAAAAAAACCAAATGTGTTGGTTCATCACCAGTGGCAGTACATGCCATCACCAAGAACTTGGGGGAGGGGGCAGACATTTTATTCTAAAATTACCGATTCCAATGACAACCCCTGAATGTCACCCATTCTGAACCGTCACTAAATCGTACATACAGAGCGTACATTTATTATAAATGCAGGTTGATTCTGTTTTCTTATCAACAAAGGATCATGGTTGGGTTCATTTACACTGAAGTCATTTCACTTGTTACATGTGTAAGACCATGTAGGCCTACACTCATTTCTAGATTGTTTACAATTAGGTTAAACAGGTCAACAAAGTGGTTTCAATTGTGGGGGAGGGAAGTGTGTAACCACAAAAGTCAAGTTATGAAACCCAACAGACAGTTAAAATAAATATGTATTTCATTACTTTATTAGCAATTTACAAGCATCCATACAACTCTTTGATTATTTCAATGTCTAACAATTAATGTACAAAATGGCATCTGATCTTTACAGACATTTTGCCAATCATGTGTACAACCTTGAAAAGTTAAAAATCAATGTATAATTTGTTTTAAAATTTTATAAATAATTTGTTAATTATTTGCGGTATAGGTGAAAACAAAGACAGTTTATAAGCATGTTACAATAAGGAGATGCTTGATTACAGTGTCACTATCATTGTCAATTTATCATTATATTTTTGTTATAAACTTAACCTGAAAGTGAAGTATATTATAAATAAAGATTAAATTTATTTTTGTACAAGACTTAATACCAAGAGATAAATACCAATGTTGGCTTCATTTAAATCTAAAATTTAAAGGTTTTTCCATAAACAAAGTGAAAATGGCAACCAATTATCAGATTTGATCCAGTGGATATATATTCTGTTTTCTTGTCAACAAAGGATCATGGTTGGGTTCATTTACACTGAAGTCATTTCACTTGTTACATGTGTAAGACCATGTACACTCATTTCTAGATTGGTTACAAGTACATGTAGGTTAAACAGGTCAACAAAGTGGTTTCAATTGATTGTGGGGAGGAAGTGTGTAACCACAAAAGTCAAGTCATGAAACCCAACAGACAGTTAAAATAAATATGTATTTCATTGCTTTATTAGCAATTTACAAGCACCCATACAACTCTTTGATTATTTCAATGTCTAACAATTTATGTACAAAATGGCATCTGATCTTTAGGTTGTAATTCTGTAGTATGGATGCAGCTACAGACATTTTGCCAATCATGTGTACAACCTTGAAAATGTAAAAATCAATGTAGAATTTGTTTTCAAATTTTATAAATTATTTTTTAATTATTTGCAGTATAGGTGAAAACAAAGACAGTTTATAAGCATGTCACAATAAGGAGATGCTTGATTACAGTGTCACTATCATTGTCAATTTATCATATATTTGTTATAAACTTAACCTGAAAGTGAAGTATATTATAAATAAAGATTGAATTTATTTTTGTACAAGACTTAATACCAAGAGATAAATACCAATGTTGGCTTCATTTAAATCTAAAATTGAAAGGTTTTTCCATAAACAAAGTGAAAAGGGCAACCAATTATCAGATTTGATCCAGTGGATATAATTACATTTAATTTTGTTTGAATTGGGAATTATTTACTTTTTGACAAAAACTCTTCTGCGGGGGGCAGTGGAAGATGGAAAGCACGGATGCAAGCTTTCTTCCAACTTTATCATGTAGTAGTTATAAGCTTGTTTTCTAATGAAAGGCTAATTAGCTGTAGGAAAGGAAAGGGGACATATTTATATGGTCTTCCATGCTTCAGTGTCTTCAGTAACCCCAAACTCCCCCAAACAATTCAACCCACACTTCCTGCTCTTTGAATTTGCAGCCAAGTTTAATCCAGTTACTATACATGTAGTCCCCTTCTATCCTAAATCAACTTTGTGACTTTATGCCTATAATAACGTTGAATAGGTTGATCTGGCTACCTACAACCCTGGCAAACTATTTTCATATGAGTGATTTTTAATGTTGATTTATCATCTAGCATGGTTTTTGAAAAGCATGTGTTGGGCTAGTGTCGATATTTAAAATAAAAAACATTGTGTTCCAAGTCACACTTGTTAATTTCTAATTTACTGCTTAAATCTCACAACATTTCCAAGTTCAACAGCCAATATCTCAAGAACTAAATGACCTATTAGAAAACAAAAAACAAAATTGAATTCCTTACATTAATAGCTTGTAATTCTTGTGAAATGAGTTACCATAAATGCTTGCCAATGGTCCAATTAGTGGCACACGAAATAACGATTTTTACAAATTTTAAAATGTCGTATCTCATAGCTTCAATTTGATGTATAAGTTGACAAATTTGAGATTTTTTCATAATCATGAGGTCATAATCATGAGGTCACAAGAGGTAAATTTACAATTTTTGTACCATTGTACAGATCGTTAATTGTCAAAAGATATTTACAAAAAGGTGACCCCAATTTGACCTTACTTCCTGTCCAAACCGGAAGTCAAAGTTTAACATTTAAAAAAAATCATATCTCAACAACCACAAGAGGTAAATTCACAATTTTTGTACCATTGTACAGACCATTAATTGTCAAAAGACATTTACAAATAGATCACCCCAATTTGACCTTACTTCCTGTCCAAACCGGAAAGTCGTCAAAGTATAATATTTAAAAAAATCATATCTCAACAACCACAAGAGGTAAATTCACAATTTTTGTACCATTGTACAGACCGTTAATTGTCAAAAAATATTTACAAAAAGATGACCCCAATTTGACCTTACTTCCTGTCCAAACCGGAAGTCAAACTTTAATATTTAAAAAAATCATATTTCAACAACCACAAGAGGTAAATTCACAATTTTTGTACCATTGTACAGGTCGTTAATTGTCAAAAAATATTTACAAAAAGTTGACCCAATTTGACCTTTACTTCCTGTCCAAACCGGAAGTCAAAGTTTAATATTTAAAAAAAATCATATCTCAACAACTACAAGAGGTAAATTCACATTTTTGGCACTATTGTATAGATTGTTAATTGTCAAAAAATATTTACACAAAGGTGACCCCAATTTGACCTTACTTCCTGTCCAAACCGGAAGTCAAAGTTTAATATTTAAAAAATCATATCTCAACAACCACAACAGGTAAATTGACATTTTTGCACCATTGTATAGATTGTTAATTGTCGAAAAATATTTACACAAAGGTGACCCCAATTTGACCTTTACTGCTTGTCTAAACCGGAAGTCAAAGTTAAATTTTTTTTTAATCATATCTCAACAACCACAAGAAGTAAATTCACAATCGTTGCACCATTGTACAGATCGTTAATTGTCAAAAAATATTTAAACAAAGTTGACCCGAATTTGACCTTTACGCGTCCCGAACACCTAGTGTTTGTCAATACAAACACCAATCTCTAGTTTTGTTAGTTTTTTTTTTACTTCTCCTTCTCCCCAATAACTGTCCGGTAACAAACACATACTTGCAAACTTCACATGAACTTGAAACTTGGCATGTACTTAGAACTTAACAAGTAGATGAAACTCGAGTTGTGAGTGACCCCGATTTGACCTTACTTCCTGTCCAAACCGGAAGTCAAAGTTTAATATTTAAGAAAATCAAATCTCAACAACCACAAGAGGTAAATTCACAATTTTTGTACCATTGTACAGATCGTTAATTGTCAAAAAATATTTACAAAAAGGTGACCCCAATTTGACCTTATTTCCTGTACAAACCGGAAGTCAAAGTTTAATATTTTAAAAAAATATCTCAACAACCACAAGAGGTAAATTCACAATTTTTGTACCACTATACAGATTGTTAATTGTCGAAAAATATTTACACAAAGGTGACCCCAATTTGACCTTGCTTCCTGTCCAAACCGGAAGTGAAAGTTTAACATTTAAAAAAATCATATCTCAACAACCACAAGAGGTAAATTCACAATTTTTGTACCATTATACAGATTGCTAATTGTCGAAAAATATTTACAGAAAGGTGACCCCAATTTGACCTTACTTCCTGTCCAAACCGGAAGTCAAAGTTTAATATTTAAAAAAAATCATATCTCAACAACCACAAGAGGTAAATTCACAAATTTTGTACCATTATACAGATCGGTAATTGTCAAAAAATATTTACAAAAAGGTGACCCCAATTTCACCTTACTTCCTGTCCAAACCGGAAGTCAAAGTTTAATATTTAAAAAAATTATATCTCAACAACCACAAGAGGTAAATTCACAATTTTTGTACCATTGTACAGATCGTTAATTGTCAAAAAATATTTACAAAAAGATGACCCAAATTTGACCTTACTTCCTGTCCAAACTGGAAGTCAGAGTTTAATATTAAAAAATAATGCAAAGTTTCTTTAAAAAACATTCTGACGTCATCATCACTGCCCTGACGTATAAAACAAAACTTTTACTTAATAAACCTATTTACGTAGGAATGTGTATTTTAGAATTAGCTAAAATACATATGTACGATTTTTATTACAATCATTTAAAAAAGAAATACGGTAACAAGATAAAATTACTTTACACGGATACAGACAGTTTGATCGTCGAGATTAAAACTGAAAACGTATATAAAGATATGGAAGACAATGAAGATTTATATGATTTTAGTAATTATAAAGAAGATCATTTTCTATTTTCTGAAAAAAATTAAAAAGTGATTGGAAAATTTAAAGATGAGTCAGCGGGAATTTGTATCGAAGAATTTGTGGGTTCAAGAGCAAAACTGTATGCGAAGCGTAATTCAAATAAAGAAGAATTAAAAAAAGCTAAAGGTGTAAAAAAACAAGTCATCAAAAATAAAACATCTTTTGATGACTTTAAAGACGTTTTATTTAAAAAATAAAACATATCACAATATGAAATATATTAGAAATGAAAATAATAATTTATACACTATAAACGTTTCTAAAAAATCATTAGATCAAAAAGACGACAAGAGATATATTTTACGAAATGAAACAGACACTTTAGCTCACTATCATTATTTAACAGAGTAAATATGAAAAAAAAAAAAAAAGTTTAAATAGTTGTTTATAATAATTTTTTAGGTGGATTTTCTGTATCAAACGGTACAATTTGTAATTCTTCTTTTACAAAACTACGAGCGGGTCCTTTTTCTAAATAATACAAGATGGGTTGATTAGCGGCTTTCATCGTTTTAGCTATTCTATAAATTTTTATAGACCATATAGGATCAGTCGCGCGACGTCTTGTATCTTTTTCAGCTTCACCGGGTGCATATAAATATCTAACTAAACTGCTCGTTGGAATGCTTACAGCTGGTGAGGCTGGATTTTGTTCAACAACGGGTAATTTAATCGCGTCTTTAGGTTTTAAATTAATAAGTCGAGTTGTTTCATTATTTAATGCTTTTACAACTAGCGGTAATCTTTTAACCCATTCTCTATTTCTCATATTAGTCGCTATTTCTTGCGCGTATTGATGAGAAAATAATCTTTCACCTAAAGTTCTATTAAATCGCTCTACTATACCTTGAGCTCTATGATTACCGCCTTCGCTTCTTTTGATATTTACATTATGTTTACTCATTAATACATTAACGCTTGACATAAATTCTTTTCCAGGATCAACTTTTATAATTTTTGGCCAAGTGAGCTGCGACCGTTTATAAATTTTTTCAAACGCGTTACCAACTCGCAAGGCAGTTTTATCAATTAACGGTTCTGCTTCTTTATATCTACTCGCTTCGTCAACAACGGTTAACGCGTACTTGTAAACTTTTCTACTTTTACCGCTACCAACTACATCGTGTGGAAGAAATAATAAATCTGCTTGATGAACCTCATTTGGTTTTTCTAACGTACTATTTGAACTAGTTGGTCTAGGAATATATTTTGGATAGGGTAAATAAATTTGCCACAGCGCTTGCTTTTTTATCCACTGCGAAACTACTTTTTTAGAAACTTTAGTTTCTTGAGCTAATTTATTAATCGCGTCAAGACCTTTGTAGTATCCTTTCGGACTATAATATGCGTTTGATAGCTTTAGTTTTGTACGCTCATTCATTTTTATTATTTATAAAATATATTTTATTCTATAGAATTTTTAGGCATAAGCGAGGATGGTGTAAAATTCCTTGTTGAACTAACCACATTTGCGTCATCGAAGATAATCCAAGCGTCGCGGTTAGTTTTAACGAGTCTTTTATATCTAATTTATTTAAATTAGCTGGTTCTACGCTTAATACTTTTTTACCGAGCATGCTATATAAAACAGTAAAAAGTGTTAAAACGGCGCTGTGATAAACTGAATCGGCGATTGTTTTTGTATTCATCGTATTTTATACTTGTTGTTATAATTATTTAAAAAAAAAAAATCTTATTCCATTTCAAAAACAGGGAGTTCTTTTGTTGGAAGCGTAGGTAAAGACAGCTTTACTGAGGCTGGTTTAAGCGGCGCTAGCGAAGCAGAGCTAGCGGGTTTACTAAGCAAGAAATAAGCTAAACCTCCAATGGCTAAACCAATAGCAATATAGTAATAATAGCTCGTTTAATTGCTTTCTGCTTTTTGAATAGCGTGTTGTGGCGTGTTATTACGGCTAGTTGTATTTTTAGTCGAACCTTTTGTAAGTTGTAGTTTTTTTTCTTTATTAAGTTTGGCGAGTTTTTTTCCAGCTGCGACTCTGTTTGGGTTTTTTTCTTTTTTAGTTGGTGTTTTCGTTACAGTCAACGGAGTCGATGTGCTCTCTTGGTTGTTTGTTAGCATCGTTTGTTGTGCATTCTCTAAATCGTTCGTTTCCATCGCTTTTATTATCTATACAAGATTCTTCTTTTCTTTTTAAATGTTTTGCTGTAATTAACGTTGCACTGAGTGGCGCGATCATGCTTCCGTACTTGTAGTATATTTCACACGCTACGGTAGAAAGCATGCTAGAAATGAATGGATCTTTTTCTAAATCTGTAATTAATTTACCTTTATCATCAATTTCAAATTGATGACCGTATAAATCAATATGATTTAAACTAAATCCTAATAGTTTAGCGTATAGCGTTAGAATGGCGCTACCTAAAGACTGCGTTATATCACGACCTAATTTTGTTTCGTATTGCGTGAGTAATACATCTCGCTCTTCCGTAGATAAAGTTTCAATGTCGTTGATGGAATACTCTTTACCAAAAAATCTTTTTGAATCTCCTCCCGATACAACGGCTAAGAGACGTTTATCTCGTAATTTTTGCTTTAAAAGCATATTGTCTTTCGTATCAACGTTTTCGGGGGTGAAGAGTGGTGGTGGGTTTAACATTTGTGGATTTTCGGTCAACAATTTATGTACTTCTTCCATTTATAAAAGTATTTATATAAAAAATCAGTAAAATTAAAAAAAAATATAGAAACTAATAAACCTATCAGTTTTAAAAAATTGTTCAAGATTATATATTAGATCTTTTACTTTTTTAGAGTTTGTATTTAAAACTTGTACTAGTTCATTTTTTTTTCTTCAGTATTTAAAAGTTGGTAAAGATTATATATTAGATCTTGTACTAGTTCATTTCTTTTTTCTTCAGTATTTATACTTGTAAATAGATCTTTTAATTGTTCAAAGTTTATATTTAAAACTTGTACTAGTTCATTGATTTTTTCTTCAGTATTTAAAAGTTGATTAAGATTATATATAAAATAATTTACTCGTTCAAAGTTTTTTAAATGAACTTGTACTAGTTTTTTTTGTTTCTTCAGTATTTAAAAGTTGATTAAGATTACATATAAAATAATTTACTCGTTCAATATTTATACTCATAAATAAATATTTTAATTGTTCAGTATTCATGTTTATAAATAGATTTTATAATATTTATTTAAAAAAACACTAACAACCTATGAGTAACCTATGAGTAATTGCTAACGACCTATGAGTAATTGCTAACGACCTATGGGTAACCTATGAGTAATTGCTAACGACCTATGAGTAATTGCTAACGACCTATGAGTAATTGCTAAGTAACCTATGAGTAATTGCTAACGACCTATGGGTAATTACTAAGTAACCTATGGGTAACCTATGAGTAATTGCTAACGACCTATGAGTAATTGCTAACGACCTATGAGTAATTGCTAAGTAACCTATGAGTAATTGCTAACGACCTATGGGTAATTACTAAGTAACCTATGAGTAACCTATGAGTAATTGCTAACGACCTATGAGTAATCTAGTCGCGTATTTCATAATCGGTAGGTTGATCTGTTTTTAAAATTAATTTGCGATGTTTAACTCGTTTTAATTTTCATGAATTTCCATTCTTGTCTCTTTTGTTGGCACGACAGTATTTTCTCGAAGACAATCTTCAAAAGAGTCTCTATCTTTACAATAAAATAAACACACCCATTTGAGTTGCTCTCTAAAATCTTTTAATACACTATTAAATTTTTGTAATATGACCCAACAGCTGTGATGCTTGTGTCGACCGCTGAAAGCTAATAGCGATAACTCGTGCTGTCGTTGATCTTTCAAAAACTTTTTATATCGCAATCCTTTATTTGCGCTACAATCATCGATGATAAACAACGTTTCGTCTCCTTCGTATACATCGCTATAAATTTGTAAGGCTTTTTCTAACGAAATATTGTTTAAATCGTTAACCAACACTCGCTCGTCGCTCCAAATCCATTTTCTATTTTTATAAGCGTCGTTGATAGCGATAGTGGGGCATAATACAACTATATATTCAAAATGTTTAAAATATTCTTGTTCCAACAAACTTAAAATAAATTCAGTTTTTCCACATCCGGTTTGACCACAAATTAATGCAACGTGTGGATATTTAGGTAACATTCCTTTTAATATTAGTATTAATAATCGACGGTTTCAAAACGTCCATTTCTTATAACGAGTTGCGCGTCCATAATAATAAAAGTATACCGGTACATAGACAATTCACCCGCAGCTGCTGCTTCTTTTTCTATTTGAATAGTAATTCCTTCGGATAAGTTTTGTACTCGTCTTCCGCTTCCGTGTATTTTATTATCATCACTCGTTCTCATATCTAAAAATAAACCGTATCGGTTAAATAAATAATCAGCTTGTTTAACGTTAGATAAATTTAGAGCTTTAACGACTTGTATAGCGTGTTGTTTACTCGAATCACCAAAATATTTTGAAATTTCTTCCCAATGTTGATACCTTTTCATTCCATGCGCGTAGAGTTGGTTAGGAACACCTTCGATGGTAATTGAAACTTTATTAATTTTTGGATTATAAAATATATTGCTTTCTTGTACGTTGGGCTCTTTGAATAAAAACAATATTCCTTTCATACTTTTTGCAGGAGTATTTAAATTTATATTCCACGTCGTATCGCGTTTGTTTAACGGTGTTACGCTCTGTCTTAGTACGCGATCAAACAATATACTCAACCGGTTGCTGTATTGATTTTTAATCGTTCGAGCGAGTTCTGGCATATGAACGACTTCATATTCTAAAGAAATCCCGCTTATAGAATATTTTGCATCATCGTCAGTGCTTTTAATCACGTTAGAAAATTTATTAAACACAAGTTCGTAAGTCAATCGATCTCCGATCCCCAATTGATAGTAGGGTTGATGATCGGTCAACAATTCAAAATCAAGCGGAATGTAATATCTATTTTTATACGTATCTGCTGTAGCTTTATCTTTTCCTCCGTTATTTGCAAGATCTTTATCGTTAGCGTCTATTCTTAATTTAGTTACGTTAGCATCTTCGATTCCTTGATACGCTAAATTATTGCGTTGATCTTTAGTTAACCATTCATCTTTATAACAATTGAATACATCCGCATCGTCTAATGAAAATATTTCATTTCCTTCCATTTTAATAATTACATGTTTTACGATCGCTCTACCAATGTTTTGTACTAACGTTCTATTTACATCATCATTCGAAACAAGATCAATATTGAAAGCTAATCGAACCGTATTCGGAACAGTAACATCGTTCATTCCTAAATTTGGAAAACGAACCGTCAACAATTGATTTTCAGTAATGGTACTCGGATTGTTTGTAATGACAACTTTTTGACGTAATCCTTTTATACCTCTCGGTTCTCTTATTCTCCTGTATGGATCGAGCACATCTCCGTACGCATTATTTGTCATAGTTTATATTTACAAACTATAAAATATTTTTTTAAATAAAATGGTATCTATAGCGATGATGATTGGAGGTGCGATAGTTAATGCGTTAACATTTACCGGTAGCAATTTTTTATTTAGTAGTTTACGAAATAACGATGTAGAACAAGAACGTAAAAGACACGATTTAGCGCTAGAACAACTTTCGAAAGCCAGAGATGAATTTAGTAAAAAGCGTTTAAAAATATCTAGATTATTTAAATGAAAAAATACAAAAAGAATCGAGCGCTGTAAGAACGTTCAACACATTGATGAAGCGATGAATGAATATTCACGAGTTTCGGGTGAACGAGTAAATTTACCAAAAGATTTATACGACGAACCTCAACTAGAAGATTTTTACGTTCCTAGTGAAGATCAAAAAACGCGAGAAATAGTATTTATAGTAATAGGAATGAGTATAGTAGGTTACGCGAGTTATAAATTATTTTAAAAAGATAAAAAGTAATTATAAAATGGCAGAAGGAGGGTATGATCTTATGGAGGCAGATCCATTATTATAAGATCTTGATGAAGATGATGTTGATAAAATGTTTGAAGATGAAGATGATTACCACGACTCTTTAGATAAAAGTTTAGAAGAATTAGAAAAGGAAATATTAGAAGGTGATGAAATTGATGATGAAATAGAAAAAAGATATGAGCAAGTTGCTGAAACGTCTTTTAGTGTACCGCCTTTATCTCTAAAAGATAGAACGCTTAGAGTAACGGTTGATGATTTTTATGCAAGTACGGGGTATGAACCCGATGAGAGAGACTATAATAAGTTTGTAGAGAAATTTGATAATCAAGAAAAGAAAAGTATACTCTATTTAAAAAAAGATAATGAACTAATACGTCTAACGGGAAAAAGAGTACCCTTTTACAAGGTAAGCAGTATAAGGGGTTTAAATTTGAATGATCTAGGTATATTTGGAAAAACTAAAAAAGCTATAGAAAATGTTTTAGTCGAAACAGATAGACCAATGGTAGAGTCAGCCTCTCAAACAAGAAGCGGTAGAAGGTTACCATCTATACCTATGCAACGGGTAGAAAAATCAGTACAAGTACAAGAAGCTATTGAAATGGCGGTAATGACTCTCGAGAGAGATCAAGAAATTCAAACGGAATTAAACATTCCATGGCGGGAAATAGAAGCGCTCAGTGACATTTTGACTACAAATCGAGGTGAACAATTAGATCTTTTAACTAAATTAAAAGTAGTCAACCAAAAAATCGATGATATTCAAGATTTAATTTTTGACGCAAAAGAAAGAGTACTTGATGAAAATGAAATTGAAAAAGCTATTCAACAACAACGAAAACTAAAAGATGAGAAAGAAATTTTGATTGAACAAATTGATGCGCAAGATTACGTTCTTCGTAGTCAAATTAATAGAATTAAAGAAACGTTTCAAAAAATGTTAACAAGAGACGTTACGTTGGCAACGGCGCACCCAGGATTTTGTCTTGGGGGGAGCTCAAAGAAAATTTTACTCTCACAAATCAACTAGGCCTAGTATGTATATGTATGTATGTAATTTTGGGTTGTATGTATAATATGTATGGATGGATCTTCCCATTAGGAACTCGGTAACCTCCCATGGAGGGGCATAAACGCCAAGCTGGCAAAAGCCAATCTCACTCACACACAAACATTAGTGTATCGTCTATAATTATAAACTGCACAAATCAATCAATTGTGATTCAGTAACTAGACGACAATACTTAATATAGGCATTGTGAAATCAGCGGTCAGCCTGGGATTCCGAACTCACAACCTTGTGATTGCAAGCCCTGCAGTCTAACCACGTGACCACGGTGCCACTAGTATAATAGGGGGCAGCAATTTTTAACCTCTATAGTCCTAGTAGAGGCATAGGATGTAAGGGTGTTCAAAAACTGGTTAGGTAGAGGCATAGGGTATAATAATAAGGGTGTTCAAAAACTGGCTCCTAATCCTTTCATTTATGATACCTATAGTTGTAGATTGAAAAAAAAATCATTTATTTGTGACAAATGTACAACTTTACTTAATAAGTCTAGTGAGGCAATAACATTAAAGTGAAAAGTCCAATCTACGACGCTTTAGTGCCATCCGATTTATGACGTCATCGATGTCCACATCTATTGCTCTATGTATAGCCATCAAAGCAAGGCCTGTCAGACGCTGGTTGCTCATGGTTGACCTCAAGTAGGATTTAAGGCGACGAAGGGTACTGAAGGTGCGTTCTGCAGTAGCTGAGGTAGCAGGGATGACTGCAAATATCGTGATAAGTGTGTGTATATTCGGGTACAGGTCCGCCAATCCTGGTACTGAAGTCAGAGTCTCTGTAGGTGTAGATGGTACATTACCGACAGCATTTTTCCACCGCGCACACCACATATCAAACTCGCCTCTCACTATGCCTTCAGATTCGATGTCTTGTGCGTACATTTGCACAATGTCCTGGAGTTGATTGAAGTTGGTATCATTGCAGTATGCAGGCAATATGTACTGTAGTTTGGCGCATCTTTCAAAGTGGACTGAAAACCTTGTGCTGAGTTCACTTAGCAATTGATCAATGTAGATGCCAAACATTGATACCCTGAAGTATTCTTCAGCTGATTGAGATGGATGATTTTCTCTAGCTGTTTGACGAGATGCTGTCCGTGGTTTGCGTATGACCCCGTCTACTTCATCAGCCAACTTCGTTGCGTCACTAAACAACCGTCCAAACTCTTCTTCACTGTTTTCCCTCATTTGCTTGATGATCTGCTGCACATCACGCACAAGTCTAACGCATCCAACGAGGTCACATGTAGGTGACTGCAATTTCCGGGATAAGGGTAGGAGGACTCCGCTGAGCCGGTTTAGTATGGTTGTGGCCACGATAAATACTGAAGATCTGAGAGCAGTAAGCAATGTGGACGCTCTTTGCGACGATGATCTGTCACCATTATGTGACACATACTCAAGGGCCTCCTCTATAGGGACGTAGAGTTCATAGAAGACGTTAACAGCCTCGTGCCTCTCAACCCATCTTGTGGTGCATAGTTTTTTCAGACGTTTGTGTGGCGACTCTGGGGCCGTGTTGGTGATGTAGTCACTTAGGAGGCTTTGTCTCTTGGCCGAAGAACCAAAAACGAACAAATCTCCTGAATGGTGCTGATCGTGTTTAGTATTGTAGGTAAGTTACTTCCATGAGAGACAACCAGATTTAATACATGACTTGCACAATGTGTGTACACTGCGAGTGGGTTCTTCTCTCTTATGCATGCTTGGACTCCATTAAATTGCCCGCTCATAGCCGAAGCCCCATCATAACCTTGACCACGCATATTCATGGGATCTAGAGTTTTCTCATGGAGTATGTCAAGTATGCTTTTCGCAAGTCCGTGTCCTGTGAGATCATTCACTGTTACAAAAGTCAAAAACTTCTCACATACTTTGCCATCATGCACATATCTCACTGACAGGCTCATTTGTTCTTTTGTGGAACAGTCTGTTGTCTCATCCACCAATACACTGAAGTATTTCGCATCCTTCACTTCATCAACTATCTTTTCAGAGATAATATCTCCAACGGTGTTGATGATCTCATTTTGTGTGTTCCAACTTGTGTACATGGCGTTTCCTCCTGCAGTTTCTATGTGCCTCTTCAGATAATTGTCTCCAGCGTTGATGCGGAAACGAAGGGCTGACCTGAAGTTTCCATCATTTTCCGTGGATGTGTTGGCGATGTTGGCGATACTGCTGCTGTCTCGGTGACCACGAAATGAAATTTCCTGCCTTCCCAAAAGAGCACAGTTTCAATCATAGGTCTGATACGCTGTCTATTGGTTATTATTTGTTGTTGTCTTGTGTTGTCAAGTTGATTGTCAATGCTTGGTACCTTGTTGGTCACAACCTTGAGAAACATCTGAAATGAGTTGACAGCATCAGCATGATACTTTGCACTGTTGTGCTTGTTGAAGACTTCAATTGCGTCTTTGTATTTGTTAAAGGGAGTGCTTACTAAGGTTTTTAATATTTGATTGCCGTGTGCTCCGGCAGATTCAGGGTCAAAGATGAGACATTGTTTGCAGAAAACACCCTTCTCTGCATCGCTGTATGCCAACCAGTTGTATCGTTTTAGCCAGCTATGTTGAAATCGTCTCCTAGAATTTGCACACTGTGGGAAGTTGAAGGAGGAATCAGGTACCCAGCAGTCTGTAATGAGGGCCAACTTTGTTTCATCGTTCAGCAATTTCCTCCCGTGCGCTTTACTGTAGTTTCCAATGTCGTACTTATTTGTGAAACCTGTACAGTTAGACCCTTCTATTATGACAGCTGTGGCAGACTCAATTTGTTTATTGCAGTCGTCTGAGCTTTCACTGCTTCCACGCTGTGGAACGGACTTAAGGATGCCGAAGTCATCAGGGAAAGGGTCATCAGGGGTGTCTTTAGAGCTACTCTCTTTGCTTACTGGGGCAAAGCTTAATTTGGCTTGCTTCAGTTTCTTGGGTGGGGGCCCACTGGTGCTCATTCTTAATTTCTGAGAAAGTACAAATCAAAATTACACATTTTAATTTAATTTTTTTTATTTTAATGCTAGCCCTTAATTTGAATCTTTAACATGGTGTTTATTTTTTTGTATTCAGTATAGGGGGCATATATATTTAGTTCTAAACTTATTTATAATGGATGTTCGTCAGATTACCAATATAGGCTCAAAACAAGAAATAGGGCCCAAGTATATATGTTAGACTTATTGCCACTCATCTGGGTTAGGCTGGTGCCCGCATGGTTTCCCCAGAATGTTGTGGTATGTTGGTGTAATCTGTGTACAGTGCTGCAAAAACAGCCCACTGGACTTCCAATTGATTATACTTACCGATGAAGCCAATCTCTGGAGTCTGGATTGCAATTTTTCAGTAATACTCCTCTTGATAAACATGAACTTGAGTGTATATCGTCGGCAAGATTTTTGCTTTAAATAATTATATAGCGGACGTTGTTGAAGAGATCATTCCGGGTGGTGCTACCTACTTTCCATCAATGGGCGGCAAATTCCATGAACAAGTGGGCGGCAAATCCAGATCCTACCGGTAATCTTTTTCTTTTTTTGCTAAAACGGTGTCACATAATAATTATTTATATCAGATTACTAAACTAAAACTAAAACCCTAACCTGGGCATGTATGTGATGTGTAATTTGAAAGGGTAGGATTGCAGGCCTTTTAATGCCCTGCACACAGCCGAGTTAAAGAAAAATGGAGAAAAGGAAACAACACATGATAAAATAAGATTGGATCTGGTCGTTGCACCAGAGTTACATGTTCATGCATATTCATTATACATCATCTAAAAATAATTTGTGGGTAAACACAAAATGCATTACTTTATCCTTACACTTGTCCGGCATTCCCTTGAAAAGGGAAAAACACTTAAATTTGAAAAATGCGGGAACCACGTAAAATATATTTTAGCCCGGACAAATTGGCACGTTGGTTTCAAATGTTTATGTTATTGTTGCAAATTTAAACAATTACAGTGAGATTTCATGAGACATCATAATAAAATAATTTTGGCAGAAAGAAGAAAAAAATTCCAGTGGCATAAGATGAAAAGGGCTGGAAAAAAACATTTGCAACTTTTCTCCTCCCCCCCTCTCTCTCTCCTTTTTTTCCTTCTTCTTTTTGTCCCTTTTTTTTCGGGGACCCTCTTGGGGGGGCTCAAGCCCCCCAAGCCCCCCCCCCCCTTGGGTGCGCCGTTGCACGTTGGGGGATAAAATTAAAACTTTATTTAGAGAACAAGGTATAACGATCGTTAGTATATTAACGGCTTTTAGTATGACCATCGCTTTTATCGTCGAATCAATCGGTAATACTGTAAATTCAGTTTTACCCACACCACCAAAACCTACACCAAAACTGAGTGGTGGCGGTGTAAAAGAGTGGATACAAAAAACATTAAAAAATATAGCGAACGTATTATCTAAACTAGGAGCGAAAGCTTTAGCCGCTTTACCGGCTATTATCGGATCGATAGTAAGTTGGTTATTGACTACCATTTCAAAAGTAGTATCGTGGACGGCGGAACATTTGTGGTTAGCTTTAACAGGAGTTGCAGTTTAAATTTTAACATATATGCAGAAAACGCTAAAATAACAATTCATAAATCGTAATGCTAAGCGTAGTTAAAATCGCAAAACCAATAATTAAAGAATTTTTTTCTTCGCTGTGATTGTCGCGTGATTCTTTTTTTATTATGCTAACGCTAGGCGTAGTTTCTAAAGAGTCTTTAATTATTGTAGCTTGATCAAATTTTTTTCTTCTTCTAAATGATTGTCGCGTGATTCTTGCACGCTCGATAATAGTTCATCTTCAACAGCCTTTACGTCGGTGTGCTTTGCGATCAACGGCAGCGGTGATTGTACGCTGTTGTGAAGCGAAAGTAAAATACGAGGAGGAACGGGTTCTGAATTTGTATCTAAATTAAAACCTAAAGATAAATCACTCGTTGCGATTAATAAATTATTGTTGTATCCCGCGTACGTACCTATTCGTAAATTCATATCACTCGGCATCATGTATAAATTTTCTCCGAGCGCAAAGTTTAATTGTGAACGAGCGTATTGTAAAACATCTTGATATCGTTGAATAGATGATTGTAAATCAACTGGAGAATCAATCTCTGCATTTACTATATTTATAAATTCACGCTGCGCATCTAAACCGGTACCACCCGCTAAAAAAGAAGTTTTAGCTTGCGCTTGAGCTCCTAAAATCGCGTAAACGTACGTTCTTATAGAATCGTTAATTCGTTCCGTACCGATATTTGTAAAACCTTGAGCTAATCCTAAAGACAATATAAATTTAGTCCACGCTGTTTTAACGCTATCAGATTGTAAAATGTAACCTACTCTAATAGTGTGTTCTTTACGATTATGTACGCCGTCATCAAAATCCATTCTTTTTTCACCCGGTGCGACGTTAAGATTGTTTAGAGGAATAGGGCCAGTGTTGTGATTTAAAATAGAATTGTCGTAGTTGTGTCCAGGTACTGGATCGTATCTTTTACCAATGTTCCGCCAAAAATAAGCGATGCCTAATCCATCGCTGTACATATCAACGCGTTGTTTCCAATTGTTTGATGCTGAAAGGTGAAAGTCTTTACTTATTTTTTTATACGCGCTTACGTCTATATTATTGTCAAACGCGCTAAAATAATTTTGAAAAGATGTAGGGCAACTCATTTCTTTGAGTAGTCGTCTTATTTGATAATAAACGTGAAATCTAAAAAAAACTACGAATCATCATATTCGAATGATTTAAATGTTTATAACCTACGCCGCAACTCGTTGTAGCGCAATACGTTGTAAAATTTATTTGATTTTGATAAAAATTTAACGGATTATGATGCCAATCATCAACTACTTTTTGACTATTAACTTTAGGCAACTTGTAGTTGTTAAAAACATTATCGAAATGTACGTTAAAAAACTCGTTCTTGTTAACGTAAATATTTATACTCGTTAAATCGCTAGCGCTAAAATTTTGAAGCGCTGTAAAATTTCCAGATGTTGGATATGAATACGTAAAATTACTCTTGAACGCTAATGGAAACGTCATTTATTATAAATAAATTATATAATTTTAATAATAAAATGACGTTTCATACTATCGAAATTGAAATTGAAAAAAATGGCGGAGAAGTTCATTTATACGACGTTATCGATAATCGTGAAGGTAATCTCGCGATTACATTACTTAGCGTAAACATTTGGGCAGGATATTACAACGTACGTAAAAAAGAAAAAATTATTTATCGTACGGTAGGTGAGCAAGAAGATGTCGTAAAATTTATCGAAGCGGGGCTTTACAATATGAAATTATTGATATTATAGTAAAAGATGTGCCTTGGATAACGTTTACTATCGATAAAACAACGGGTGTTTTTTTGTTAAGATTAACATCGTCTAACAAATCTGTTAAATTTTCATCTGGTTTAGCTAATTTACTAGGGTTTCATAATGAATTTCTAACTGTAGGAGAATATAGTAAAAAGATTGACGTACAACTTTTTAAAATTTTATACATTCATTGCGATCAAATTTCTAGGACAAATAATTATTTTAACGGTAAACCCAGCACCATTTTAAACGTTTTTCCCTTGCAAGATAAATCGTTTGGAGAAAGTATGTGGATGGAATATAACAATCCATTATTAAAAAAATTAAAAGTCGGTACTTTTAACGCATTGAGTTTTCAAATTAAAGATTCAAAGGGTAGAGACATAAATAATCACGGTTTCCCCGTTATTTTAAATCTAGAAATTATATAAATATGGCGAGTATTTACGGACCTAGTCGAACAACGAGTGAGCGAGTTTTGTCTAGTGGTAGTGACGTTACTGTTAGAGATGAAATTGTATATACATCACCTAGTGAAATTTATGAACATCACGGATATCTCAACAGAGATGAAATTTTACAAACTGTACCTCTAGTTGAAAAATACAACATCGTACTCGGATGGTGGGCTGCGTCTAAATTACCCTTTTACATGTTTAACGTAGCGCCGTCGTACTGCAGTTTATTCGTACATTTTTCAAAAGCTAATGTTTTTACTTCGTTTTCTAGTACACGTAATGATTATGGGGTTAACATTTATTATATCCCTTCTCCTGGAGATAATAAATTTTATTTTATCGATAATGAAATGTCGCATTTAAAATACGAAATGTGTTTTAAAATACAAGGCGTTCAAAAAGTGTTTGTACAAGCAACCTTTTTTGGCGCATTAAATTCTAAAATCTGTTTTAATATAAAAATTAAAACTTTACCGTTAAATTAAATAATTTATACTATAATAAATATGGCGAGTATTTATGGACCTAGTCGCGCGAGCGAACAAGTTTCATCAGTTACACCAAACAATCCAACACCAAAAAGTTCTGTTCAATATATAGAAACTGGACACCTTAATCCAAGTGAACTTTTACATTATAACAACATTTTTTATTTTGATTACAATTTAGAATTATATTGGTTTAACGATCAAATTTCTATTACAATTGGTAGCGTAATATTTTATTCCTTCTATGCAAAAATGAATATAGGTGAAAATAATTCTTATTCTTTAGTGAAAAGTGGTAATTATGATCATAATGATAAAAATAGAAACATATCAATTACTCTTCCCCCAAATGAAAACTTTAGTTTTACGAGTGAACTACGATATTTAGAATATATATTATGCATCGTTAAAAATATTGATAACCATAATATCAAACTATATGTAAATCTAAAAAAAATTGGCTCTTTAAACACTGGAATCTGTTATGATATAAAAGTTAATAGTTTTCCATTAAATTAAAATCTTTTATTATTAATAAAAAACAATGAGCATGCCTATAGAATCAACGAACGTACTTTATCCAAATTTACCGTCTTTAACGGATGATGCTAAATCATTTCGATTGCAAAAAATAGATAACATTCAAAAAGAAATTTTGAAAGAGAAAAATGAGCGTGAAGCTGTCTATAAAAAATTTAATAAAATTATCAACGCTTGTAGTATTGTAGAAACTCTCGCTGAATTAGGGTGTATGGGAGCAGGAGCTATTGGAATAGCCAGTATCGCCAGCGTTGTAGCAGCGCCTGTAGGATTCGTTTTAGAAAGTTTAGCTTTAGGGTTAGGTAGCGCAGCGTTTGCTCTCAGATACGCTAAATCTAAATTATCTAAAAAAGCTAAAAAACATAATGAAATACGAGTTTTAGCATCGTCTAAACTAAACACTATTAACAGTTACGTTTCAAAAGCGATTGAAGATGGTGTTATAAACCAAGAAGAATTTAATTTAATCGTTAAAGAGCAAAAAAAGTACTCTGAGATGAAAGAAAATATTCGTAACAACTCTAACAAAGATACTGCTTTACCTGCTAAAACAAAAGTAAAAACTTCCGATGCAGATAAAGAAAAAAAATTATTATAGAAAAAATTATGAATTTAAAATAAACTTAGCTGTAAGTAAATCATATTATAATGAAAAACACGCTTTGCAAGACGCAGAGCGAGTAAAAACGTCAGATAGACCTCCACCGTATAATTCAAATTTTTAATTACTATACATTATATGTTTTCTAGCTATAAACGAGTTGTTGTCTCTAACAACTCTTTCATCACTGAATTATAATTTCTTTTAATTTGACCATCAACGCGAGTTAAATAATGCATTTTTAAAATAATATTACATTTTGTACATATATTAGTTTTTGCTTTTGTACCCATTTTACATCTTTTACAAGCAACTGTTTTAGATTTTCCTTGTCTAATACGACCCATGTGCATAGAGCAATATACATATAGATCCATGCTTGGTTTTCTACATTTTTCTAATGAACCATTTAAAAGCCATTCGCACGATCTGTTTACTCGTTGTGGTATAACATTAATGCTTGTAGTTTTTATTATCGCTATTAAATAATCCTCCTTGATTAGTTTTCCATATCTACCAGATGCAGCGCCAATTTTAATATTATTTTTAAAAATAATCTCTTTTAGCTCAGCTTTGCTCTTTGATCTATAGTTTGTCATCTTTACTATTAAACAAAATAATATTTTTAAAATTTTTCAATTTTATAAGTGTGATTTTAAAATATTATCTCAATTTTATAAGTGTGATTTTCAATTTATACGTCTACACACACCCCACGTGACATTTCATTATGACGTCATCAATCTTTTCATGACGTTATTATTTCTAACACTATCCATTTTATTTTATTTTTTTTATTTTTAAGTAAGTGGGGGCAGAACAGACCGGATCAATACTACTCCTCTGAAATTTCAAATACTTTATTCTTGGTCCATGTACTTATAAAACTTTCCTATTATTTTTTACAGCATGTTCACTGTGACATATTATCTTCCTCATTCACATAAATTAGAACTTTTCTGAAATTTCAAATACTTTATTCTTGGTCCATGTACTTATTTTTTTACAGCATGTTGACTTCGATGTATCATGTCTCAGCACCTACAGCACCCCGAGACAGCGTTGACACCACATCCAAATGCAGCATCGTAACTGTTCAAGTCATTAACAATCTTCAGTTTGTAGGCTACACGATGGTATGGTTTAACGTCTTACGTTAACAGATCGTTTGAGAATCCGTGCACAATTAATGGTAGGGGTCTTCATTACTTGGTTTCGTTTGAAGGTATGTAAACTTTCACATTTTTTAAAGATGTATGTTCGTTTTAGTATAATTTGATAGATATTGACTATATAAAACCATGGTTAATGTTAACATTATAACAACCTTATGGCAATGGTATCACATGTGCCGCGCCTGGAGTGAAACAGGTCAACTCGTATGCGTGCCAACTCGTACTTTTACCAACTCATACTCATTTTGGTCAACTCGACCCGTAAAATATTTATTACTGAATATTTACTGGCATGCGTACGGGTTGACATCCGGTGGAGTACGAGTTGGTAGAAGTACAAGTTAATTTAGCTTTAATATCAGCACCTTTATTGAGATAATGAAACAGTCATATTATGGAGGAAGGAAGACGTCACATGTAGTTCTATTCCATTATAAAACCTAACTTAAAGGCATTGTTCTGAAGGGATCATTTTTCTAAAGTTGCATAATTTTTCTGAAGTTACATCAATCCATCATCCTTATAATAATAAGGGCATTCTAAGTTATGTGTGTTTTGTTAGCATGACCCATTATTCTTCGTCCCTCTTTGAAAACATTTAATATTGTTTTTACATGATTCGTTTATATTTCAGATCAATGGGTAGTTTGTGCTACTGCTACAAGGTGTGTCAGAGTCTGTGTAACTTTGTGATCTAATGGCCAGCATTTGAAGTTTATCCATTCATCAAAGGAGTTAATGTATGATTCAAATTATTTTATATGGACTTATCCTATCTGTGGCAGTCTTTACCCTCAAGGGAATTGTTTTTTTCAGGACCTCAAGACACATCTAGGGTGTTTCTAGGAATTTCTTTAACATGTTAGAACAAAAATATTACTGAGGAATTCTTATTATCTTTTTGACTGGACCCAAACATCCTCACAAATGTAGTTATTAAGCGATATCTGTTGGGTGATCTAGTAAAATGTATATTGCCGACAGTGAATCCCTGGCAGTTGGGCCATATAAACATAGTAAACATACCCCCAATCTTCATTGGGTGTGTCAGCCTTGGAATACCTTTTGCCAGATCACCCAATTAAAGTTCCTATTTATTTGTATGCTCGCACTGGGATAGTACTGACCATCAATCCCATAAACACAATTGGTTAAACAGACAGTATCGTCACGATCAGAGCAGACTTGCTACAAACAGGGCATGGAATTGGTGTCCTAGTTTAAGATGAACACAGTGACTGAAAATTACTGACTCATTTATGCAGCAGCAACGCGAATAATCTTATCATGTGAATATAATTTTCAGTCACTGAGTTAAACTAGAACTTGAACTCTGATTCCATGCCCTGTTGATCGTGAGATATTGCCACCTTTAAACAATAACTTTAAAATGACCATTTATGAAAATGTATTTTCAACAGTTGATGACAAATAAATACATGTACATGTAACAATCAGAAGATCATTTCAGTATTGTTTGTTTCTTTTTATTTTACAGTTATCCTTCAAATTACATTGTGTTGTCTCTTCCCTATAAGTATTGTTTTAAAAAACTGAACCAAATATTTCAATATTATAACACTTGCTCGAATTTGTCATTGTATTGTACAAGACCTGCACACACCTCACCGGGGGGGGGGGGGGGTAAATGTAATGATCAAGCTGTGATGATACAGTATTTAATTCCACCACAACGTAATTAGCGTAACAGCTCTGTGTTCGTCCAAAGGACAAACACCTAATGTCATACAGATCGTTAATTGTCCAAAAATATTTACAAAAAGGTGACACCAATTTGACCTTTACGTCCTGTCCAAACCGGAAGTCAAAGTTTAATATTTAAACAAAAATCATATCTCAACAACCATAAGAGGTAAATTCACAATGTTTGTACCATTGTACAGAGGTAAATTAATGTTTTTTGCACCATTGTACTAATCGTTAATTGTCAAAAAATATTTACAAAAAGGTGACCCCAATTTGACCTTTGCACCTCCCGAACACCTAGAGTTTGTGTCAAGACAAACTCGAATCTCTAGTTTTACTTCTTCTCCACAATAACTGTCCGGTAACAAACACATACTTGCAAACTTCACATGAACTTGAAACTTGGCATGTACTTAGAACTTAACAAGTAGATGAAACACGAGTTGTGAGTGACCCCAATTTGACCTTACTTCCTGTCCAAACCGGAAGTCAAAGTTTAATATTTAAAAAAATCATATCTCAACAACCACAAGAGGTAAATTGAAATTTTTTGCACCATTGTATAGATTGTTAATTGTCAAAAAATATTTACACAAAGCTGACCCCAATTTGACCTTACTTCCTGTCCAAACCGGAAGTCAAAGTTTAATATTTAAAAAAATCATATCTCAACAACCACAAGAGGTAAATTCACATTTTTTGTACCATTGTACAGACCGTTAATTGTCAAAAAATATTTACAAAAAGATGACCCCAATTTGACCTTACTTCCTGTCCAAACCAGAAGTCAAAGTTTAATATTTAAAAAAATCATATCTCAACAACCACAAGAGGTAAATTGACATTTTTTGCACCATTGTATAGATCGTTAATTGTCAAAAAATGTTTACAAAAAGGTGACCCCAATTTGACCTTACTTCCTGTCCAAACCGGAAGTCAAAGTTTAATATTTAAAATAATAATATCTCAACAACCACAAGAGGTAAATTCACAATTTTTGCACCATTGTACAGATCGTTAATTTTCAAAAAATATTTACAAAAAGGTGACCCCAATTTGACCTTACTTCCTGTCCAAACCGGAAGTCAAAGTTTAATATTTAAAAAAATCATATCTCAACAACCACAAGAGGTAAATTGACATTTTTGCACCATTGTATAGATTGTTAATTGTCAAAAATATTTACACAAAGGTGACCCCAATTTGACCTTTACTTCCTGTGCAAACCGGAAGTCAAAGTTTAATAATAAAAACAATCATCCACCAGAGGTAAATTCACAATCTTTGCACCATTGTACAGATCGTTAATTGTCAAAACAATTTTACACAAAGGTGACCCCAATTTGACCTTTACGTTGTCCCAAACACCTAGTGTTTGTCAATACAAACACCAATCTCTAGTGTTTTTTTTTGTGATCCACTGTCTGGAGTGTGTCATTTGAATCATTTTATCGACTCGTTGGTGTGTGTCCCAAATTTTTCAACCACACTTTCCAAACATAATCACTGTGCGTGTTGAACAACGACGAAACAAAGATTGTTTAGAACTAGCCCCCCCCCCCCCCATGGTACCGGCGTGACGTCAATATTTGGAGCTCTTTTGCTAAAAGGTCGTTGTTTACATTTATTACCTGTGAAGATAAAATGCAACGGTTTAATAAATAATATCAGAAGATCATATGCACATGACGTTTGATAATACTAACCAATCTTTGAAATTTTTAGTAGATGCAAAGTTCGTGACGTAGCACGGATCGGTAATGACGTCACAAATTTGACAGTTTTTCCCAATAGGTGCATTTTTAATTTAATTTAATTTATTTATTTATTTATTTATTTGCTATGAAACGATGTCCAATTGCAGCCAGAATTCCTGGATCGATTGGAACTCTGCCGTGCTGTGTTCTAAATGACTTTTTCACATTGGGGTATGAACGGTTTGCCCGATTTGTGAAGCCCATAGAGTTATATATAAGAACTCTATGGTGAGGCCTCTCTTAGCCACCATACTTTGTATATGGGAATTTGGTCCCCACGTATTTTCCTGTTAGCAAAAAAAAGGGCACGTCACCGCACCGATTTTGAAGCCGACCCTGTGACTAGAAACCGGAGCTTTTTTTTTTTTTTTGTTTTTTTTTTTTTTTGGGGGGGGGGGGCTTATTTGTGTTTTAAGAGAAGACCAATACAGGCTATAAAACACGGACAATGCCCTGCGGTAAACTACGAGATTAGATTCATTGGCATCGCTAGAGGGCCGGCACACAGTCATGATGTAAACGGAGCCGATTATGACAAAGCAATTCTTTAATCTGAATCGAGCATGCCCTATGCCATTTTAATCATCCAGTCGTCGAGCATTTCTCACACTATCAAAAACCTGAAATTTCAAAGCTGAAACCTCACTGTTTGATCTAGACTAAGTCAACATTAAACTCTTTCAGTCTGGGAATCTGGTGGTACTGAGTTTTGGCGAGTGCATCTGGACCGTAACACTGCAGAGTAATTCGCCATTTATAACTAGCCGCCATTTATACTTTCCTGCGCAGAATATTCCGCCATTGGCCTCCCCACCCTCCTGCCTACAAATAACGCATCCTAGCTGCGATCATATTGCATTTCATTTTTACTTGGGCAAATAATTGACGAGACGTACCTTCGCGAAAACGTGCCTCAGTCTACCTACTTGTCGCCGACTTGTCGTCCTCTCAAAATTCGTCTGCGCTTAACCACAGAGGAAAGATCAACTTGGCACGCAGCAGTCCCAGCTAGCCACTGATCTCTATTATATTCTATTATATCATAGAGATCAATGGTCCCAGCATTAGCCTGAAGATCTGACGTCACGCTTTGAGCTAGAAGCGGGCGAATTACGCTGGGCTGCGTTCCATTTGCGCGAATGTTGCAAACGTTCGCCAACGTTTGCGAACAATTTCGAGTGGAACCAATTGTGCGCCGCGAACGTTGGCGAACGTTTGCAACAGACAGCGAACGTAGTTTTGAGGTGTTCGCGGTTGTGCAAACGTTGCGCTCACAATCGGTTCCACTTTGACCCATCCGTTATCAAACGTTCGCTCGAACGTTTGCGATACATTCGCGTCAGCGGAACGCAGCCCTGGCCGTGCAACCGCCATATTTTTCCCAATGCTCAACTTTGACCTTTGTTGGTAGCTGGCACGCGAGCCTCGAAACGTGACGTCAGATCTTCGACACAACGTATCCAATGAAACCCCTTGAATGGTACGCCTGGCGCCTGTCGATATCCTTGATATAAATAGGTAAAACTTGTAGCTTTGCATGGTGAAGAGGATGAGTAAGACTAATTGCGGTGACACCATTGAAATTCTCAATTGAGTAGTAATTAGTTCTGAAAAGAACTGGACACTCTTCCACACAGGACATCGGCTTCTACATCAGCGATATTTGGCAACCACTACTACGGACCGAAGGATCTTCTATATCCAAAGTCCACAACCCACACCAGACTGCGGGATCTCCTATATCCTAAGTCAACCACCCTCCTTCCCCCTGTGCTTGTTAACAACTGATTCAGTTCAGTGAGCACACACTCCTCTCCCCCAACCAATCCCGGTAAGCTAGACCGCTCGGTAAGCAGTTTCCTTGACTGGTTTGCTGCATGAGTTGATGTTTCTCTTTAAAAGACCCAGGACTTTGTTTGCTTTACTTGTGACTTGATTTATGTGGCATGCCCAATTGAGATCTTTGCTAATCTCCACTCCAAGGTATGGATGATGGTCTACTGTTTCAAGAGTGTTTCCATTCATGTTATAATCATGGATGATAGGCTTGTTCTTATGACTGACATGCATGGCGTAGCATTTTATTAAGTTGAATGACATTTGCCATTGTGTCTCCCAGTGGCATAGAGAATCAATATCATTCTGAAGAAGCTGACTATCCTGGTTATTTGTAATTTCCCGATAAATTATGCAGTCATCTGCAAACAGTCTAATTTTTGAAGAGACAGCTTTTGGCAAGTCATTAATGTATAGTAGGAAGAGCAATGGCCCTAACACGGTCCCCATACGCGATTGCTTTTTTTCCGATTGAGTTGGAATTACATTGTAAAATGCTGTGTCAGTGCACTGGTTTACACGCCAGACCGAACGGCTTGATTAAGTCAACGAGGCCCCGTAAACATGTCCCCCGCAAGTTAGCCTTTGTTAGGGAATGAATAATGGATGTTTGGGTAAGTGCGAGCTAGCTGAGATCGACCAACGCGTTGACCTTCAAACAGTGTCCGCCAGCCGAGCTATAGTAGCTGCAGTAAAAACGGGCATGAACAATGAGCACTGCGGATGGATAACAAACTCCACAACGACTGAACTTAAACTTGCTTGCCGGACACCTGGACTTTCACTTTTGCGCTATACACTCCAGCACCCGTCTGGCTGACGGATGTTATATGACTCTTGACATTCCACTGTATGAACTTGAAACCTTGCTGCGATATTGTCGTTGCACTTTCAATTATGTGTTGAACCACCGGCAAGATCATAATCGAACTCAATACGACGTGTGCAGGACCCAGGGCGGCGGCAGTACATCAGGAATAGCTTTGTGAGGTAAGACAAACAATTCTATAAAGGGAAGGTACAGCATTGGTATTTGGTGATGAACATATATACGTTCATTTCAAACTTCTAGTTTTCAAGAAATAGTTTTCATCGTGTGAAAGTTTCATCACAATAGGAGCTCACGTTGTACAGAAAACAACGAAACGCTGTTACATGTTTGTATCATTTGACAGACAACATCTTTTTGTAAATTCAGCTTTATTCCTTTAGGAATTTTCTTGGGATGTAGGCCGTATGGATGATTAACACGTGTAGCAACTTCACACCAAGTAAGCTTTAATATTATTATTTGTTGATTTGATAATCTGGTAATTACCAATCTTTTAGTAACGTTGTCTAAACTGCTTCTATGAGTATGAGTACGCTTGTTCCAAGATATACATGTACAGTACATTGAAGGGAAGGTACAGCATTGGTAACATTGTCAAACTGCTTCTATGAGTATGCTTACTCTCTGTAAATCACGATATACATTGAAGGGAAGGTGCAACATTGGAAATGTTGGCAAAACTTCTTCTATGGGTATGCTTACTCTCTGTAAATCACGATATACATTGAAGAGAAGGTGAAACATTGGAAATGTTGGCAAAACTGCTTCTATGAGTATGCTTTTATACTCTCTGTAAATCACGATGTACATTGAAGGGAAGGTGCAACATTGGCAATGTTGGCAAAACTGCTTCTATGAGTAAGTATGCTTACTGTCTTTGAATCAAGATATACATTGAAGGGAAGGTGCAACATTGGAAATGTTGGCAAAACTGCTTAAACACGATATACATTGAAGGGAAGGTGCAACATTGGAAATGTTGGCAAAACTGCTTCTATGAGTAAGTATGCTTACTGTCTTTGAATCAAGATATACATTGAAGGGAAGGTGCAACATTGGAAATGTTGGCAAAACTGCTTCTATGAGTATGCTTACTCTCTGTAAAACACGATATACATTGAAGGGAAGGTGCAACATTGGAAATGTTGGCAAAACTGCTTCTATGAGTATGCTTTTATACTCTCTTTGAATCAAGATATACATTGAAGGGAAGGTACAACATTGGTCATGTTGACAAAACTGCTTCTTTGAGTATGCTTACTCTCTTTGAATCAAGATATACATTGAATGGAAGGTACAACATTGGTAACGTTGTCAAAACTGCTTCTGTGAGTATGCTTACTCTATTGGAATCAAGATATACATTGGAGGGAATCATACATTGGTTATGTTGGCAAAACTACTTCAGTGAGTGTATGCTTACTGTCTTTGAATCACGATATACATTGAAGGGAAGCAAGGTACAACATTGGTTATGTTGGCTTCAATGAGTATATGCTTATTGTCTTTGAATCAAGATATACATTGAAGAGAAAGTACTGCTTCTATGAGCATGTTTACTTTCTTTGAATCAAGATATACATTGAAGAGAAAGTACTGCTTCTATGAGCATGTTTACTTTCTTTGAATCAAGATATACATTGAAGAGAAAGTACTGCTTCTATGAGCATGTTTACTTTCTTTGAATCAAGATATACATTGAAGAGAAAGTACTGCTTCTATGAGCATGTTTACTTTCTTTGAATCAAGATATACAATTTACAACAAACATGTGAAGGTTTCAGTTTGTAACAGTTGTCACGTTCACAAGAAAATAGCGAAAATACATTTAGATTTTGTGCATTCATTCTAACGTGGAATTTAGGAAAGAGTGCTCTTTAATTCCTAAATTAAAAACGAATTTATTTCGATGTTCTCAAATATTTTAGGAAAGATTCAAATGATCACTACAATAAGAAAGTTAAAGAGTAAAATTTGACTTCACCCTTTTTGTTTGTTTGTTTAATTTTTAATTTTTTTTAAATTTATTTATTTTTCCTTTGTTTGTTTGTTTGTTGGGGTGTTGGGTGTTTGTTTGTTTGCTGGTGTGTTTGTTTGTTTGTTTGTTTGTTTGTGGGTTTTTTTTTTGGGGGGGGGTGTTTTCCCAAAAAAATGTTATTGCCCATAACTTTTAGTTCGAACTTGAGACTTAGTACCGAGTCCTAACTTCATTACTGCCCAGTGCCCAATATGGGAATGAAAACCATCCTTTATTGACCAATACAAAAAAATACAAACAAAAACAAAAACAAAAACACGTGTGGCCCGGTTTAGCTGAAACTTTCACAGGACTGTATTATATATCTTGATTGAAAGTAAGAAATTAAGACTTGTAGTTTTGCATTGTGAAAAGGATACCCCCGAAGACTGTTTGCGGTGAAACCACGTAGAAATGCTCTATTGCGTAGTAAATAGCTCTGAAAAGAACTGGTTGGTTACAACTCGACGTTTCGATGAATATATTATGCTCTAATTGTCTTCAGGAGAAAGAAAGAAATGAAGGGAAGAAATGATGCTTTTTGATACAGTTTTGCTATTATGACCAATACTCTAAGCTTACCTTCTCCTGAAGACGACCAGAGCATACTGATCGAAACGTCGAGTTGTAACGAACCGGTTATTTTCAGAACTATTTACTTCTCTGAAGAGAATTTCTACATGGTATCACCGCAAACAGTCTTTACTTATCTTCTATATCATTATGGAGCGCCAAAACTACCAAGAACATTCTGATGAAATATTATATGACGTGGAAAGATTTTACTTACATACTTGGGAAAATATTCATTTTGCTGTGCCACACTTATAATTTGATTAAAGATATAACAACTGACCCGTGGGTGTGAAAGTTTCAGCTCATTCCGTTGTGTCGTTTACGAGGAAATAGTGAAAATGCGTTAAGAGATATCGATGTGTAAACACGAACTTCATATTAATTTTAACGTGGAGTTTTGATATAATTCTAAATTCTGACGTACATTATTTCGGAATAACAATTGACCATCAAACAGAGAGATTTCAAGTGATATCTTTTTTTTTCTGGGGCAGATGGTCCTCAGGATTATCCTCCACGCTCCACCCAAGACACTTTTATATCTATAAAAAAAAAACCGGATCGCTAAGGCAAAAAAGTCTCCAGTTTCTGGTCTCTGCGCGCGTCGTCTCAGACCCGCGCGTCTGGCAATAGGTTTTTTATTGATTTAAACAATAAAGTATATGTGTATTAACAATAAACAAATTGTTTGAGTGATTATTTGTCAGGATTTATATGTTTAAAAACAATATGAAGTTGTTTGGAGGGTGACTCCGCCCATCCCTTTTTGTGACGTCATTCGAGGAAGGATTCGCCGCTGATGGAACATCGACCCCCCTCGACGCCCTCGAGAATTGCCTGTGTTTACACACGTGTGGTTTGGTTTGTTATAAAAAAAGGCATTTTTCCGGCATTTTCCCAGCAATGCCGACCAGGTGTATTGCTGCTGGATGCAACAAAACAACTAAAGATGGGGTCAGCCTGCATCTGTTTCCAGCTGATCCCAAATATAGGCGGTTATGGGCAGCGAAAGTCAGGATAACGAGGGCAAAGTGGTCCGTTCCGAGTCGTTTTCAGCGCTATGCAGTGACCACTTCGAGCCGTCGTGTTTCGAATCCGGGATGTACCACACATTTGACATGACAAAAAAGTAATTCTGAAACATGACGCCATCCCAACCATATTCCCAGTTAGTGGGAAATCTAAGAAGCAACCCGAAAGACGTGACAAACCTACAGGAGCATTTGCCAAACGTGAAAAAATCCATGTGCATGTTGTGTTCTCTTTATACATGTACATGTAACGTTATAGTCAGTAGGTACCGTTTTCGTAGCACTAGCGGCATTGCTGCACCTATATCGTGAAAACTTGCATGCTTCCCATTGGGCCTTGTTTTACGTTGTCGTTTCATCTGAAACTAGGTTACAGGTTAGGCATACATTTTGTAAGTATGTGTGCTGGCAGTTCATGACAGACTTGACAGTTGTGTATAGACTATAGTGCAATGACCAATGTGTCAGACTACACATTTTCTCTTCAAATATCCCTGCCTCGAATGACGTCACGAACAGCGCCACCATGTGTCAATGTAAAGGGGGGGCCTATTCTAAAGTCGTAAATACAATAAAACCACTATTTCTGTAACCTTAGTTACTTGTTTATTCACATTCCACTCATAAAAATGTATATATTTATGACAAAAGCTACATTTGGACAAAATACCAGTGCCAGGTGCCTTTAAACGATGTCCAATTGCAGCCAAAATTGCTGGATCGATTGGAATTCTTCCAAGCTGTGTTTTAAACGACTTTTTCACATAGGGGTAGGAACGTTTGCCCTTGTGAGGCCTGTCTTATTAGCCACCATACTTTGTGTATGTACATATACCGGTATCACATATTTCGTTGGTTGGCCGACCTATGACCAGAAACCGGAGACTTTTTTGGACTAAATTGTGCCTTTTGTTTTGTTTGTAATTGACACAAATTGACACATACGAAGTCATCAGCTGAGACCCGTGATGTTCTTATTTTGAAAATCTGAGATGGGGTGGGGTTTTCTATTCAGCGAAAACCCAAACCTCGTGTTGAATACACTGCAATGTATTCGATTGTACAGTCATATTTCGTGTCACATTGACCGCTTTAAATTGATTTCTTACACCCAGTATAAATGGGTAATTGTGCGTGATTTTGAGCAAATGGTTCACGTCTACCCAGACAAACATCTGCCGGATTCATCGTCACTGTTTCATGACAACTACATGCGAAGGACACGATACGTCTGAAAAAACATTATGTTTATTAATCAAATAAGCCACGGGAAACAGACTGTATATATATGACATAAAACACAATAAAGGGGGCCACTTTGCATTCGTCACGTTAGCAGTTTTTCCAATGGTTGTTATTTATTTTTAAGTACCTGAAACCGACCAAAAAGTGTTTCAACATGTGAATAGACATGCAGGCTTATACTAGAACTAATTTGAATTGATTTATTTTATTTGTTAATTTTTAGTTTTTTTGTTTTACCCTCAAATTTCCATAAAAATTGGACGGAAAAAGTTACCTCACTTTTCCGTCCATTTGTTGATGGAAATTTTAGGGTAATTAAAAAAATAATAGTAATAATCAACTCAAATTATCTTTAGGATAAGCATGCATGTCTATTCAAATGTTGAAATTCTTTTTGGGTGGTTTCAGATATTAAAAAAAAATTACAACCATTAGAAAAACTGCTAACATGACGGTAGGAAAGTGGCCCCCTTTATTGTGTTTTATGTCATATATATATATATCAGATTTTTGGGGGTGATTAAAGACAATTTTACTAGAGCGGGATTTGTACCTGCGACCTACAGATCACCGTACCGGAGCTCTACCAACTGAGCTATACATTATTATATGTATATAGAGTGATTCCAGCATGATAACTGACTCGACTCGAGTCCCAAACATTCAGGGACTCATTACAAAAATTCAGCCAGAGATGGGCTAGGGATATGGTAATACCTGGCATTCAGGGTACGTTCGGGTGACTGTCGGTGACATGACACTAGCACTGCGGACAGTCTGACACGAGTACTTAAAACCAGTTATGTCCGTTATTAAATTAGGCTTGCCATGGCATTTTCCGTTTAATTTGAAAAACGTGGACATTTTTTGACACAGACCATGTACACATGTAAACGAATATTGTTATCACTAATAAATGATGCAGACGGATTGTCCGTATTTAGTACAGAAATATAATTCAAAATACGGCAATATGGATTCAGAAAATTAATTCAGAAAATTAAACAAATCCAAGCCTGGCACAAACCATCATTCAAAATTGCGGGTTGTAGGCCTATTAGGCTATTGAATTAAAAACAAATTATCAGTTGAACTTCCTGGGGATCCTGATATAACAGCGGGCCTACTGCATGGTCGCACTTATATAAATATCGTGGGGCACGGGGGGCATTACTTTTCAGTGGCCGGATGCAGGAGGTATGGGTTTTTCAGTGGTGGGGGTCATACTTTTTTTTTGAAGGGGCACTATGGGATTTTTTCGTGGGGGGGGGGGGCACTGCCCACTGCACCTAACGCCATTCTTAGTAACGGTGTCAGACTATCACCTAATTGGCGTACATCCAGGATTTTGGGATATTGAAAGCATCCAGAGCGAAAGAGCATTGAGTATGAGGTATACTACAGAAACTGCTCGAAAGCCCAGGGGACGATGTTGAAGTCACTAACCCGCTCGAACAGATCCTCAGTGTGTACCAGCATTGAGATGGTACCAGGGCATTATACATCTGTATATATTATTTAGGGTCATGCCTATGTTCCCTCAGCCCTATGTTCCCTCAGCCCTATGTTCCCTCAATGCCTAACATTTTTTTAAAATCCAAATTAGGCCCTATGTTCCCTCAACCCTATGTTCCCTCAACCCTATGTTCCTCATCCCAAAATAGACCTAGGGTCTATTTTGGGATGAGGGAACATAGGGCTGAGGGAACATAGGGTCTATTTTGGGATGAGGGAACATAGGGCTGAGGGAACATAGGGCTGAGGGAACATAAGGCTGAGGGAACTTGAGTACGGTCCCTATTATTTCTCTTTTTATTTATGTTCCCTGGGGCGCCATTATTTGCATTGGCTGAGCAGCCATAATTATGCAGTATGTCTCGTCAACTCTGAAAACTTGTTGTAGATTTAGGTCAAATCTTTGTAGTGTAGTGTATTGTGACACGGGGCCTTGTGATAATCAGGTGAACGAACTTTGTGGGAACTGGGTATAGGCACTCTAAAGACTTGATTATCAATTTGATATAGACCAAGTATGTGGTCAATCCGCTGACGAATGATCAGACCGTTTCAGATCGCCATAATCTGCACTGTATAACCTGGTTCATGTACAGTTGTACACACATCGCAGTCTCCCACTTAGAGCTGGAATCCGAATACGTTGAAATGTATTCGAATACGAAAACAGATATTATAATGTAGTAAAACAACGAATACAAGTATTCGTACTGTTGGACTATTCGAATACATTTGTATTCGATCCCACTTGTATGTGTTGTAAGATGTGTATGCCTGTGACCAGGGATCATCAGTTAACCAATCCAAATAACCGCCCACTGCACTGAACGTCCCTCCCGTACTTCAATCCAAACCCGTTGTAAAAAGTTTAAACGTTTATGTTAACACTGTTACAAAAAGGCGTTGAATAAACCTTTGAACTCGGACAACATAATATAGCATTGATGGATTGCCCTCCCTCCCCCGAGATCCTGGATCCGCCCCTGTTTAATACACAGACCTGTAACAAGTCTTGGGTTAGGACGTTTACACAGAGGGCCACATTGGGCAGTCATTTACTAGCCTTCAGTCAGGGCGCATGCAGCATCCTGGATAGTATACAAAACGCATTGAACAAAAAAGACCAGCATTTCGCGAGTCTTGTTTTCGTGCGTGGTGTATCCAGGATGTTGCGTGTGACATGACAAAAGGCTAGTCTTTTACCGACTTCCGTACCACTTTGTAATAGTCACTGTAATGTTTACGCTCTATTTCCCTCGGAGATGTTTTCTTTAGATGTTAACCATGACATTGCATGAACATTGTGTTGTGGGGTCCAGGTGCCCACTTTAGGACCCAGTATGAGAGCCAGGGAAGCTATGTGATTCTGGTGATCCATACAGGGAATGTACGTAAAGGATAATACCCGAGGTATGCGACATTCGTGGGTAAGAATGGCCCGAGGTCGAAGCCCGAGGACCATTCTTACCCACGAATGTCGCATTACCAAGGGTATTAGCGGACTTAACCTCCTCCTGGAACGTCGTCCCATTGTTTACTTCGCTCCATTATTTTGCACGAATGGAGCGATATTGTTCATTCAAAGTTGTTACGTAATTAACGGATTAGTACAACTCATATTCATTGTTAAAGAATATAGCATATTCCTCAGCTCTATAGGGGATTTACGTAATTAACAGATTAGTACAACTCATTTCATTGTTAAAGAATAAGAAGGCGTTCCTCTGCTCTATAGGTAGGTATATAAACGGCATCTAATTCAGATGTTTCACTTGTTAGTGGAGGAAGTGGTCGCAGCAACATGTATAACGATTTTGTTTTAACCCAGAATACGTTTAGGGATCGCTCCATTCGTGCAAAATAATGGAGCGAAGGAACAATGGGACAACGTTGCAGGTGGAGGTTAACCATGTTGTAATGACCGGTTTATACACTAGTTAGTGAAGTATTACGCACGGTACTCGAGAGCTAACTTTATGCGTGGTGTTGATGAAGGTACCATTCATCCTGGGGAAAAAACAACAACAATAACAATACTGTCTGAAATGCTTTCATTTTAGAGAAAAGGCGAAAGAATTGCACATTTACAAAAAAGTGTGAACGGTTTTTTTCCACACTTTTCTCCTCTCTTAGACTCCGCGTGAAACCTTCCCAGTTTGGTTGTGTATCGTGATTTCAAAGAGAGTCAGCATACTCATTATAGAAGCCAACATTACCAATGTTTTACCCTTCCTTTTAAAAGAAAACAAACCCAATCGTTGCACCCCCATAAACAATATTAAAAAAATAATTAATAAAACGTAAATTGTCATAATTATTAATTCAATTTACAATGCACTTCTTCGCTGAACAGATCACTAACATGTTGTATTACTACCAAGAAATCCTATATTTTCATTAATCAGATTGTTTAGAAATTTGTCTACTGTATGTTCCCAATTTGGTAATGTACCGGTAGCCTACTTGTTCAACCCTCTAGTTTACAAGATATACGGTACTTCACAACAAAACAGTGTTACACGTTTTTATGTTTAAAAAAAACGTTGCTGGACGTACCGCCGGTACACTTCACAGAGTTGTAGGCCTGTTACGAGTACTGGGAGATTTTATTTAAATACAGCCTAAATAGGCTAACATGGTGTCAGTATTAGAAAATTCAAAGGATTAATGTAATATTGTCTTTTAGGGTAGAATAATTATGGGTCATGACCGCTCTCCTTTCATTAATATTGGGGGACTCACAAACTTCCGAATGAGTTCGAGATCGCATGCATTCAATATGGAGTGGAGTGTCGTGGCCGAGCGGTCTAGCTTACCGGACTAAAGTTCTGGTGTTAGCAGCAGAATGTGGGTTTGAATCCCGGCCGTGACACTTGTGTCATTGAGCAAGACACTTAACCATAATTGCTTCTCTCCACCCAGGGGTTAAATGGGTACCTGTGAGGGCAGAGTTGGTTGATTAGCCCTATATGCGCTGTAATGGCAGCAATTGAGCTGTATACTCCCCAAGGAGCTGAGATGGTTTCAGGAATGATTTATGAGCCTTATGAGCAGGGGTAATAATATGCGCTTTGAGCACCACTCAGTTGGTGGATACGTGCGCTATATAAGTCCACACATTATTATTAATAGAAGTCGCAGACGAACATCGGCTTACATTTTGACTACCAGGCCACGTGATGTAAAGTAGATTTGTGAAGTTTACCGAATGCTGGTGAAATGGTTTATGACAAAGCTCAGTTTTAAACAAAATTATATATTTATATATGTATCCAGTTATGAAGTATTGCAACGAGACGGGCGTTTCTGATTTTTTTCCCTGAGGTATTTCTTTTTATTTATTTCTTAAGTTTTTTGTAAGCGGCTGAGACTGAGTTTGAAATGATGTGTCACCGCGAATTTTGTATCGAACAAATACACTTTTTGGAAATTGCTAAAGGTTTCAAAACCGTATTTGAAAGACCTTTCTTTGAGAATGTTATGATTCCAGGGTGGTACCTCAAACAAAATAAAAAAGGGAGAAAAGTTGTTTTAAAAAGATCGGTTATATAACACACCTATACTTTAGATAAAACCAAGTTTTACCCGGTGAGTCTGAGTCATAAATGCGCGCGTATTCCAGACTATTGTGTGTTTGCTTTCTTTTGTGTTCGATTCAGAACCTCTTTTTGTCGATAAACCCTTTTCACCGCTGCATGTTCACGTTGAGTGCCTCTCTCCTCCCTGCAAGCTTGCTGGCTGCGTCACCCGTTCATCAAATCAAGTGACGTCGTGACAGTCATGAAGTTTGATTCGCCCTCCGTTTTACGAACACGGACTTGGAAACCACTGGGTTGTCGAGTCGTTTTATCCAGCTAGCATTAGTCCTATAGGTTCAAAGTGTTCTACCATTTGGGAGTGAAGAGTCTAGTCCGTATCGACTGAAACGAATTTGGCTTGTATTTGTGTTGCCCCTATAAGATCCTTCTTTGCAAGGTGTGATTAAATTAATAATTTTTGGTAGACATTAACCTGATTATAATACAGGGGAGGGGTGGACGTCTCACTGCATCCTTTGTTTTTTTTAATTAGTGAAGACATCGCGTTTGCACTGTGGTTATTTAAAAACTTGCAAAATGTAAGCACTTGGACAAATTACATTTTTAGCTTTCTTAGCCAGCTTTTAAATAAACAAAGAAAACTAAATTCACTTTTTTTTTTTGTCGTGGCTAATTTTAAAGTGATATTTTAAAAAACCGCTAATTGATTTTCTTTGTATTTCTCTACCAGTATTTACAGCTGCCACAGTACCTGAGAGGAAAGGACACCAAGGGTGATAGACGGCAGGACAGTCACCATGGGGTTATTCGGGCAGTTGGGGCTGCTTCTGCGAAAGAACCTCAAATTAAGAATAAGAGCCCCGGTAAGTATCTTATGTATTCAAAACACTGTTAAACACACTGTACAAAAACATGTAAATTTACAGCAAAATGCAGGCAATTCGATTTCCAACAATTTGCTGTATTACAATTTTACATAACAAGTGTGTTAAACTGATTTACACAATTTATGTAAACGCTTAATAATGAAACTGCAGTATGTTTCCATATTTGTTTGTTTTACCCATTCTGGTTCTCTTTTTCGGTCCACAAAGAATATTGTTTTACCCATTCTGGTTCTCTTTTTCGGTCCACAAAGAATATGTCCAAACAGATATGGAAACGTACTGCAGTTTCATTATTAATCGTTTACAGAAATAGAGCTGCCTGCGTTTTGCTGTAAATTTACATGTTTTTTTTTTACAGTGCAGGTGTTATATTTTTAAATACCATGTAGCTTAGATCTAAACGCAGGCGCGCGCATGTCGCCCCCTGGCTTTTTAATTAACTAAAAAATAAACGGTAGAATAAAATTCCGAAAAGCCAAATATTTGGCCCAACTTTTATCCTAAAAAAGGGAGATAGTTAATCGTTCTGTGACCTTAATCAAAATAATTTCTGGGCGAACATTTTCCGGGTGCTACTTTTATTCAAAACTTTTTTCGCCGTTCCCTCAAATTTCTGGCTACGCGCCAGGAGTAAACGTGGATCCAAACGCCTTTCTGATAACATTTTGGGTGCATGTTTTGGCGTTTATTTTCCAAAACTAACACGCGCTGTGGTGTTTATTTAGATACCAAGATATATTGGTGTGTCAGTGAATTTAGAGACAAAAAACTTAGACACAATTACAAAAACACGTTTATAGATAATGAACACCAAAACACATTGAATACAAACAAAAGTGTCTGTAAATTAGCACAAGACTATGTTATGGACAGTACAACATTGGAAATGTTGGCAAAACTGCTTCTATGAGTATGCTTATACTCTCTGTAAATCACGATATATACTACTCAAAACAATTTAGGGAACACCGGAATAATCTCAGTTAAAGCAAGATCATTTATTTCAGATAAACACAATGTTTCACAGAATTGATGAGAAACAACTGCACAATGAAACAGATGATAAATGATGCATGTAGTGATTACACATTTCATGACATGACTACTGAAAGAGAGAGGGGGTTGCAAATGAAAATCCCGGTTCATGGAACATTTCAAACCTATTTGATGTTAAAAATCCGGTGTTCCCTAAATTGTTTTGAGTAGTATACATTGAAGGGAAGGCACAACATTGGCAATGTTGGCAAAACTGCTTCTATGAGTATGCTTACTTTCTTTGAATCAAGATATACATTAAAGGGAAGGTACAACATTGTTAATGTTGGCAAAACTGCTTATATGAGTATGCTCACTCTCGCTGAATCAAGATATACATTGAAGGGAAGGTACAACATTGGTAATATTGGCAAAACTGCTTATATGAGTATGCTCACTCTCGCTGAATCAAGATATACATATAAGAACCAACTCATGAGAAAAATGTGAAAGTGCATTCATAACCTTTCAAGAAAAGACTTCAAGCAAAAATTTGTCAGCGAGGCTGTGTCAATCAGAATCAAGCGCGTTTTAAATATTTTTTTTTTTACAGTTTCCAACATCCGAATTTCATTTTTTTTTAAATTGTTCGTTTAAGACAGAATAATTTTCCCGAATAATTTGTACTTTTACCAACTTCACATCAAGTTAGCTTATCGGATAAAAATTCATTAACTTTGTAATCAGGTAATTACCAATGTTGTGCTTTCCCTTGAGGCCAAAAAAGTCTACAGTTTCTTTCTTTCTTTTTGTTGTTGCTATGAAACGATGTTCCAGTTGCATCCAAAATTGCTGGATGGATCGATTGGAATTCTGCCGTACTGTTCACATTGGGGTATGAACGTTTGCCCGATTTGTGAAGCCTCTCTCAGCCACTATGGGAAATTTTGGTCCCCGCGTACACATGTATCACGTATTTCCTTGTTGGCAAAAAAAAAAAGATTACCAAAAAAGAAAACCGCGTCACCGCACCAATTTTAATTAAAAAAATTTTTACAGTGAGGGTTGTCAAAAAAAGTCCGTCTTTTAATAATGCCCAATTTGTGTTTATAATCATCGGCGGATCCATGCTTGTAAATTTACCATATATCTGTGCGTGCCCCACCCTTTTTTTGAAGGTAGTGGGTTTTCCCCCTCCCCCTCCCTGTTTGCCTATATATTTCCCTTTCTCGTGGCCCCTCGATCCGCGCCTGTAGTTAAATCATTATAAACTTACAAAATATCCACAACTAATTCGCAGTAAAAGCAAAAATATTTTTTAGCAATGACATCTATCGCATTCGGTTACGCGGTTTTTATTTTGGAAACATAAGAATCTTAGTAATAGTAAGTGCTTTATCCACATTCCAAGTTTGAGAATTTGAACGCTCACAGATCACCCCGTTCCTTTTCCCCCCTAAGTTTCCATTTTATTGTCGCAAAAAGCACCAAATCTGATAATAATAATAATAATAATAATAATAATAATAATAATAATAATAATAATAATAATAATAATAATAATAATAATAATAATAATAATAATAATAATAATAATAATAATAATAATAATAATAATAATAATAATAATAATAATAATAAGAATAATAATAATAATAATAATAATAATAATAATAATAATAATAATAATAATAATAATAATAATAATAATAATAATAATAATAATAATAATAATAATAATAATAATAATAATAATAATGTGTGGACTTATATAGCGCACGTACCCACCAACTAAGTGGTGCTCAAGGCGCATTATATTATTACCCCTGCTCATAAGGCTCATAAGGCTCATAAATCATTCCTGAAACCATCTCAGCTCCCTGGGGAGTATACAGCTCAATTGCTGCCAATTCCTCCCCTCCTCCCCTCCTCCCCCTCCTCCCCTCCTCCCCTCCTCCCCCTCCTCCCCTCCTCCCTCCTCCCCTCCTCCCTCCTCCCCCCACCAATGGTGATAACCAGCGGCGTAGCCACGGGGGGGCCTGGGGGGCCCCCATACCCCTGGGCCCCCCCCCCCCACTGAAAAGCAGTGCCCCCCCCCCCCCACTGAAAAAGTCCTGGCTACGCCGCTGGTGATAACATACACCTTCCTTGGATACTATACTTACACCATGCAAAGCTTCAAATATTATCAGTAATGAATGACGTAAGAATATTGTACGCTCCTTTTTCCCCAGGCGTTGACGTTGACCCAACTGCTGCTGCCTGTGATTATGTTCATTGCGATCGCGCTGGTTCGTCAGCAGTTCCCGCCAACAAGAAACCCAAACTGTAAGTACCCATTTACGTCAACAGATTTATTTTCATGTTAAACAGTTATTAAAGATAACAATGTCAACGATTATGATGCATTTCAAGGTAGCATTGGCAATGTCGCCAAAACTGCCTTTGCGAGTCGAGTTGGCCTATACTTTCTGTAAAGAGATGTAGGCCTATTGCTCGTGTTTTCCGCTAATGTATACCGGCAATTTCCTGAAGTATTTATTTTCATTGGAACATCGATACTTCACTTATAGAAAAGAAAAATAAATACTTAGAAATGAGATACTTCACAAAAATAAAAGTCAGAAGCTAGGTTTACCATCAGTGAAAAACTGCCTAAATTAATTGCTGACGGGACCAACATTAAATGTCGGGACAGCGTTACTGTAAAGCCATGTTTCTCGTGATTATTTTGAAAAAAAATTTGGTATCTTTTCCTCAAGTAAAAAAAAAACAATGTTCCGATGAAAAATAAAATTGTCTGAAATTGCCGCCAAAATAGCCCCAAACACGAGAAATACACCGAAGATACACATATGAACAACCCACCTGTGAGAGTTCAAGCTCATTCGGCCAAACTGTCTCCGGTTTCTGGTCTCCGCGCCGCACGTTGGCATTTTTTGTTGTTGCTATGAAACGATGTCCAATTGCAGCCAAAATTGCTGGATCGATTGGAATTCTGCCATGCTGTGTTTTAAACAACGTTTTTCACATAGGGGTATATGAACGTTTGCCCGATTTGTGAGGCCTCTCTTATCCACCATACTTTGTATAATGGGAAATTTGGTCCCCGCGTATACATGTATCACGTATTATTATTTTTAAACAAATCACAAAAAAATGTACGTTACCGCACCGATTTTGAAGCCGACCGATAACCAGAAACCAGAGACTTACCGTTACCGTTACCGTTACCGTATTCTGATCCCGCGTGCGTTAACTTCAACATGTTCAAAAGTATTTTGACTTAATCATAAGTCCACCTAATTTTTATGAAATAAATTTTCATTTCAATGAATTTTTTTTTTAATTTTAATTAACTCAAAATACTTTTGAACATGTTCTTCAGACCCGGACTCCAAGTTCGCAAAATCGTATTGTTCAGAATTCATCATTATTTTCTCCGTTGCATGCCGCTTGACAAGTATATATACTTGTTAATGTACAATACAATCAGTACGTGCGTCATAGCCCCGTCGGACCTTCGGACCATAAAATAATGTCTAGCTCCTGGATATTCTACTGAACAAAATTTTCAAGAGATCGTGTATCTGCGTGTGTGTGTGTGTGTGTGTGTGGGGGGGGGGGGGGTGAACATTTAACTACGGTACTTCTGTGTGAACAAACGACTGCATTTGTTGATTTGAATGACGTCATTAACTGCATCAGTGTCCCATGACCATTTTCTTGACTGCAAATCACTGTTTTCTTTCATCGAGAGAATACAGGTAGGCCTACACAATCATGGTCACAGGAAGCTATTTTTAAAAGTTTGTTAACGGTGACCGTAAAATCATGCGTCATAATAGCCCTATGAGTATTCTAGTGACTGTAAAGCATTCCTGTAAAAAAAATTATAATCGATAGCTGGAAATCCAAGTATAGGCCCTAATCAGTAATTGACTAGAATCAAGAAATCATATCAACTACACTGTAAAAATGGTGTTTAAAATTTAAACACATGCAAAACCGTTTACAATAAACGCGTTTAGGAACGCGTTTAAATGCTGAACGGCCATCCTCTGCACATGTCACAAAGCTAAACGTGCTTAGCTTTTTTGACACGTGTTCATATGATATTTAGCATCCGTAAGACTTGTAGCTTTGCATGGTGAGGAGGATAAGTAAGACTAATTGCGGTGACACCATGTGAAATTCTCAATTGTGTAGTAATTAGTTCTGAAAAGAACTGGAGGTACAACTCCAGCATCCTGTCATCGCGTAATCCTCCAGCAGCCTACTAATAAGCAGCAGCATTTCCCAGAGTCCGGCATTCTCCTGAGGACGATCAGAGCACACTGATCGAAACGTCGAGTTGTACCTCCAGTTCTTTTCAGAACAAATTACTACTCAATTGAGAATTTCACATGGTGTCACCGCAATTAGTCTTACTTATATTTAGCATCCAAACACACATCACAGAAAAGCTCAATCTAAACATGTTTTAGGCTCAACATGTGAAAAAAAGTGAATAAAAGATAAGTGTTTAGAAATGTCTTTGTATTCTAAACACCACTTTTACAGTGTAATAACCTTTGAAATTGAAGGGTTGAGAATAATGCGATCTATAAATACATTCCTTTATATATATGTAGCCCAACCTTCGTGGCCATCTTGTTTTACGTCCATACACATCCATGCAACCAAACCGAGGCTGTGGAAGAGAAAATAGTCTGCCCCTTGTTTATGTACAAGAACCAGTACTTGAATCGTACTATAGCGAGTACGGCATCAGACGAAGAGGGTCGCAGAGGTTTGGGATGCACCCCACTAAAAATTTAAAACTCCTATCAAAACGTGCTAAATTCTTAATACATGAAGTAAACAAAAACATATTTTTTAACTACTTGTAAATCTCACAGTTGTTTAAACTAGAAAGTAGAAATGTTGATTGACGTCAAATTGTTATATTTTATTTTCAATGTACGTGTTAAATCTCTAATCCCGCGGATAGTATTCCTCCGGGAAAACTTATACCCCCAAATGCGTATTAATTTCCAAAGTTATTCTGGAAAATGTTCCTTCATGGTTTGTCCAAAATACTTAAAACGTAAGCTAAGCTAATAGCAGCCAATGTATGGGCATGTTTTTTTTTCATTATAATATCCAAATCAGAAACTTAATTGCATATACTCTTACGACTTCTTTTTACATAATAATTAAGGGCATATACCATGCAGGCCTCTTAGCTATTGTGATTAATCGCTTCTGTCTTGGGTGGGGTAGAAATAATCCACGTGCACAATGATAGATATATATATATATATATATATATATATATATATATTTTTAAATGAGTCTTTTAAGTCAAAATGATTTCGCGGAATATTATGTGAATAATCATAATCTGTAGGTCAAATGTTTGCAAGTAAATTTCCATCACTGTAATTGCAAAAAATGAGGCGTGGACTTCAATGAATCATCGTGTCACCCGGTCCTTTTAAGGATTATAACATCATGTGGTTGTGAGGTAGTTTTTATGTGAGCTATGTATAATTAAAGCAAATTGCTGTCAGTTATGATTCCTATCAATACCTTCAAGCAACTCGCTCTCCGTTGACGTCGTTGTCGTAGACCGAACCATTTTAAGACATAACAGCATCCCAATGATTGTGTCCACGAGTGGCCTTAGCCCAGTGATTTGAAGAATGGCTGGCTACGATTTATATAGGAATTTACTGAAGTCTTCTATCATGTTTCAGTGCCATGTTGCCAACCCCATATTTTATTTTTGGGAGAGAAAAAAAAACCAACGTACGATACGGTACCTTCAAGGAAACGACAGTTACTTGGAAGTCCCTCTTGCCTGGCCCGTGGATATTTTACAGCGGTTACGAATTACGCCTTGTCAAACCAGGTACAGGTTCTCCGCCTGCAGTGCATGCATGCGTCCAAGCCGGTGGAATACGGCGGGGAGAGTGTGCAAGAGACACGGTATACCAATGACATGTCGTGAGGTATAGTTGTTACTGTATGGTTGTTCATTGCCAACGACTCCCAGATTTATTGTTTAAGCTATATTTGCTGAATGTCTCTTTGAAAGTGAATAAATTCCTAGATCCTTAAAAAAATATCATTATTGAAAGACTAAATCCTGCTTGAACTTGGAACACTATCTTCACTATCTTTATTTAAAGGGAAGGTACAACATTACCTGCTTACAAAATTACCGAATTATTATCAGTAAGCTAACTTGATTTGTTGTCAAATGTGGGGAAAATTTCACCCAACTGCCCCTCCCTCACACCGCTACAGTGTGGTGGGTTGGAAACTTTTTCGATTTTGTAATTTATTAATTCATTTTATATAAATTTGGCCTACGTGAAATATCAAAAACATCATTCTGCTCCACTGTGACAAAAAATGTAATTTGATCAAATATTTGGAATAATGTTCTAATATTTCTTGCAAACGTGACTCGAACTTTGATTCGGACACTGAGGACTTGGACTCGATCGGACCGTATGGTCAAATCGTTACCATATTCTGATCCCACGTGCGTTAACAAGTTCAGACCCGGACTCCAAGTTCGCAAAATCGTATTGTTCAGAATTTATCATTATTTTCACCGTTGCATGCCGCTTGACAGGTATAGACTTGTTAATGTACAATACAATCAGTACGAGCGCCAGAGCCCCGTCGGACCATCGGACTATAAATGTCTAGCTCTTGCACATTACACTGAACAAAATTTTCAAGAGTGTGTGTATCTGTGTGTGTGTGGGGGGGGGGGGGTGTGTGCGTGTGTGAACATTCAACTACGGTACTTTTGTGTGAACAAACGACTGCATTTGTTGATTTGAATGACGTCATTAACTGCATCAGAGTCCCATGACCATTTTCTTGACTGCAAATCACTGTTTTCTTTCATCGACAAAATACAGGTACGCCTACACAATCATGGTCACAGGAAGCTATTTTTAAAAGTTTGTTAACGGTGACCGTAAAATCATGCGTCATAATTAGTAGCCCTATGAGTATTCTAGTGACTGTAAAGCATTCATGTAAAAATGTTTATAATCGATAGCTGGAAATCCAAGTATAGGCCTTAATCAGTAATTGACTAGAATCAAGAAATCATATCAACTACACTGTAAAAATTGTGTTTAAAATTTAAACACATGCAAAACCGTTTACAAAAAACGCGTTTAGGAACGCGTTTAAATGATAAACGGCCATCCTCTGTCTATGTCACAAAGCTAAACGTGCTTAGCTTTTTTGACACGTGTTCATATTTAGCATCCGTAAGACTTGTAGCTTTGCATGGTGAGGAGGATAAGTAAGACTAATTGCGGTGACACCATGTGAAATTCTCAATTGAGTAGTAATTAGTGCTGAAAAGAACTGGAGGTACAACTCCAGCATCCTGTCATCGCGTAATCCTCCAGCAGCCTACTTAAGCAGCAGCATTTCCCAGAGTCCGGCATTCTCCTGAGGACGATCAGAGCACACTGATCGAAACGTCGAGTTGTACCTCCAGTTCTTTTCAGAACAAATTACTACTCAATTGAGAATTTCACATGGTGTCACCGCAATTAGTCTTACTTATATTTAGCATCCAAACACACATCACAGAAAAGCTCAATCTAAACATGTTTCAGGCTCAACATGTGAAAAAAGTGAATAAAAGATAAGTGTTTAGAAATGTCTTTGTATTCTAAACACCATTTTTACAGTGTAATAACCTTTGAAATTGAAGGGTTGAGAATAATGCGATCTATAAATGCATTCCTTTATATATATGTAGCCCAACCTTCGTGGCCATCTTGTTTTACGTCCATACACATCCATGCAACCAAACCGAGGCTGTGGAAGGGAAAATAGTCTGCCCCTTGTAAAAACTACCTCACAACCACATGATGTTATAATCCTTAAAAGGACGGTGACGCGATGATTCATTGAAGTCCACGCCTCATTTTCTGCAATTTCAGTGATGGAAATTTACTTGCAAACATTTGACCTACAGATTATGATTATACACATAATATTCCGCGAAATCATTTTGACTTAATAATAATAATAATAATAATGAAACTTATAAAGCGCCATCTATCTAGAAACCTAATCCGAGGCGCTGGTGATAATGAAAAAGACACAAAGATATGGAACATTAGATAAACAAAGATAAATACATGAAACAAAATGCACAAAATTAACATTCATTATAAGCTTGTACAAAAAGGTGAGTTTTCAAAAGTTGTTTGAAAGAATTAAAATTGTCACACAGTCTTAAACTTTGTGGAAGCATATCCAAAGAGAAGGGGCTGCAACAGAAAAAGCCCTATCCCCAAAAGTTTTACAAGTTCCATGTGGTACAGTAAGGAAGTTTTGGTTTGCTGAGCGTAGTCCACTGCGATTAGAGTTGTGAATGGTAAGACGATCTTGAATATATGAAGGTGAGTTGCCATGTAGAGCTTTCCATGTAAGAAGACATATCTTGAAAACTATTCGTTGTTGAACTGGGAGCCAGTGTAATTGCTTCAGTGAGGATGTTATGTGGTCTGACTTATGAATCATAAATATGGTCCTTGCTGCAGCATTTTGGATTAGTTGAAGTCTGTGAATGAGGTTTTTAGGTATTCCATAGAGCAAAGCATTACCACAATCCAAACGAGATGATATGAAAGCATGAATGAATTTCTCAGTATTCTCTTTTGACAGAAGTTTGCGTATACTCTTAATATTCCGGAGATGAAAATAACCAGTTTGACCAATTTTATTAACATGTGATTTCATGGACATTTCGTCATCAAAAACAATACCAAGATTGCGAGCTTTGGAATTAGCCAAGATAACGCTCTCATTGACTTTATCAGACTTTGATATAATGTGTTTCCTTTGATTTTTGGATGATATGATCAATAGCTCAGTTTTATCATCATTGAATTTGTTAGACTTCATCCAATGCTTAATCTCAATAACACTTCTCTATTCGGTCTACTGCGGAATGCTCATCTCCAGGCAGTTTTGGGTTAAATGACAAATAAAGTTGAGTGTCATCAGCATAAAGATGGACTTGCAAATTGTATCCGTGAGCTATGTTGGTGATGGGGCCAGTATATATTATGAAGAATAGGGGTCCGAGTACATATCCTTGTGGTACACCATACAAAAGTGGAATATCCGAAGATAATGTACCATTTATGCAGACAGATTGAGTCTTGTTGTGTAAATATGACCTAATCCAGTTCAGTGCAGATGACGTAATGCCAGCAGCAGCTTCAATACGGGAAAGTAATATCTCATGATCAACCGTATCAAAGGCTGCTGATAAATCAAGCAGTACAAGAAATACAGATTTTTTGTCGTCAAGATCACGAAGAATGTCATTTTGGACACGGATTAATGCCGTCTCCGTACCATGGTATTTCCTGTAGGCTGATTGAAGATGATTGAAAAGATTGTGCTTAAACATGTGATCAGATATCTGTGAGGAAACTGCTTTTTCAATAATTTTTGAAATAAATGGTAAATTTGACACAGGTCTATAATTTTTCAAGTCCTCCTGGTCGAGAGATGCCTTTTTCAGCAAAGGTCTAACAAGAGCCTGTTTCATCATGTGTGGGAAAGTGGCAGTTTCTAGTGACAGGTTTACAATATTTGTGATAGTTGGAAGAACAATATCCAAATGATTTTTCAAAATGGAGGTTGGCAGCGGGTCGAGATCAAATGATTTACTCGGCGAAGTTGTAATAAATTCTCCAACTTCTTGCTCCGAGACTGGTGTAAATTTCTCCAAAAGTGAGATCTCTTTCTTACTTTGTGTCCTCTCAATGTTAACATTTTGAGTGGCTGTATGTTCCTTCATGGTTTGTCCAAAATACTTAAAAGGTAAGCTAAGCTAATAGCAGCCAATGGGCCGGATAAATAAAAAGTAGCAATTGCTTTTACTAGTCATTTTCTTAAATCTTCATTAGTAAAAGTGAGCAATTACTTGCAAGTAATTGCTTCCAGTAGTTAGCAAAAGCAATTGCTATGATTTTTAAGCAATTACTAGAGAGATTAGCACTTGGTTGGAAGCATATAAATAAACCAGACCTTTTACTAATGACTTGTAGCAATTGCTAATATTTTTACAAGATACTAAATGAGGAGCTTACGCATTTGCTAACACTTGCATGTTGCATTACTCCTGCCATCATGGCCGAGTTTATGCATGTAAGGGAACATGAAAAGGTGTACAATGAAAGAATAAATCGTGATGAAGTCAATCCTACCAGATACCGGAAATTATTTCGGTTCAATTTTGAAAATTTGGAGTGGCTAGCAGCAGTCGAAGTACTTGGTTTGAAACCAGCAGAAATGGCGCATGGCATCTTCGTAATAGTCGGGTTTTCATCCCCTTTGAAGATGTTGTACAGATCTTGTTCCCATGGAACCAAAACAATCTTCCTATTTCCTGTTTGTATTCCATCTGTTTTCTTCTTCACTTGACTTTTCATGTTTGCTATCTTTTTCAAAATTTGCTTCTCATCCATAGCTTTACCTGTGTTGGTATCAATTGACATTTGTGCTTTTTTAAGTGCATTTGCCTTCATGTCTTTTACCCCCGGCAACTGACTTTTCTCGATTAGAACAGGGTACTCTTTGATTATACTAACGAACAGTTCGTTCAAAGATTGCTCACTATTTGTACCACTCCCCAATTCTTCGGCAGCATCCATGTTGCTAACACATGCCTCATATACAACCACTAGGCTAATCGGAACTGACCTCCCATCATTGTTATACCCATAAGCAATTGCTAACCCACCCAAGCAACAGGTGCTAGTCAAAGAAGAAGGTTATTTATACATTTTTAAGCAATTGCTTAACCTTGAGCTTTTACTTGTTAAGCAATTGCTATTGCTTGAGCTTTTACTAGATAAGCAATTGCTAACTTTTATTTATCCGGCCCAATGTATGGGCATGTTTTTTTTAATCATTATAATATCCAAATCAGAAACTCAATTGCATATACTCTTACGACTTCTTTTTACATAATAATTAAGGGCATATACCATGGAGGCCTCTTAGCTATTGTGATTAATCGCTTCTGTCTTGGGTGGGGTAGAAATAATCCACGTGCACAATGATAGATATATATATATATATATATATATTTTTAAATGAGTCTTTTAAGTCAAAATGATTTCGCGGAATATTATGTGAATAATCATAATCTGTAGGTCAAATGTTTGCAAGTAAATTTCCATCACTGTAATTGCAAAAAAATGAGGCGTGGACTTCAATGAATCATCGTGTCACCGTCCTTTTAAGGATTATAACATCATGCGGTTGTGAGGTAGTTTTTATGTGAGCTATGTATAATTAAATCAAATTGCTGTCAGTTATGATTCCTATCGATACCTTCAAGCAACTCGCTCTTCGTTGACGTCGTTGTCGTAGACCGAACCATTTAAAGACATAACAGCATCTCAATGATTGTGTCCACGAGTGGCCTTAGCCCAGTGATTTGAAGAATGGCTGGATACGATTTATATAGGGATTTACTGAAGTCTTCTATCATGTTTCAGTGCCATGTTGCCAACCCCATATTTTATTTTTGGGAGAGAAAAAAAAACGTACGATACGGTACCTTCATGGAAACGACAGTTACTTGGAAGTCCCTCTTGCCTGGCCCGTGGATATTTTACAGCGGTTACGAATTATGCCTTGTCAAACCAGGGACAGGTTCCCCGCCTGCAGTGCATGCATGCGTCCAAGCCGGCGGAATACGGCGGGGAGAGTGTGCAAGAGACACGGTGTACCAATTACATGTCATGAGGTATAGTTGTTACTGTATGGTTGTTCATTGCCAACGACTCCCAGATTTATTGTTTAAGCTATATTTGCTGAATGTCTCTTTGAAAGTGAATAAATTCCTGGATCCTTAAAAAAATATCATTATTGAAAGACTAAATCCTGCTTGAACTTGGAACATTATCTTCACTATCTTTATTTAAAGGGAAGGTACAACATTACCTGCTTACAAAATTACCGAATTATTACCAGTAAGCTAACTTGATTTGTTGTCAAATGTGGGAAAATTTCACCCAACTGACCCTCCCTCACTCCGCTAAAGTGTGGTGGGTTGAAAACTTTTTCGATTTTGTAATTTATTAATTCATTTGATATAAATTGGGCCTACGTGAAATATCAAAAACATCATTCTGCTCCACTGTGACAAAAAATGTAATTTGATCAAATATTTGGAATAATGTTCTAACATTTCTTGCAAACGTGACTCGAACTTTGATTCGGACACTGAGGACCTGGACTCGATCGGACCGTATGGTCAAATCGTTACCATATTCTGATCCCACGTGCGTTAACAAGTTCAGACCCGGACTCCAAGTTCGCAAAATCGTATTGTTCAGAATTTATCTTTATTTTCACCGTTGCATGCCGCTTGACAAGTATATATACTTGTTAATGTACAATACAATCAGTACGTGCGTCATAGCCCCGTCGGACCTTCGGACTATAAATGTCTAGCTCCTGGACATTCTACTGAACAACATTTTCAAGAGATCGTGTATCTGCGTGTGTGTGGGGGGGGGGGGGGGGAGGTGCGTGTGTAAACATTCAACTACGGTACTTTTGTGTGAACAAAAAACGACTGCATTTGTTGATTTGAATGACGTCATTAACTGCATCAGAGTCCCAAGACCATTTTCTTGACTGCAAATCACTGTTTTCTTTCATCGAGAAAATACAGGTAGGCCTACACAATCATGGTCACAGGAAGCTATTTTTAAAAGTTTGTTGACGGTGACCGTAATTTGAAAATAGTCTGCCCCTTGTTTATGTACAAGAACCAGTGTACTTAAATCGTACTATAGCGAGTACGGCATCAGACGAAGAGGGTCGCAGAGGTTTGGGATGCACCCCACTAAAAATTTAAAACTCCTATCAAAACGTGCTAAATTCTTAATACATGAAGTAAACAAAAACATATCTTTTAACTACTTGTAAATCTCACAGTTGTTTAAACTAGAAAGTTGAAATGTTGATTGACGTCAAATTGTTATATTTTATTTTCAATGTACATGTTAAATCTCTAGTCCCGCGGATAGTATTCCTCCGGGAAAACTTATACCCCAAAACGCGTATTAATTTCCAAAGTTATTCTGGAAAATGTTCCTTCATGGTTTGACCAAAATACTTAAAACGGTAAGCTAATAGCAGCCAATGTATGGGGATGTTTTTTTTCATTATAATATCCAAATCAGAAACTCAATTGCATGTACTCTTACAACTTCTATTTACATAATAATTAAGGGCATATACCATGCAGGCCTCTTTTAGCTATTGTGATTAATCGCTTCTGTCTTGGGTGGGTAGAAATAATCCACGTGCACAATTATAGATATATATATATTTTTTAAATGAGTCTTTTAAGTCGAAGAAATGCCGAAAACGGCTCGAGAGACGTTGGCGGAGAACAAGGCTGTTATCTGATAGGAAATTATTCCAAGCGCAACGGCTCTGTGTCACAAAACTTATAGAAAAGGTAAAATCTTCCTTCTACAAGAACAAAATTAACGCCTGTGATGATCAAAAAGCACTTTTTCAAGTTGTTGAAGAACTTTTACAAAATAAAGGCTCACCCAAATTACCACGGCACAATGATGTTGGAAAGTTAACTGAAAGATTCTGCAGTTTCTTCCTCATCCAAGATATCCAAGATTCGTGAACAACTGATGGACACTAATACAGTCACTCAAAATGTTAATATTGAGAGGACACAAAGTAAGAAAGAGATCTCATTTTTGGAGAAATTTACACGAGTCTCGGAGCAAGAAGTTGGAGAATTTATTACATCTTCGCCGAGTAAAATGATGTGATCTCGACCCGCTGCCAACCTCCATTTTGAAAAATCATTTGGATATTGTTCTTCCAACTATCACAAATATTGTACACCTGTCACTAGAAACTGCCACTTTCCCACACATGATGAAACAGGCTCTTGTTAGACCTTTGCTGAAAAAGGCATCTCTCGACCAGGAGGACTTGAAAAATTATAGACCTGTGTCAAATTTACCATTTATTTCAAAAATTATTGAAAAAGCAGTTTCCTCACAGATATCTGATCACATGTTTAAGCACAATCTTTTCAATCATCTTCAATCAGCCTACAGGAAATACCATGGTACGGAGACGGCATTAATCCGTGTCCAAAATTACATTCTTCGTGATCTTGACGACAAAAAATCTGTATTTCTTGTACTGCTTGATTTATCAGCAGCCTTTGATACGGTTGATCATGAGATATTACTTTCCCGTATTGAAGCTGCTGCTGGCATTACGTCATCTGCACTGAACTGGATTTGGTCATATTTACACAACAGGACTCAATCTGTCTGCATAAATGGTACATTATCTTTGGATATTCCACTTTTGTATGGTGTACCACAAGGATCTGTACTCAGACCCCTATTCTTCATAATATATACTGGCCCCATCACCAACATAGCTCACGGATACAATTTGCAAGTCCATCTTTATGCTGATGACACTCAACTTTATTTGTCATTTAACCCAAAACTGCCTGGAGATGAGCATTCCGCAGTAGACCAATAGAGAAGTGTGTTATTGAGATTAAGCATTGGATAAAGTCTAACAAATTAAAACTCAATGATGATAAAACTGAGCTATTGATCATATCATCCAAAAATCAAAGGAAACACATTATATCAAAGTCTGTTAAAGTCGGTGAGAGCGTTATCTTGGCTAATTCCAAAGCTCGCAATCTTGGTATTGTTTTTGATGACGAAATGTCCATGAAATCACATGTTAATAAAATTGGTCAAACTGGTTATTTTCATCTCCGGAATATTAAGAGTATACGCAAACTTCTGTCAAAAGAGAGTACTGAGAAATTGATTCATGCTTTCATATCGTCTCGTTTGGATTGTGGTAATGTTTTGCTCTATGGAATACCTAAAAACCTCATTCACAGACTTCAATTAATCCAAAATGCTGCGGCAAGGACCATATTTATGATTCATAAGTCAGACCACATAACATCCTCACTGAAGCAATTACACTGGCTCCCAGTTCAACAACGAATAGTTTTCAAGATATGTCTTCTTACATGGAAAGCTCTACATGGCAACTCACCTTCATATATTCAAGATCGTCTTACCATTCACAACTCTAGTCGCAATGGACTACGCTCAGCAAACCAAAACTTCCTTACTGTACCACATGGAACTTGTAAAACTTTTGGGGATAGGGCTTTTTCTGTTGCAGCCCCTTCTCTTTGGAATATGCTTCCACAAAGTTTAAGACTGTGTGACAATTTTAATTCTTTCAAACAACTTTTGAAAACTCACCTTTTTGTACAGGCTAGTTATAATGAATGTTAATTTTGTGCATTTTGTTTCATGTATTTATCTTTGTTTATCTAATGTTCCATATCTTTGTGTCTTTTTCATTATCACCAGCGCCTCGGATTAGGTTTCTAGATAGATGGCGCTTTATAAGTTTCATTATTATTATTATTATTAAGTCAAAATGATTTTGCGGAATATTATGTGTATAATCATAATCTGTAGGTCAAATGTTTGCAAGTAAATTTCCATCACTGAAATTGCAGAAAATGAGGCGTGGACTTCAATGAATCATCGCGTCACCGTCATTTTAAGGATTATAACATCATGTGGTTGTGAGGTAATTTTCATGTGAGCTATGTGTAATTAAATCAAATTGCTGTCAGTTATGATTCATATCGATACCTTCAAGCAACTCGCTCTTCGTTGACGTCGTTGTCGTAGACCGAACCATTTAAAGACATAACAGCATCTGAATGATTGTGTGCACGAGTGGCCTTAGCCCAGTGATTTGAAGAATGGCTGGATACGAATTATATAGGAATTTACTGAAGTCTTCTATCATGTTTCAGTGCCATGTTGCCAACCCCATATTTTATTTTTGGGAGAGAAAAAAAAAAAACGTACGATACGGTACCTTCAAGAAAACGACAGTTACTTGGAAGTCCCTCTTGCCTGGCCCGTGGATATTTTACAGCGGTTACGAATTATGCCTTGTCAAACCAGGTACAGGTTCCCCGCCTGCAGTGCATGCATGCGTCCAAGCCGGCGGAATACGGCGGGGAGAGTGTGCAAGAGACACGGTGTACCAATTACATGTCATGAGGTATACCGTAGTTGTTATTGTATGGTTGTTCATTGCCAACGACTCCCAGATTTATTGTTTAAGCTATATTTGCTGAATGTCTCTTTGAAAGTGAATAAATTCCTAGATCCTTAAAAAAAAATCATTATTGAAAGACTAAATCCTGCTTAACTTGGAACACTATCTTCACTATCTTTATTTAAAGGGAACGGGTACAACATTACCTGCTTGCAAAATTACCGAATTATTATCAGTAAGCTAACTTGATTTGTTGTCAAATGTGGGAAAAATTTCACCCAACTGCCCCTCCCTCACACCACTACAGTGCGGTGGGTTGGAAACTTTTTCGATTTTGTAATTTATTAATTCATTTTATATAAATTGGGCCTACGTGAAATATCAAAAACATAATTTTTTCAAAAATACTGGCCCAAACGTTCATCCCTTGAACAAAAAGTGGATGATTATATATCCCTCCCCCTCCCCACCCTGTAATCTACATACCTTGGTCATGACCCTCAAAACAATTATTTGCACAGAAACCAACATGTGAATATTTCAGCGCAACGAGCGACAACGTATCCAGCCTTGTCGACCCGACGGGCAAAACAACCCTTTCGTCCCGCGAAGTCCCGCTGTATGGTAGGATGGCCGGTGGCCACCTTAGTCGGCAACGGTATTCTTGTTTGTCGTGAGTGCGAAAATTCTCAGGCTACGACAATCTATCCCTGCCACATTTCGGATACGACAGTATCCTTGGAAACCCCCACCTCCTCCCCCACCCCGTTATCTACACACCATGATCATGAGCCTCAATACAACATGCACAGAAACCAACCTGTGAACATTTCTGATCAACGAGCGACAGCGTATCCAGCCCTGTCGACACTACGGGCAAAACGACCTTTTCGTCCCGCGACGTCTCGCTGTATGGCAGCGGTATTCCTTTTTCCCATCCTGATGAGTGCGAAAATTCTCAGGCGGCGGCAGTTTATCCCTGCCACACTTTGGCTACGACAGTGTCTATGGGAACTTAAATTTCGGGTGGGGGGGGGGGGGATAAAAAATTCGGTCATTATTTCAGACCAAATTAAACGATTATGCGTTATTATTTTCCGTTTTGGCTATAAGAGAGTTAGTAATACCGGTACAGGATGGAGAGATTTACGATTCTATATTACTAAAAAAAAAGGGGGTAAAAAAGTCTGCACATAAATTAATAAATTTGGGGAATTATGCGTCACCACAGCCCTTAATTCAAAGAAATTTTCAAGAAGTGTAGAAATGTTTTATCATTTAAAATTTTGAAAGACTGGTATGACTGTGAATCATCGCATTGGCGTCACAGTACCATAATGATTAGAACGTAATGCAGTGACCGTGAAGTGTATCTTGGGACCTCCAGTTTACCGTAGGCTACTGGTGCTCTATCAAAATGATCTATCCAGCCTTATTGGACAGGATTGGCTATCTTCCAAATTGTCAATATGCCTATAATTATTAAGTAGAAAAACAGTTCCTAACTGGTGGCAAAATATTGACCGATTTTTAAAAAGTCTCCGGTTCTGGTCTCCGCGCGCGTCGCGTCGGCATTTAAAAAAAAAATTGGCTATGAAACGATGTCCAACTGCAGCCACAGTTGATTGGAATTCACATAGGGGTATGAACGTTTGCCCGATTTGTGAGGCCTCTCTTAGCCACTATGGGAAATTTTGGTCCCCGCGTACACTGTGTTTTAAGCAACTTTTCACATAGTGGGTATGAACGTCTGCCCGATTTGTGAGGCCTCTCTTACTCTTAGCCACTATGGGAAATTTTGGTCCCCGCGTACACTGTGTTTTAAACAACTTTTCACATAGGAGGTATGAACGTCTGCCCGATTTGTGAGGCCTCTCTTACTAGCCACTATGGGAAATTTTGGTCCCCGCGTACACATGTATCACGTATTTCCTTGTTGGCAAAAAAAAAAAAAAAGATTACCAAAAAAGAAAATCGCGTCACCGCACCGATTTTAATAAATGTTTTTTTTTTTTACAGTGAGGGTTGTCAAAAAAAGTCCGTCTTTTTTGCTATTACATAGGTCTATAACTTACAAACATTATTATCGAAAACAAACATATCCAGAAGCATGATGTGTATATAAACATTGGCGGATCCATGCTTGTAAATTTACCATATATCCGTGCGTGCCCCACCCTTTTTTGAAGGTAGTGGGTTTTCCCCCTCCCCCTCCCTTTTTGCCTATATGTTTCCCTTTCTGGTGGCCCCTCGATCCGCGCCTGTAGTTGAATCATTTTAAACTTACAAAATATCCACAACTAATTCGCAGTAAAAGTAAAAATAATTATTTTTTCAAGGTTTTATATAAATTGGGCCTACGTGAAATATCAAAAATACTGGCCCAAACGTTCATCCCTTGAACAAAAGGTGGATGATTATATATCCCTCCCCCTCCCCACCCTATAATCTACATACCTTGGTCATGACCCTCAAAACAATTACTTGCACAGAAACCAACATGTGAATATTTCAGCGCAACGAGCGACAAGCGTATCCAGCCTTGTTGACCCGACGGGCAAAACAACCCTTTCGTCCCGCGAAGTCCCGCTGTATGGTAGGATGGCCGGTGGCCACCTTAGTCGGCAGCGGTATTCTTGTTTGTCCTGAGTGCGAAAATTCTCAGGCTGCGACAATCTATCCCTGCCACATTTCGGATACGACACCCCCTCCCCCACCCCGTTATCTACACACCACAAGGGCGCAACCACTGGGGGGTCGGGGTCACGATCCCCCCTACTTTTATGTGGACCTCCCCAACTTCTGGAACATTTTGGTATTTTATGTATACATGATCCTAGTAATGTCATTCATGACATCACAATGGCTGCTTGGGACCCCCCCAACTTTCAACACGTGGTTGCGCCCTTGACACACCATGATCATGAGCCTCAATACAACATGCACAGAAACCAACCTGTGAACATTTCTGATCAACGAGCGACAGCGTATCCAGCCCTGTCGACACTACGGGCAAAACGACCTTTTCGTCCCGCGACGCCTCACTGTATGGCAGCGGTATTCCTTTTTCCCATCCTGATGAGCGCGAAAATTCTCAGGCAGCGGCAGTTTATCCCTGCCACACTTTGGCTACGACAGTGTCTATGGGAACTTAAATTTCGGGTGGGGGGGGGGGGGGATCAAAAATTCGGTCATTATTTCAGACCAAATTAAACGATTATGCGTTATTATTTTCCATTTTGGCTATAAGACAGTTAGTAATACCGGTACAGGATGGAGAGATTTACGATTCTATATTACTAAAAAAAAGGGGGTAAAAAAGTCTGCACATAAATTAATAAATTTGGGGAATTATGCGTCACCACTACCCTTAATTCAAAGACATTTTCAAGAAGTGTAGAAATGTTTTATCATTTAAAACTTTGAAAGACTGGTATGACTGTGAATCATCGCATTGGCGTCACAGTACCATAATGATTAGAACGTAATGCAGTGACCGTGAAGTGTATCTTGGGACCTCCAGTTTACCGTAGGCTACTGGTGCTCTATCAAAATGATCTATCCAGCCTTATTGGACAGGATTGGCTATCTTCCAAATTGTCAATATGCCTATAATTAATTATTAAGTAGAAAAACAGTTCCTAACTGGTGGCAAAATATTGACCGATTTTTAAAAAGTCTCCGGTTCTGGTCTCCGCGCGCGTCGCGTCGGCATTTAAAAAAATGTTTGGCTATGAAACGATGTCCAACTGCAGCCACAGTTGATTGGAATTCACATAGGGGTATGAACGTTTGCCCGATTTGTGAGGCCTCTCTTAGCCACTATGGGAAATTTTGGTCCCCGCGTACACATGTATCACGTGTTTCCTTGTTGGCCAAAAAAAAAAGATTACCAAAAAAGAAAAGCGCGTCACCGCACCGATTTTAATAAATGTTTGGTATTTTTTTACAGTGAGGGTTGTCAAAAAAAGTCCGTCTTTTTTGCTATTACATAGGTCTATAACTTACAAACATTATTATCGAAAACAAACATATCCAGAAGCATGATGTGTATATAAACATTGGCGGATCCATGCTTGTAAATTTACCATATATCTGTGCGTGCCCCACCCTTTTTTGAAGGTAGTGGGTTTTCCCCCTCCCCCTCCCTTTTTGCCTATATGTTTCCCTTTCTCGTGGCCCCTCGATCCGCGCCTGTAGTTGAATCATTTTAAACTTACAAAATATCCACAACTAATGCGGTTACGCTGTTTTGGAAACGGAAGAATCTTTAGTTAGTAGTAATCTTAGCCACCATACTTTGGTCCCCCGCGTATGCATGTATCACGTATTTCCCTGTTAGCAAAAAAATAATAATAATAAAAAAAAAAATAAAGAAAACAAAAAGAAACACGTCACCGCACCGATTTTGAAGCCGACCGATGACCAGAGACTTTTTGTTGGTATAACTGGTGGTAAAATGTTTACCGATTTTAAGAAATGTTCTTCATAACCACGGGAGCCTTGCCTGTTTCATTGATTAATTTGAGCGAAGATCATAACATGCCTGGCGCTTGTCAAGCCATTATATTTATGCAGTTAATGTAAATTGTAATTTGTAATAACCATCTGCGCTGTGATCGTTCCTGTGCGTGAAGAGAATCTGATCAAGTTGGCCGTAGAACGGGCGTAAATCCCCTGGAAATGGGGGGGGGGGGTGATATAATTATGCCCCCCACATTTTGACCCAGGAGATGGTCAATAGGATCATCCCCCCGGCCCAGAATTTGTCATGCGGCGAAACAATAATTAATAAGCGAATATACGTGCAAAAAGGCGGAAGTTTAAAGTTGAAATATTTATTGTCTGTTTGTTTCTTTGTCTGTTTGGGTGTCATCTTTCTGATAGCCGTGGGACGCTGACTGGTTGTGTGCCAGTGACGTAACTACGGGGGTTCAGGGAGTTAACCCCCCTATGGGCCTGCTGATGTTCTTTTAAGTAAAAAAACAAAAACAAAAAAACAACAGAAAAACGAAGAGAAATGGTACTACATAAAGAGATGTTTCAAGCGGTGTTTTTGTTTGTTTTGTTTTTGTTTTGTTTTGTTGTTTGTTGTTTGTTGTGGTGTTTGTTTGTTTGGGGGTGGGGGTAATCCCCCGTTGGGCGACGTAGGTGATCCATTACTTCGTTGTACATTACCCGGTGTGTAAATAAATTTCAGTATCATCCCCCACTTTTCGCGACGGACTTAGTCACTGGGCTGTAGCCTGGAGGTTTCCACCATGGATAACTTTATAAGACATTGACCCTCCCCTTTATGAACCTAGTATGTTACCGACTTCAGGACCAAATTCAATATAGGTTTTTTTTTTCATTTACAAAATACCATCCATAACATATGCATGCGTTAACTGCTTAACGTTCTGGTTTCACCGACAGGAATTTCATCATTAGCTTTTTGAATATTACCTTTCATAGCCTGTGCAGATTCGCTGTGTGATTTGCATGAGCTTATGGAGTGTAATCTTCTTGTATTCACGAATAATATAGTAATAAATATAATTTGTATTATATCGAACAATAGGCTCACTTCAACATTCCACTTGAGTGAGCGCTCACTACTATTTACTATTTAGTGTAGTTCAGAACATAAATACTGTTTTGGGGGTTGATGCTGAAAGAAATTCAGGGCGTCACTGCAGTGACGCACAACGTTCCCAGCTACTGATCTCTATACTATAAAACCTATAAAACCTATCAAAACCTATATTTCAAAATGGGAACCTTTATTTCCCCATAAAACCTATATTAACCTATAAAAACCTATATTTTAATCTCCTGCAATACATTTTCAACTTCCTCATAAAATCCTCATGGCTTTGAATAAAAATTACTTTACCCAAGTGTAAAGAGATGAAGCCAAAACAGTAGCCAAACTGGAACATGTGTATCGCTCTTAGATTTTCTGCCGGACAGGGTATGGAGTAATGTAGTTTGTTGCAAAAAGTACTCAGAAGGTAGGAAATTTACCAAAAACCTGTTATTTAACACTGCATAAATAACCTATAAAAGCCTATATTTTGCTTTAAAAAACACATTTAAAAAAACCTATATTTGGTAGATTAAGCACTGGGAGGCCTGTAAATAGAGTGAGCGTTAGGTAAAACTTGTAGCTTTGCATGGTGAGGATGATAAGTAAGACTAATTGCGGTGACACCATGTGGAATCTCAATTGAGTAGTAATTAGTTCTGAAAAGAACTGGTGGTACAACTCGTTGATAGACTATATAGTTTTGTCACTCCTCAGCCATCTTTGTTCCACCAGTTATCTTGAGCGGTGATGATGCCGCCGTGGTCTCAAACGACGGCATTATGTTAGTTTACACATATTCACTATGAAACAGGAAATGTCTGAAATCCTTTTGTTAGTATCAAAATGTCTGAAATTGCACAATAGGGATTTAATTTCAGACATTAAATGTCTGAAATTGCACAAAAGGCTTCAATTTCAGACATTTTATGAATGGACTCAGGTGAAGGATTAAATTTCAGACATTTAAATGTCTGAAATTCGATGTCAGGACTACTTTTCAGACATTTGGGCTACAAGATCTGACCTCCTAATCCCTCTTTGTTAGCAAATGTCTGAAATTTAAGTCTTCCATTATGTAAGGATTAACAGAGGTGTTCAATGGTCTTTTGTTAACTATATCTTTGAAACCACTGAAAATGTCTGAAATTTAATTTGATTATTGACTATGTGTACAGGTTAACCATAGACTAACCACATACCAACAAAAGGTTAACTATGGACTATATAGGACCTGCTGCTTGCTTGTGTTTCCCGTAACAGTTATATTCCAATTAGATTACAACCATTCTGCACCCATCTTTACTGTATAATTGTCAACTACAGACTGTATTGTACATGTATTCAAAACCTTTAATTTGATACTGTACACTTTTTCACCAACCTATGTACACTTTTTGTCGTGCCCTAAATTAACTGCTCATTGATTTTTCTTTTCTGACGAAGACTTTCATGTACATTTGATTACACTTTATCATACACATTATATTGTCAATGTTTCGGATGCGACTCATGACAGTAAAAAAATATTTTTTTAACTTAAATTTTAGTCCCAGCGCTTAAAGAAAAGGTAAAAAATGGATAAGAACCATATTGCCAATTTACCAAATTATAATCTAAATACTTTGTATTAAATTGGTACATGTATCAAGCATAGTGAAAAATTATTATGTCCAATAAGTATTCACATTTTGGAGTAAACAAAAAAAATGTTACCAAATTTAAAAGTCTAAAAATTGGTAGAATACATGTACATTATACATTATATCATGATTACATGTAACTTAACTTAAGGCAAATAATGAGTAAACATGTATGTTTGTTTATTATTTGTCTCCAATGGCTAGAGTCAGGCTAAGAATGATTAAGCAAGGTACTGTCTCAACGGCTGACTGCCCCTTTTGAGATCTTCTGACCATGGCACAGGATGAGTATTGTTCCTAAGATGCATCTTGTATTCAAGACATAGCCGTGAAGCCATGTGGTTTGGCTAGCTTCTATTGTTTAATGTCTGAAATTAAATCCCCATTGTGCAATGTCAGACATTTTGATACTAACAAAAGGATTTCAGACATTTCCTGTTTCATAGTGATTGTAGGTATCATCAGGGATGCCATTCAAGTTATTTCCCTTTTCGTTATTCCAGTATGTTTATATAGGAATGTCAACATTTCCTATTTCCTTTGTCCTTTTCTTTAGTCGTTATCCCAGTATTTTTGTCCATGGTACGTATCGGGCCGGTCTTTATCGGCTGGGTGCTAGAGGGAGTCCTACCCTATGATGGAGTAAATGATGTATTTTATGCACTCGTAGACACATGGGAAACGGTGATTAATGTATTTCATGAAGTAGACACACATGGGAAAACGTAAATACTCATTTCCGTGCAGTAAACACGTGGAAAAACGGTAAATAATAACCTGGGCGACCAGGTAAATTCTGACATTTATTAACAAACATATTGGAATAACTAAAAAGGAAAACATAAATAACTTTATTGTCAGTTAACGCCAGTGTATATGCGCGTACCTCGACCTAGATTATACGGCATTCAGTTCATAACTTGCCTTTGTGAAAAGGCCTTTGTGAAAAGGCTTTGTCAAGTTAAACCTATTTCTGATAATGTTACATTGCTTATTGATTTTACATATTAGACAATGGTCTCGACCCGCTATACTGATTTTTATTTTTTTTTAAATTTTTTTTTTTGGTTATCAAACCAGTGCGAAGAAACTTCCACAAAGGATAATTCTATAAAGAGTTCGGCATTATAGCTGATGTTATGTATCACATTATTATATCGGTCAGAAAATTACTTTTCCGTCTTCTGCATTACTTTTCCAGCGGTGATACCGGTATGTTTCTGTCAGCAGCGATACTTTTCCGTCAGCGGCATTACTTTTCCGTCAACGCAAGTCATATTAATTATAGGCCTCGTAATTTTATATTGGATATTTACAAATGCACTTTGCAAAGGGAAACAATGCAAAAGAGTGACGAAAATCATTGCAATAAATTAAATAAAAGTAAATATAGAATCTTTCACAAAAAGGTTAATACATTTAGAGTCAAGTAATGTAATTCAAATATTTCCGTTGATTTTTTTAGGCTACTATGATGCCAAAGCCATGCCGAGCAGAGGTCTGGTTCCGTTCATGCAGTCTTTTGTGTGCGATATGAGCACCTCTTGTATGGGGAAAGAGAACGGTACCAGAACCGGGAATGAGCTACCAGCCTATACGAACGCAAGGTAAGACAACACAGATGGCCTTTTAAAAACACCTGGTGATCGTTCTCCCAAACCCCCGACCCTACCTGCCGTTCAACACAATGCAAATGTTGTTCTGCGATAAGTGGTCAAATAATTAATCCAGTGGGCCTGGCATTATAGAAAAGTAAGTAAAAGATATATATATATATAAACGGTTCGCGAGCAAAGAAAAATTGGCTGATGCCGGACTCGAACCCGCGACCTCTCAAGAACGAGCGCTCTACCATACCAACTGAGCTAACCAGCCCCTATGTTGGTGGGCGGTCCACTTATGCCAATTATCTATTGCTCTATTGCTCTCTCTCTCTCTCTCTCTCTCTCTCTCTCTCTCTCTCTCTCTCTCTCTCTCTCTCTCTCTCTCTCTCTCTCTCTCTCTCTCTCTCTCTCTCTCTCTCTCTCTCTCTCTCTCTCTCTCTCTCTCTCTCTCTCTCTATATATATATATCGCCTGTGTTTGGCGCAAGCGACCCCCAAAAAATGAATTAAAAAAGCGAACGAATTTTGAAAGAAAATATCGTGATTAAACGAACAAAAACAATAATGAAATTCGGATGTCAGAAACTTGATTCTGATTGACAGCCGCACTTGCCAATCTGAAGACTGCGCACGCCCTCGTGCAAGGTGAGGATGAAAACGATGATCTGACCCATGCTCAAAGTCTAAAATGAAAGCTTATAACTTCCTTAACCCCCCCTCCCCCAATTTTTTTTTTTTTTACCGTCAAATTGGCCCAAACAAGGGCGATATATCTTTAACTGTTAAATAATGTAGACTACAGTACCGGTATCGTTTCTCCTGACGAAGATTAGAGCAGGCTTATCGAAACGTAGAAAACAACCCATGAAGTCCCCATGGTTCTCACTTAGCGACAGTAGAGAGAAAAAACGAGTTGCCCGACATTGGTTCTCCCTTGAACCATTCTCACTTTAATGTGACAGTCGAGAAACGAGTTGTGCGATAAGGTTCTTTTCAGAACCTGTACCTCAGCTTCGCGATAGTTGAGATAAACACATGGTGTTGCCGCAAACCGAAACGATATCGATATTCCATCATGCAAAGCCTCAAATCTTTTTATAACAGTACCGGTACCTACTTTTGTCGCTAAATAATATTAAATCGACAAAAATCAGTGAATATCGTTTAAAAATATGATCATGTAAAATAATAGGACAATTTAGTCAAGTGAGATTTAGAAACAGTGTAGGGAGATTTTGAGCAATGAATTAATTTATGGACATCCAGTGCGGTGATATTCATTTTGTCGTCTGCTTAATTCACGTGTATATTGGGTTGGCTCTGTGGCAATTAAGTAGTGGATTGGCTTTATGTGCTAAAACTCTTTCCGTTAAGTGCATGCACTATCTTTAAAAATCCTCTTTCCTGATGTCGCCCTTGAAAGTCACCAACAGACAACGTCTCCCAAGGTTTGATTGGCAGCAAATCGTGTTAACACCAAGAATTTCAGCGCTGTTGACGTGTAAATGTCAGAGCAACCATTTTGTTTTACTCCATGCGGATTTCAGACTTTTCTGAAGTCGAGACAATTCCAAAGGGTTCTGATAAAACGATTTGTAACATATTTTATCTTGGGATTAGATAATAAAACTTATGTTGTTTAGTTTCCTTAATATGACATGATTTTTCTAAAAGTGGAGGAAAGGTCAATTATGGATATTTGCTAAGTGTCCCTCTGTTAAGGTTACGGTTGACAACGATATACATTGTACGTGTACGAGGTTGCAACTCACTCATGACATTGTGTGGCCCCTTTCCAGATCCAGAGAGCGCACCTGCTAGTATAAGAATGTTAACCTGAAGATGTGACGTCACGCTTTGAGGCGTATCCAATGAAATCTGGTTCTTGAGGATAAAGACTGGGAACTAGTCTATAGTATAGTGTGTGCACGTGTCAGTGTTTCATGACGTGAATGTATCGAACCGTGATTATATGTGTACCAAAAATAAAGCTAATAGCATTGATCAAGGCCAGAGTTCCGTTTATTATGAAAGGGAAAATTGGTGTATGAAATCATCGTTACAATGGGCCTATGTCAACGGTAGTCTAGTGCGACTGTAAATAGGCTTTTTAATAGTAAGGCTAGCCTATATATAATGGTCGTCAGAGCTGTTGACACACCTTGATAACAATAACAGGAGTTTCTCTGAGAAAGCTCAGCGAGAGACCCCAGTTTCGGCCCCCGTTCACAGTTTTGAATTTTGCTGCAATGTCGCGCTGGCATATGTTTCAACAAATAATTCAGTATTGGATTTTTTGACTCAACATTGTGAATGGGATGCAGGGGTGTCCGTGCCAACATTTTCATGGGCTCATCTGACGTATGAGCCGAGGAACCAACCGTGTATCAACTCTCGTGGTATAGTTAAGCGCTCTGATACCAGTTTCTTCTGTGTTTGAGCGCTATATAAATGTTCACATTATTATTATTATTATTAGTTAATCTCCCGAAACCCGCTATAAGTGCGCCTTGTACATGCAGTTCATATACTTGCCTATACTTGCATGAGTTGCGTTAGTCTTTGTGCGAAGAAACGTTCTTGCTGTAGCCCGACTGTTGATACAGCGTATGTGCACAAAGTCACGTTCATACAATATATAACAACTGTTGTTAAAGTAAAGTTTACTTAGGGTAATTAAGCGCAACCCTATAAAGGCAGTTTGCCAAATACAGTGAATTGCATAAAGGCCTACATGATGACCTGTGTGCTGAAACACTGACATTTTAAAGTTTATGTGAGGAGGTCCTCTCACTTCTTGAGAACATTTTGAAGAACAAAAAATCCGGCTCCCGGCGTCAAATGGAAACAGCCTATACAAAGCTATAAAAAGCTACCGTAACTTTCAAGTTCTTTTAAAACTCCGTATAGTTCACCAAAGCAATATACCTTTTCATCCACCGTTTTTCTTCGGCTAGATAGATGTGGGGACTTCAACTTTTAAAGTCTCTTTGGGAGTTTCAGGTTATTTACGTTGTTTCCGAACAAGAACATGATGAAAATGCATTCCGCGATTGTGAATTTTTGTTTTGTTTTCTTTCTAACGGGGTATTTAGCCTGAAGAAGTTTCACTTTTCATAAAAGTAACAGCACCTCAGACAAAATTGTTTATAGGGAAGATTTATGATACTGTGATAAGCATGGATTTTCACCCTTGACCACAGACTTCACGACTGACAAAAGCACTTTGCATAAGGTTACCGTGACAATCAGTGTTAACAAGCCTGTGCATATCGTATAAGTTTGCAAGAAAATACAAGGGACGTGTTTCGGCCATTCTTGCAGGAGTCTGGAATTATTTTCCTCTAGGTATTTAAGTGGGGCGTTTGAACTTAATTGAAGCGGAATTGGTCTGCGGCTCCAATTGAGTATCATTCATCACACTGGTATATAATTTCTGAATACGGTTTGTATGGAGTCTTGTAGCCCTTATCCAGTGCGAGTGCTGTCATATGGCGAGTCCTGTTATGGCAAAAGCTCAGTCTCATAGCATATACTAAACAAAACCACTGGGTTATTTTCATTTGACATGACAGGATAAATTTCCAATGTTTCATTTATTTTCCATTATTTTGAAACTGTTTTGTATCATAATTGACCGGTGAAGGTGTTTACATTTAAATACTTGGTTGAAACCAGCGTCCATAACCGTCACATTTTGTGTGACAGTTTTTGGAACTTTGCCTTACCGTGGACAACCCCTGTTTACAAATCTATTGACCTGAGATTTAAAAAAGAAATTATTAAAGGATGGTAACTGTTGGTTTCAAATATACATATAAAAAACTAATCTGTAAAAGTTTAATCATAATAGGTGCTCTTGTTATTAAGAAAACCCCTACTACATGTTTTTGTTGTTATAGTTGCCGGACGACCGTCTTTTTGTAAATTCTTCATGGCAATTCCCGCTTTTTTCTAAGATGAAAAGTGTTACTTTCAAACTGAATTGTTTCTCAGGATGGTTGAAACTTTATACCAAATTAGTTTGCAGAATAAAAAGTGTTGAGTTGATAATCTGGGACGGTAATTACCAATGTTCCTTTCTTTTAAATAAATACAATCATTTGAATCTTATGCAGAAATAATGCACTAACACTGTCATTAGAGGGCGCAATTCCCTTAGCGATTTCCACTGTTAAAACATGTTTGGTTCCCTGACTCAACATACATGTGTACGTGTATTTGGAAACTTTGCACAAAAGATGTCGTCTGCAACTAGATTGTGCTGCTCAATTAATGGTGAGAAGAATTTTGACTTTTAATTTTCTCCAATATTTTTATGAAATAAAGATGTAATGACGGTAGGAAGTGATGGAAATAATATATAATACAACAGGGAAAGAATGTCGGATCCAACCGCCACTTTGTGCACATTGTCTAACTAACGTTAAGCATGTCGCCATGTGTGGTATTTTTAGCAGACGACAAGATTAAGATAGCCAACGCAACGTCTCACTGGATGTGCATACACTCATTGCTCAAAATCTCCCCAAAATTTCGTTTCAAATCCTCACTTGACTATACACTTTCCTCTCCTTAAGTATGCCCTCTACTCTATCATCATTAAAAAGAAAATCTGGATAAAAAAAAGTGGCAGTTGTATCAAACTGAATTGCAAATTAATAAACTAGTTAAAGTTAAACTTCCCCTATTCTTATTCTTAAAGTTAAACTTTCTTTCTAACTGTTAACGTTATGTTTTTATTTGCCTCATTGTTCATTTGTCTCATTGTAATTGTATGTGTAGCATTGCTCAGATATCCAATAGTCTGGAGCCCATCTTGGGTAACCAGTCAACGGTGGAATTGCTGAAACGGCTACCAGACACCATCAAGCCTCTTGTTACACTCAGTGATACGATCGACTTTGTAGCCTTGAAAAACTTTACAGGTATGTGTAACAGGTACGAGCGCGGCTAGCTAACTGGACACCAGGACATAATTAAGTTTATACAAGGTGACGCTTTGACTTGTATTGAAATGGATAATTTATTCTTTTCCCGCTACTACTACTAGTGAGGGGATACGATTAACGCTGTATATAATACAAGTGGGATAGGTATTTTTGATAAAACTACCCCAAATAAAATAATAATAACAACGAAAAATTTAATGAAAATATAACAATGAAAATACAACAATGAAAATACAACAATGAAAATACAACAATGAAAATACAACAATGAAAATATAATAAAAATAAAATAAATGAAATGGCCTATCTGGTGTCGAAACTCATATGACGGAATCGGGAATTGGTGATGGTGGCTGGAAGACTGAACGTTGGACGACGGGAAACAGTTCTTGTGGGGAAGGAGGGGCTTGTAGGACTTTAGTTGTAGAGGAGGGTTAAAGATGAAGACACTTGAAGCGAAAACAGCTCCTTATCCTTGATCAGGGGATAGGAGACTGTTTTCGTAAATTATCAATTGATGAACTATGCTCTGTCCTGCAGGCTCTTTGTAGATTTGCTCCGCCTAGAGCAGGACAGGGATAAATATATATTTGTAAGTGATGATGTAGGTCGGGCGCAATCCAATGACGTTGTCCGACAGTAGGTGTCCTGTGGCCAAGTCATATAAAATATTAACTTAATAAAATAAAAACTAAACTTAACTTAACTAAAATTAAAATTATACAATAAAAAATATACTACAGCTTAATCTCGAAACAAACAAGTCAATAGAAAGTAACCTTGCTTGCAAAATGTGTGTGGTCCTATAGTCACTCCACACTAGTCAATGCCCCTTTCAAGTAAAGTGGTTACAAGGACATTTCAGCAAGACCAGTGCTCAAGGCAAGATGACCAGTCATGAGTTATAATCAAATTAGTGTTGCAAAACACTATACCAAAAACAATTCATGGAACTATTAAAACATGAAAATGGCTTTTACTTTTAAGCCATTATTATACATAATGAATTGGTTTAACTTGCCAGTGAATTAAAGAATCAAAGTGAGTATCAAAATATTATAAAGAAAACAATAAAGTAAAATCAAAGAAATGTCAATCATAGCAATAACTAAATATCAGCTTGAATAAATGCAGAAATCAATTAAATCAATTAAATCAAAGAAACTTATAATGCAAGAACCAGTCCTTGCCTTTTATAATACTCAAAAGGAATCAAAAAGTCAGATTTGGAATAAAGCTATTTATAATCCTTGAAACACTGAAACAAATAAATCACTCAACCTAGCAAGGCCAGTTGAGGGTGGAAGATGGACCAAATTGCCCAAGGGGATATTTAACTGTACTTAAATAACATATGGTTCTAGACAAAGCAAGGACAAGTGGCTGTGTATGCAATAACCCAAAAACTGATGTACAAGCTTATTGTTTAATGCTTTGACTCCAAAGTGATTATATGTGACCAGAGAAACACAGTAATGCATGGTGATAATAATAAATAATAAAATATACATGTGCACTGAAAACATGTGAAAGGGTTTCAGAACATAATGTAAAAGATGAATGTACCCATTCTCATGGTACTGGGTAATATAGACATTAAATTAAATCTATTCAAGAAAAATCCAGTTCCAGTGTAGAAGATAATAAGACAAAATGCAATCTGCATTTTGCAGGCAATCAAAAGTAAAAAGAGCATGGAAAACGCAAGTTACAATTATTATATCAAACATAGCTTTAAATAAGAACTATTGTTGTTGAACTTAATTAATATTAACCCTAAAAAACTAGCATCACATCTCAGAAAACGTACAGCGATTGTTCAAAGTCAATGAATAACGACATCCGGTCTAAACTTTAGATAAAGAATGGAATCTTAAGCCTCGGAATACAAGTATGATATAAAGTAAAATCAAACTCACCTAGAGCAGGACAGGGATAAATATATATTTGTAAGTGATGATGTAGGTCGGGCGCAATCCAATGAAGTTGTCCGACAGAGGTAAAAATTGTTAAAGGTGAAGAAAATACGCGCTCCTCTGTCGGTGTCCAGTGGCCAAGTGCCAGAAAACTTGGTTTGGTCACTGACCTCTGGACAGCTCCTCCTCAATGCCCTATGATTGGTTGCAAGGCCTGCTACCAATCACCCACTTACCACTCACCAGTCCAGCACCCACTCCTAGACTCGCCCTAGTCCTAGTTGGACATAGGTAAACTAGAAAAAAATGGGGGCCTGCAATTTCATCCCATTACATATGTAAAGGAGGATGCATCCATATTAAATATCTGGTCCCGTGAGGTACCACAATGTACCAAGAGGTACCCTGAATACATGTAATTACCATAAGCTATCATGAGGTGCACACAATTAGGTACCACTAGGTACCATGTTGCAAATTATACCCATTTTTACCCCAGGTACCACCCGGTACCCCATACATCTAGGTTACTGCATGATTAAAAGCACTCTTTAATAAACCTAAATTCCTAAATTATTGGAATCACTTACACTTTTCTTGAAAATGGCACCACCTCAGACAATTTCCAGGGAAGATTGATACTTCCATTAGCTTTATACCAAGTAAGTTTTACATTAACATTTTGACATTTTTGTTCTTTGAGACCTTCCACTACTTTACCATACCTTTAAAGAACTTTGAAAGTAATGTTAGTTCTAATGGGAACACTATACATTCCAAAGGAACATTCCAAATTGAACAGGACACATTGAGTTAAACATCCCTAAGGATACAACCATGCTCACAGCACACAACGATGTAAACAAATGGATATCAATTTTTGTTTAAACAGAGAAGAAGTATCGGATAGCTGATTTCTTCCATGATGCCGACGATGTCCGACGTTACCTACTGGAGGAAGGAGAGCTTGATGTCGTGGTGGTGGATTCTCTTCTTGATGCCAAGCTGGATGTTTATCAGGTTTGCCGAGCAACAATCATTCAATTCTTTCGGTTTACTGAGTCATTCATTCATTTGTTACTGTTTACCATATAATAATAAGCTATCATGGGGTGGTCCATTAAATGAGCCACCAGAATCCAAGTTTTCGCAGTATCGCTTCTCGACAAAACTGGTCAATCCCAACTTGTCACTGCTCATCAGAGACCTGGTCAAGGATTTGCGGAAGCGTATGTCCACTTTTGGAGTATGTATCAGAATTGAAGAGGAGTTGTTTAGTTTGGCATGAGCTGGGCTGACGGATGGTGTGCTTTCTGTTGCTGGGTCTGGGTCAGTCATTCTCAAAATCTGGGTCAGTCAGTCTCAAGGGTTAAGGCTCATTGGCAGATTGGGATTCGAACCCGATGTCCTCACTACACCATCCTGATTACCAAGTGAATTTCAAACACTACTGTTTTTTTTTTTTTAAATAGCTGTTGGAAGTTACAGGTTTCATTGACTTCAAGGGCATCGTGTGCAACACCACTAGACTGAGTCAAGTCCTGACATTCCCTCCAGGAGTAAACATCGCGGATGTATCCCAGGCACTGTGTGATGTGAAGGATGAGAAGATACCGATTATTGTTGATGAGCTCCAGAGACAGTTGGATATTCCATATCTTATCAATGAGGTAAATTTAATCTTTGTGCTTTCCCTATGACATATATATACAAATAGAAACAATAAGTAAGGGACAAGGGCCAAAGTCATGGTACAGCCAAGCCTTTGAGAAGCCCGGCCAGGCCCAGGCTTTTCCCCTGCCTACTGGCCTGTATAATGAGCTCTGCTTGCCTGGGCTAGGCCCTCCAGAAGCCCAGGTTATGTTGATTGGCAGGTACTGTATTGTTACAGGATTAGGACTCACAAAAGACACGTTTGGAGGCCAGGTAGCCTAGGCCTGGCCAGGCTTCTCAAAGGCTTGGCTGTACCATGACTTTGGCCCTCCTCCCTTACGGTAACTTTGATTTGGCTTTGAATATGCATCAAACGCCCTCGTTTTTTCTATGTAGTCAACATCAAATGATGCATGCAGTTTGACAAAACACCCGTATCTCAGGCACAGTTCTTTGTGCATTCAAATATACAGCAGGCCTCCCAATGAAATCTATAAAACCTATAAAAAACCTATATTTCAAAATGGGAACCTTTGTTTCCCCAAAAAACCTTTATTAACCCATTTTCAACTTCCTCATAAAATCCTCATGGCTTTGAAGAAAAATTACTTCCTAAGTATAAAGAGATGAAGCCAAAACAGTAGCCAATCTGTAACATGTGTACCGCTCTTAGATTTTCTGCCGGACAGGGTATGGGGTAATGTAGTTTGTTGCAAAAAGTACTCAGAAGGTAGGAAATTTACCAAAAACTTGTTACTTAACACTGCATAATCACTGGAAATAACCTATAAAAGCCTATATTTTGGCATTTAGTAAACCTATAATAACCTACATTTTGCTTTAAAAAAACCTATTTAAAAAACCTGAATTTGGTAGATTATAGCACTGGGAGGCCTGATACAGTGTCATTGTCCATAAAAGATGGCGGATTTTGCATTGTGTGACGTCAGTTACGCTGTATCCGTATCCTTTTTGAATGAGAACGTTTAGAGCAAAAAAGGTCAGAATAAGATATGATTTAACAAACGCATGACTACATTTTACCGCTTTTAAAATACAATATAAAAACCATAGGCAAATAAAAAAGGGACCAATAATTGAACCCTGAGGAACCCATTTGTATTTCATTATTTCAGGTATACCGATCAGTGAAATTTCAAGAAACTATTTAAAGGAGCTTAAGCAAATTCATTTTTCTAAGTGAAAAATTTTCCTAGAACAACTCGAAGGGGTATCCAACATATTCTAATAGAAATAATTTTTGTTTGTACATTTGCACTTGGCTTAGTTCTCACAGTTCCTGAAAGCACTGGGGCAAACGGACTGGTCCCAGCTTCTGGAAAACAGCAGGACATTCCTGCAACATCTAGAAAATGTTGGTAACTTGGGACAGCTTGTCGAGGGACTTCCTAACCTGCTGGACATTGTGAAGTTGGTTCCAGTGGTTCAGGAGTTGTTCTATCAACTTGAGCAAGGAATTCTTCAAAATCAACTAGAAATGTAAGTGATTTTGTATTCAAGCTTTCTTTTTAGTACTTTGAGAAACTAAATGGGATGGTTATAGCTGTACACTTATTACCCATTGTAAGCTTATTGTATAACAATTTAAAAGCAATAACAATGACAGTCACTGTACCTTCAGACATGGTGGCTGAATTTCAAAGAGATCTGTTAACAAAACCAGGCAGGCCCCATTCTTAATCCAAGCACAAAGCAGGATTATGTTTCGAGATCTTTTCTTACCACAAGATTCTTACTCTTGACATATTATACAACTGAAACATTATCCCTGCTTGGGTTTAAGAGATTTTGTTGACTGAAACCAAAGCTGAATAACATTTGAGACATTAAAATGTCTTAAACCTAAACCCCCACTGTACTGTTTCAGACATCCTATACAATTTCTATACAATTTCTATACAATTTCTATAGAGCTTATAGAGTTTCTATAAATTCTTTAAAATGTCCTTTCTAAGAAAGGACACCCAGAGATTCCCTTTATAACTCGCTTATTCATTTACAAAAGATTGGGACCAGGTACAGTCCCACCAAGCCAGGACATTATTTGTTGGCAAACTTTAGCCTTTCCATTGTGATGAGGTATCATTGTGTCTTCAGAGACAAGCTGTCAATGTTTGCTACAAAGAGATTCATTAACAAAAGGGGCAGGCTAGCGCCTAATACCTTAATCCCAACACAAAGCAGGATTATGTTTGGGCCAGCACATGCATCCAGACAAAAGGCTAACATCAAACTAAAGTGTGGTTACACTATGAATAACTTTACCCTGAAAATCTGTTTTACCATGAAATAAATTATTTGTTGGCAAACTTTAGCCTTTCCATTGTGATGAGGTATCATTGTGTCTTCAGAGACAAGCTGTCAATGTTGGCTACAAAGAGATTCATTAACAAAAGGGGCAGGCTAGCGCCTAATACCTTAATCCCAACACAAAGCAGGATTATGTTTGGGCCAGCACATGCATCCAGACAAAAGGCTAACATCAAACTAAAGTGTGGTTACACTATGAATAACTTTACCCTGAAAATCTGTTTTACCATGAAATAAATAGTTCACAACAATTTCATGATGACACAACACCGTGAAATTGCCATGAAATACTCTTGGAATTCCTTCGCTGTGAAAACGCTGTGAAAATGCCACGAACTTCTCATGGCAGTTTTGGGGCAGCTCATTAATTCTCGAGAGTACCATGAATTTGCCGTGAAATCACTGTGGACATTATTACCAATATCTGAGAGGAAGAGACACTGTGAATTTGCAGTGAAATTACGGTGAACTGTTATTTCAAGGCAAAACGGATTTTCAGGGTATTTTCAAGGTGAAGTTGTTCATAGTGTTATTGTTAAAGGGACAATATCGCCACAATATCGTCATCATCAGGTCATCAGTCGGCTTCAAAATCAGTGTGGTGACAGGCTTTTTTTTCCTTTTTTTTCTTGCCTTCAAAATCGGTGCGGTGATGTGCTTTTTTGTTGGTTTTTTGTAATCTTTTTTTTTCTTGCCAACAGGGAAATACATGATACATGCATACGCAGGGACCAAATTTCCCTTATACAAAGTATGGTGGCTAAGAGAGGCCTCACAAATTGGGCAAACGTTCATACCCTGAAAAAGTTGTTTAAAACACAGCATGGCAGAATTCCAATCGATCCAGCAATTTTGGCTGCAATTGAACATTGTTTCATAGCAAAAAAAAACCAAAAAATAAAAATGCAGACACGCAGGTCTGGAGCGACGCGCATGGAGACCAGAAACTGGAGACTTTTTTTTGGGGGGGGTCAATCTAAACTAACACTCCAATTCCATGCCCTGTTCATCATGATGATACTGTGAATTTAAGTTACTTTTAAACGTCTGGAATGGATCTTTGGGTAAATTTTGTGGGAAATATTTGGCGAGATCAGGTGAGATTGGCTAGACTCCCTTAGATTAAAAAACACTTCTTAAATCTTATTTAAATGCATACCTCAATCGCCTACTTTTCTCTTCTTGATTTAATTAAGGGAAGGTACAACTTTGGTAAAGTTCACAAAACTGCTTCTACGAGTATATTTTTAATCAAGATATACATTAAACAAACAAACTGACAGAATCAGCTTATTACGTACTAGTGTCATTAGCAAGAAAATAGTGAATATGCGTTCCGATTTATCATATTCATCCTAATGTGGAATTTTAGGAAAGAGTACTCTTTCCGATGAACTTATTGGCAATAATTTCATGTTTCTTAAAAATGACCTCAGACAAATTAATATCTTAGGAAAACTGATCTCTTCATCATCCTGTTCTTTACATTAAAATACAACAACTTGGTTATTTTTTAATTTCCAATTCCTATTCCGTATCTTTGTATAAGAAACTGTTTCCCTCCTATACCAACAGAGTTGTAAGACTGATGGAGAATATTGACTCGCAGATGAAGAATGCAACGTGGTGGACAAATGTGAAAAATATTGTGTCAACAGCTCAGCATCTGTTGAACTCTGTCACCAGCTTCATGAATAATTTCGAAGGTAGGTTCATACCAGAATATTAGCCAATATTTTGAAAAATAGGGAGTCCAAATGTTAAATTTACAATACTTTCATATATGTAAAGGGCAAATAGAACAGGGTGTCTATTTACTGAAAAGGGTGTCTAAAAGATCGACACCCTGATGATGTATTGCTGGTTAATACTATGGTTCATACAAAATATTAATGTCCACTCTTTCTGCAATTCCCGGATCGGTAGTGGTGTCGGTTGGTTTGTTCTCAACATTACGACTAGACTGCTCTAGCTGTCATCTGGAGACACAGAGCCACCACTTCTTCCAAGAAGAGATTATAACATGGTGTACCTGAAAGAACTCAATAACATATATCTCCACCATGCAAAGCCCGAAATCCTACAGCAGAAGGGGTCGTTGTCACCTAGAGTACTCCCCAATGGTACCCAGGCAATCATAAAAGTACACAAACCTACATAGAATTGAGATTGCCTGCGTATCGTTAGGGAGTACCCTAGGTGACAACGACCCCTTCTGCTGTAGGATTTGAGGCTTTGCTTGGTGGAGATAGATATTATTGAGTTCTTTCGGGTACACCATGTAATAATCTCTTCTTGAAAGAAGTGGTGGCTCTGTCTCCTGATGACAGCTAGAACAGTCTAGTCGTAACGTTGAGAACAAACCAACCGGCTCTTCTGAGAGCCATATCACTTCTTCCACGAAGAGATTATTACATGGTGTACCCGAAAGAACTCAACACGACCCCTTCTGCCATACTGCTTGGTGGCAGGTGAAAAAAGCCTGGGAACATAATTATATCACAATGCAGCCATCTTGGTCAGATTCCCTGTTCGCAAGTACATTTATAGCCCTGTTTTGCAATACATAGAAAGGGCCAGACTATTTTTGCCTTTCAGCCTCAGTTTGGTCGCATGGATTTGTATGGAAATAAAACAAAATGGCCGCAGCCCCGATGATTAGTGTCTCAATTTTCAATATTTTCAGAGAACATCAGTCACATTTCTGTGGGGAGCCTCTTCAGGAATGAGACGAGTATTGTGGACTTACTCCAGCAGCAGTTCAGTATAACAAAGGAAGAAGTCCAAGCCTTGCTGCAACTTCAGCTCAAACAGGATAAGGTAAAGATCACCAGTTTGAAAGAACTTCTTGTAATCTGCCCTGTGCAAATCATAGACCTCTCTAGCGGTGAAAAAGCTCCTAGTCCAAGTCCAGCTGGCGATCCATTTCCGATTTATATTTTTATTCATGTTTTCTTGAAAGCGACAAAATACCTCAGGGATGTGATTTGACAAGTAAAAAAAATCCTGACAAATGGGTAGCGGTCTCCCTTGGTCAAGAGGACAAAGCCCCCCTGAACCTCCTGGATGGTTAACACTCCTGATGTTTGTACACAATACAGGCTACTTCTTGCTTTTCACGGTGGCTACTTCTTTCCTTGGATGCAAAGGGAGATTCGTACAAAATCCTGAGATCATGAAAAATCCTGAGAAATCACAGGCCCGACAGATTTTCAGAATGTTTGGTACCATTTCCATCTTAAAACCAAATAAGCATTTAGATAACAATTCAACTAGTTTCTTTTTAGGTAATTATTCATGTTTTCTCAAAAGTGACAACATGTTTTCTCGATATTGGCCAAAGTACATTCTCAAGATGTTTGTTACCATTTCCATCTTAAAGCCACACTTGAATGGAAAGTTCTAAAAAAAAGAGGTGTTTTGAACCTTGTTTGTTATATATTCATTAAATATGATGTTATTAAGCTTAAGATTTTTTGCAATTTGGATTGAAAAAATTGGGCAGCATTCTTCAGTTTTTGAAAACCTTTCTCTGCTTCCGCTGTTGGCGGTGCACTTCCATGGCACTCTACGAAACACTGAAGCACCAGCGGCTAAGAAAACCAGTGTAAAAGACCCGGATGTACGACTACGTGTGACGTCATCAGAGTCATGTAGCGAGCCATGAACCATAAAGTGGCCGTCTTTTTCCATTGTGTTTATGGCTCACAGGCAACTCGCCTTCGCGGGAGGACACCTCAATGAATAATGTATGAGACTGACGACGCGGGGGGCTTTTTGCTGTGAGGGAGATGCGGAATGCTGGTTTTAATGATGTTTTTTTTTTTACATTAAGGAATCATCTTTATTGAAGGTTAACTAAAATACAGTAATCATTAAGCATATATTTAATGAATATTGGCAAGAATTAGCTGTGCCCAGTGCCGTTCAAGTGTGGCTTTAAAACCAAGGAAGTGTGTAGATCTCAGTTTCTCTCGGTGTACACCCCAGTTTATCCATGTTATTGCCTTGACTGTGGAAGCCCCTAGATACTTTTGTAAAATCCCCTGATATGTTGCCATAACCGAGACATGGTTTAAACCTGATGATGATTTGCTACCCCGTGAGTGTACTCCTGCTGGCTACTCTCTCCATCATATCCCCAGACCAATAAAGACCGGTGGAGGGGTTGCACTACTCTTTAGGTCCAGTTTATCTGTCAGCATGAAAAGTGTTAACATTGACTACCTAACATTTGAATCTCTGCATGCTGAGGTAACGTGCAACTCTAGATCTGTTCGCCTTGTTAATATTTATCGACCAGAAAGGGATGTTGATGGTAAACATGTAAACTTCTCCAGTTTTCTGCAGGAATTTGAAAAATTAATTGTCGATTATCTCTTACACCCATCTGACATTATTTTAACCGGCGATTTTAACATTCATATGGACATAATTTCAAACAATTATGCAAATCAGTTTAAAGATCTGCTCTCTGCTCATGGACTTATACAGCACATCACAGCACCCACTCATCGGTATGGTCACTGTCTTGACCTCATGATAAAAATACTTCACCTCTTATCACGAATATAACTATTCATCCTGGATTATCTGATCATTATGCAATCATGGTAAATTTGAACCTTAAAAACCTCCCATACCTACCATTTCTGTAACTACCGCCACTGGAAAAAGTAAATATTAAAGATTTATGTCATGATGTTGAATCTCAACTGGAAAATGTAAACCTTGAAGATGGTGAGCTGGATTCTTGTGTCAGTCTATTTGAATCTACTATCCGTAACATCTTGGATGATCATGCTCCGCAAAAAACTCGAACTGTTAAACTACAATCTGAATCCCCCTGGTTCAATGATGATATCCGTACTGCAAGGAAAATCCGCCGTCAACTTGAGCGAAGATGGCGTGACAATGGGAAACTTGGAGTACGTCGGCAAGAATACTGTAACCAACGTGATATTGTGAAGAACATGATTAACCAGGCAAAAATAACTCACTACTCATCTCTTGTGAAAGATAGCTCTGGTGATCAGAAAAAACTCTTTAACATTGTTGAAAAGCTGCTTCATAAACCCAAAGCTCCAGTGCTTCCATCTACACACTCCGACCAGGACCTCGCAAATGCTTTTTCAAACTTTTTTGTCACAAAAATTGAGAATATCCGTCGTTCTTTTCCCATTCTATCACAAACACCAACACGCAAGGATCCACAATGTAGACTGTCCATGTTTGGGGACCGTACTCAAGCTCCCTCAGCCTTATGTTCCCTCAGCCCTATGTTCCCTCATCCCAAAATAGACCCTATGTTCCCTCAGCCCTATGTTCCCTCATCCCAAAATAGACCCTAGGTCTATTTTGGGATGAGGAACATAGGGTTGAGGGAACATAGGGTTGAGGGAACATAGGGCCTAATTTGGATTTTAAAAAAATGTTAGGCATTGAGGGAACATAGGGCTGAGGGAACATAGGGCTGAGGGAACATAGGCATGACCCCCATGTTTGAGCCTACTAGTGTTACGGAGATCAAGAAAATCATCATGAAATCGCCATCAAAATCATGTGAACTTGATCCAGTGCCAACTTCGCTAATAAAACAAAATATTGATGTGTTTGAAAAGTATATCACAATTATTGTAAACAGATCTCTTTCTTCCGGTTGTTTCCCTAATAGCCAGAAGGTTGCTCATGTTAAACCACTCCTAAAGAAACCCAATTTGGACAAGGAAGTTTTCAAAAATTACCGACCAGTAGCGAATTTAAAGTACCTTGGAAAAACAATCGAGCGAGTTGTTTCATCACGGATCTCTGACCATGTTCGTGCTAATAACCTGTCGGACACATTTCAGTCAGCCTACAAACCATTTCATGGAACGGAAACTGCTCTTCTTCGCGTCAACAATGACATTTTATCTGCCATGGATGAGGGGAAAATCACTGCATTAGTTTTGTTAGACTTAAGCGCCGCTTTTGACACGGTCGATCATAAAATCCTTCTCTCCGCCTTCAATATCATCTTGGAATACATGACACAGCCCTGGATTGGTGTAAGTCCTACCTTTTAAATAGGCCTCAGCATGTTTGTATTGGTAACGCTATCTCCGAGCCTGTTATTCTTGACTATTCTGTACCCCAAGGCTCTGTGCTCGGCCCACAGTGGTTTACTGTTTATACCTTTCCAGTTCGTGATATCATTTTGAAGTATAATTTAAATTACCATGTTTACGCTGATGACACGCAGCTTTACATTACTTTTAAATCTTCTCAAGAACCTGCTGATTCCTGCATTAAAACACTGGAGAAATGTATTCAAGAGATTCGAGTTGGATGAGACAAAATTTCCTGAATTTGAACGATGAAAAACAGAATTTGTTCTATTTGGATCACGTCAGCAATTGTCTAAAGTTTCTCTTCCATTTATTACAATTGGTGACTACTTGAGATAACCCCTCATTACATGCACGTAATTTGGGTGTTATATTTGACTCGACAATGACTTTAAAACCACATATCTCCAACATTGTTCGCATATCATCATTTCATATCAGAAATATAAGTCCGAATTAGGAAATACTTGAATAAAAGTGCTGCTGAACAAATTATACATGCGTTTGTCACATCAAGGCTCGATAACGGGAATGCTCTCCTTTACGGTCTCCCGCAGAATCAAATATCTCTTCTTCAGCACATACAAAACACAGCAGCTCGTGTTGTGACTTTGTCCAGAAAGTCATGCCATATCACGCCAATCTTGAAAAAACTGCACTGGCTTCCTGTTTCACAGAGAATTGTTTTTAAACTTATGCTAATTGTTCACAAATCTTTCAATAACATTGCTCCAATTTATATTTCTGAACTGCTTAAAGTCTACACTCCATCACGCAATTTGCGCTCCAGCAACATGTCACTCCTAAAGGAACCACTTCAAAACGGAACTGGGGTGATAGGTCGTTTTCTGTCGCAGCTCCGAGACTCTGGAATCATCTTCCAACTAAACTCAAATCTTGTCATAGTATAACCAGATTTAAGTCGATGCTTAAAACTCATCTTATGTCACAACTCTTCAAAGATGATGTATATTTGTAATTGCATTGTAGGTACATGTATCTCGGTACATAATTAAATTTTTTTCCCCTATGCTATCATTGTATATTGTTTGTATTCATGTTTTTTCTTTGTTTCCGCGCCTTGAGTGCCCAGCAGGGTGGATATGTGCGCGCTATAAATCTTTATTATTATTATTATTATTATTATCTTTTATTCTTTTAGATTGTGGAGTTTCTGCAACTGCTGGCCAGCACAGACCACCCAGCTGAACTCTGGTGCTCGGTGGAGAGGCTCAACATCTCAGAGTTTGTGACACTGCCTCCTGGGGGCATCTCCTCAAGCATCTTATCATTACAAGAGACCATCTGTGGGCTCGGTAATGGTACGGACAAGCTCATTCAGATGTTACTCAACCAGACAGATATATTTCTATTGACTGAACAGGTAAATTCTATTAACCCTAACCACCCTAAATACTGCAAAAAGGGTAAACATTTTTTGGCGAAAATTCAGCACTGTTGGAAACTGATACTTTCACCTCTTCAAATGGGGCAAAGTTACTACCTGGTAAGAAGTACAGGCCATCAGTGCTGAATAGGAAAGATCAACGAAAATGCATGGTGCATTTTGAAGATAAGGGCATGTTTCCAAAAGTGCACTGATAGATTTTGAAGGATTCAGGAAGGTTCCTAGCCAGAATACCTAGGAGGGTTAGGGTTACAACATGTGTAATTTAAGGAGTCATCCAAAATTGTCCACATTTTCAAGGTAGTACAGAAGAATACTATAGGGGGAAGGAGGTTGCCATTCTTTTCATTCACATTTATTTAAATACTCCTCTTGTATTACATTTTTTGTACATAATTTACATAATTTTGAAAATCTTGAAAATGGTAAATTATATATTTTTTTATGGCCCCTTAAAGAAGACTGACATATAAAATGTATGATGTGCAGACGTTAGTGCAGACATCCTAACCTCTCTCAACCACTGAGTTTGCCAGATAATGACAGACTGGCTGGAGTCCTATGTAGAAGCGGGTACTGCAATTTAAATGTATAATTTTTGGAATTGTTATGTTGGGATATTGAGCAATTGATAGATTCTAGACGGCATGGTCATTGGTGTGAGTCCCGACAGTGAAGTCAGTGAAGAGCAAACAAAATTAATAATTAAAAAATCTGACATTGTTATCTATTGACTTCAAACATTGATTTTTTTTATGTTAACTTTTAAAAGAACTTAAAAAACTACTCTGTGAAACAACCCTCCCCCCTCCCAGGTGAACCAAGGGTTCCCTAATCCCCCTCCTGCTGTCAACTGGGAAACCATGTTGGCAGACATCACTTCCATCATGGCAAACGTCCAAGATCTCCCAGACTTTGTCAAGCATCTTCCAGAGCTCCTCAGAAGCTTGGGTGAGCAGTCGACCATGCCATATACGGACTGGAGTCAACTTCTCGGTGCCTTCCAGGGAAACATGTCCGTGGAGGATACTCTGATGCAGTTTAGGTAATAAAAGAAGAAGAGTCAATTACGCTAAACACCTGAGAAGGTTCTGTCGAAGTTTTTTTGAAAATGAAATCAATACAGGCATTTATGAATGGGAATCACAGTTTGACGGTTTAGTTTCATTAACATTCACTAAAGACTGCGCGACAAACTGTTATTCCCTTATTTTTAAAGCTTTTACATGAAGATTTGCTCAGTTTCTTTTTCAGGTAATGATTAGTCCCCTTTAACATCACAGCGGTTTATCTTGGTCTTCATTAATTCACTAAAATCACCAAAATATCAAACCAAATGAGCAACAAATTAATACTGGTAAAATTAAATTTCTTAAATTTAATTGAAATTTTAATATTACATTCAAATTTTTGAAAACCGAATTTAATTTAGATAATGAACAAATCATGAACAAATGTTTTGAGAATGGTCACAGTGCATACAATTCCATGATACATAAATCATTCCCCTGAGGATGATCAGAGCATACTGATCGAAACGTCGAGTTGTAACCACCAGTTATTTTCAGAACTAATTACTACTCAAAAGAGAATTTTTTTCACATGGTGTCACTGTAAACAGTCTTTACTTCTGATACATAATAAAGCCATTAATTGTGTCAATTATTTTGTATTTTTATGAACAGCTCTGAGCAGATTCCCTCCATCGTTCAAGACATTTTGTCTCAGACATCTGTGTGGCCTCAAGTTCAATACCAACTTATCCTCAATCATATGGCGACAGATATACAACTTGCCATCTTAGACATATTCACGGGTGAGTCAAGCAGAAATAAAACACATCACGGGGTTTGTGGTTTTTAACAAGATGTTCTATCTTCTGTTTTCTAAAGCACATGTCCAAGAAATTACAACTGTTGTTTTCTGATTAACGCTAACCTTCCCAAATCCTCCCAAATCCTCTTTGCTAAAGTGAAGGATTTTGGAGGATTGATGTTATTAGGCATACTTGCCTTTCCATGGTACATGTACATCCATGTTTGTTGTAGTGATTGCAAGTTCAGTGCTTGGGTCAGTGGACACTGTTTATTGCTCCATGCATGCATCACAGATTAGAAACACGTGTGTGCATACATGTCATGTACTTGCTTTACTACTGAAGGATTTTGGAGGATTCAGGTTATGTGTAAGCAAATGGGCCTAGGGAGTTATGGTTAATGACACCTCGTTTTATTCCAGCTCTACCCAACCCAGTTTATTATTTCTTATTTCCATGCAAGAAACTTCTCATTTCTTACTGGACTGAATGAAATACAAATTGTAAGATGAAGTTTGCTGTCAGATATAGGCATAGAAGGTTCATCATCTTCCTTGGCCATTCAATGCGCACTATACCTCTCTGATCGATGTGGGACACCATCCAATAACACCATGTTATATCTTTAATGAATTGTCACAGAGAGCAGTTCTGAGAAGAACTGATCTCCTTAAGACGATCAGAGTATACTGATCGAAATGTTGAGTTGTCAAAGCACCGGTTCTTCTCAGAACCAACACTCGATTACAACTCATTAGAGATATTACACGGTGCTATACCGCATACTTCCTCTAATACTGTTCTAATTCCACCATGCAAAGCTTAAAATCCTACTTAAAATACAAATTGTATTTACTTCATAGGAGGTTCTTGTCCTGATGGTTGGCATAGCAATGGCATCTCGTGCTATAAATATGTTCATGAGGTCACCCCAGATATATGGACGGCATATGGGAAATGTCAACAGATTCATAGCAACAGCTATTTAGTTAGTGTCAACCATGAAACAGAAGAGAAGTTCATTGAGAGTATTGGGTACGTAGTCATGATTAAAGCCCACTTATAGTTTCCAATCCATGCACACCGTAGCCCTCCAGTGGTGAAAATACACCCATTGTCCATGATAGGGCACTTTGGCATCAAGTGAGCAATGCACATACACTTTATGCGCGAATGTAATGGTACTATGCGCACATACTTTTGCCATCGCTTACTGATTGCTGGAGGAACTGCGTGTGTACATAAATAAATTCAAAATACGCTAACACGGCTCACTTTCATTGCCCTATATCGATACTGCGCCCTCAACTGGTCATGAACGGAGCAGATTGGTAATTTAAAAAAAAACATAAATTATCACAGTTTGACATAAAAATTTTCTTGGTGTAAAGTTGATGATGTTATGAATCGTCCCTTGAAAGATGTCTGTCTCATGTGCTATCATTTTAGTAACATTAACCTTAATTAACCACCCCAAACCATTCATCAAACTCTGGGTTTGTTGTATTTTGATGGACTCGGTACTGTATAGCCCAGACAGGGATACATGGGGCCGGGTGTCGCAATTCCAGCTAAGTCCAACAGTTGGGTGGTAGTGTTACTGCATGGTGTTGGATTTTGATGGACTCAGTACTCTATAGCCCAGACAGGGATACTTTGCATGGGGCTGGGTGTCCCAATTCCAGCCAAGTCCAACAGTTGGGTGGTAGTGTTACTGCATGGTGTTGGATTTTGGCATATTCAGGAAGGTTCTTACCTAAAATAGCTAGGGGGTTAGGGTTAAAGACCATACAAAGTGCCTTGAATTTTGACTCAAAATTGTTCAGTATGTATTTAATTATTTATATGCTATTCCAAAACACATTTAAACAAATCAGAAATTGCTGAAAAAATTCGTAATTGGCAGCCAAAATTCAAGAAAAATAATGGAAGTCTTATTTTTGGTTATAATTCCTACCTAGAATTACATACTTTTTAAAATAAGGTTGAAAAAATTTACCATTTTGTATGGTCTTGTAAAGAAACAATCGTTTTAATGGACCATGGTAAAATATTTGGGCAGAATAATTGTGGATAGTCATGCAGTTTTTAAGTAATGTTACAACAGCAAATAAAGATATCATACACATGTACACCTTGTATAACAACCTGTATAACAACCTGTATATGAGAATAGAGTAAATGTTTTGAAAATTGGGAGGGGGGTGATCGTATGGACCATCCCCCCCCTCGGACAAAAAGTGGGGATATATATACCCTATCCCCTCTGTGATTTACCCCCATGATCTAAGCTACTTTATCAAGTGAAATATTATTCTTCTTACAGGGAGGATACCGTCTCATGGCTCGGTCTTACAAACTATGATAGCTTTGTTGTGTGGGATGACGGAACGTTTGGAGATTACCAGAACTGGATTCCGTCATCAGCCAACGGTACCTACACCCCGGAATGCGGTCAAGCTAACTTTGGTACGGATGGTCTGTGGCACCATGTTGACTGTGAGACCCAGGCAGACAGCTTCATTTGTGAGGCAGTACAAGGTGAGTTATATGGCTTGATGGTCAATCATTTTTGGACATTAAATGTGATTTGAAGCCTTGCATGGTGGCTTGGATCTGAAATATTAGGTTTACGGATAACACCCTGTGAAATAATCTCTTCGTGGAAGAAGTAGTGTGGTTTTGATTCAGATAACTGGTGACATTTGATTTCATTCGTTTTCAGAACACAAACTGGTCCAACTTCTGAAGGAAGATCCTACCAATGAAATCACCAGAATTCTTCTTGAACTCGGACCTGATGTCACCGAAGCAATCATCCGATCATTCCTCAATGCCACAAAACTAGAGGTAAATAAAGACTCAAAATACTAGATTATGGTAGGGTAAGATTTTAAGTATGCTTGCTGTATTTGGTATTGTGAAATTACTATATTTGATTTTTAAGATCAGGATTGGAAGTTTACCTTTCATAAACCATAGCCAATGACAGTGCCCATTATACATCACACACTATGAACAACTTCACCCTGAAAATACCCTGAAAATCAGTTTTGCCTTGAAATAACAGTTGATCGTAATTTCACTGTAATTTCACGGTGTTTCTTCCTCTCAGATATTGGCAATAATGTTCACGATGATTTCACAGCAAATTCAAGGTGCTCGCGAAATTAATGAGCTGCCCCAAAACTGCCACGCGAAGTTCATGGCATTTTCACAGCGTTTTCACGGTGAAGGAATCCCAAGAGTATTTCATGGCATTTTCACGGTGTTGTGTCGTCGTGAAATTGCAGTGAACTATTTATTTCACAGTAAAACGGATTTTCAGGGCATTTTCAGGGTAAAGTTATCCATAGTGACATGGTCATGCAAACCTAAGACAAAGAAAGGAAAATGCCTATAGATGTGTTTTCAGTTGTGCGTGTATGTTCAATGTACGACACAATACACTCCACCTACACAAAACGCAACACGTGTAAATATTATGTTTATATATTTTCATCAATGAATATAAGCAGGCATTTATTTATGTGTACAAAAGTTATCTTAGAAATCTAACTTTACATGCATCTTAATGTACACTCACTCACTGGCCATAAGTATTGCAACATCCCCAATGTTCAGTTTGGAGAACTGTGTTACAATAATTTATTTTATTTTATTTACACTACAGTACTTAAGACTTCTTGAAAGTGCCTATGTTTTGAAGTCAATGTTCTTTTTTACTGTTCTTGCTCGGAAATTATGTAATACACGATCGATGAAATCGGATTAAATGATCATCTCACCTGTTACTTGTAAAGTGCTATTTTGAGCATGTTGCAATACTTTTGGCCAGTGAGTGTACATGCCGAAGTGTTCATATGAAATGGGCTGTGCGTAATATATGAATTGTGTGAGTACAAGTTGTTTTAGGGACGTGTCCAAGTCGCAATGAAATAAGTTGAAACTTTCACAGGTTGGTTTGGGTACATCTCTCTTGATTCTATAGATGCATTTACAGACATTTTATCAAAAGCGGTCACTTGCTTTAATCTTGGAAAATGTTTTCCTTTTTTGTATTATATTTGAGGCTTTGCATGGTGGAGTATAGATATAGTTTTGGTTTTGGGGAGAAGTCCCTATGGTTCTCCCTGAATGGCCACACTCTCACTGTAATAGCGATAATTGAGAAGCGAGTTGCCCAATATTGGTTCTTCCTGAACCATAATCTCACTTAGCGACAGTTGAGATACGAGTTGCCCGATAAGGTTCTTTTCAGAACCATCTTACTTGGCGGTAATTGAGATAAACACATGGTATAAGATTTGAGGCTTTGCATGGTGGAATATCGATATCGTTTCAGTTTGCAGTAACACCATGTGCTTATCTCAACTATCGCGAAGCTGAGGTACAGGTTCTGAAAAGACGAGTTGAGATACGAGTTGTGCGATAAGGTTCTTTTCAGAACCTGTACCTCAGCTTTGCAAAAGTTGAGATAAACACATGGTGTTACCACAAACCGAAACAATATTGTATTATACTTGCAAACAAAAACTGATGATGCTATTAAAGCACCCAATCTTTTGGATTCCACACAAGCTTGCTTTTAATTAATTCGATCGTTTCTTTATCATTAGACATTGCTGAAAATGACACCAAATGAACAAGCGATGGCGCTGTGCAATGTTGACCTTGTGACCTTGCCACCATCCGTTGACCTGGCCGAGGTCAGACAGAAACTCTGTGGATTGAATCTGACTGCTATTTTTGCAGATCAGATGCAGCACTGGGGAATTCCTGGCTTGGAATCAAAGGTGAGTAAAGTCAACTTGAGATGCTACTTACGTATAGCTGCCTTTTAAAGCCCAAAATGATACAATCTGTTTGTGTTTCTTTGAGTTTAGTTTAAGTCATGCTAGTGACATGGTATGTACGTGCAGTACATGTACGTGCTCAATGTATTACATTGTATATCTCTGTCATCGACTTGAACTGTATGTTACAAATTATGCTGAATTTGGCTTTCAACATTTCTGTGGTAGCTTAATGCATTTCGGAAAAAAATCATGTATGAAATTTCTACAACAGCTTTGTGTTCTTTTCCTCACAGATACGTAATTTTCTGGCCTTCCTTGAAGTCAACCCAGCCTCCATTCCAGCAGAGTATGCTCATTATACCAACCTCTCAGATATCATTCAGAAATCCAATCTCATCTCTCTGGCCACGGTGGATGTCTTATCCCGACCTTTTGACCTCCAGTCCATCCTAAATGGGTATGATGACATCATGGGTAGCCAATCAGAATGGCAGGATATGTTTCAAAGAGTCTTGGAATACCTGAGTGGGATGACAATGCTGGACATGATGGATGCGTCGTGAGTTACTTTTTGTATTCGTATTCAAAACTTCATATATTTAATTGAATAATTCCAGTGTTTAGTACTTGTACTACACATAATAAGTGTGGAGGCCCTCACTCAACAAGCTTGCTTTTATCACCATTTTCAATTTGCCAAAGATGTTTTTCCATTCATATATTTGATAAAGTAAAATATGAATGAATGAATGAATCTAATATTTTTCATTTGCCCTTATTGCAAAATGTATGTTCGTCGCCCGGGAACTTAAAAAAAAAAATTCTTATATATATTTCTTTTTTTATTTGTTAATTTTTTGGACAAAATATTTTCAACAAATATTTTGTACCTTTGTTTATTTATTCATTAAAAACAATTTTAAGGGTTGGGTTGTGATAAGCTGGTGTTTGGTGGCCCAACAAAATTGGTGGAGGGGTGTACGTACGCCCCTCCTGTTCTTTGGATCTGATACTGGGTGAGTGATGAGAATGAGAGCCCCCTGCTCCTCAGGGTAGTGAACTATTCTTCATTATCATCAGCTGACATTGGATTACTTGTGTGTTTTGATTCCAAGAACCATTAATTTCCTTGAGACCCTGGACATGCAGCTTGGTGAGTCATCCTGGTGGACGATGGTGAAGGAAATCATATCATCAGGACAGCGTGTCTTCAGCTCTCTACTTGGTCAGCTGGACAGATACCAAGGTATGGAAATGTATGCTACAATTAAAAGAGAAAATTGACCAAAATTGCCTGTTGAATAACAAAAAACATATTTTAAATCAAGGAATGGTGACGGAAATAATCTCAGTAATCATTTTCTTTTTTTTCTTTTGATGCAGGGAAAGGCATCTCATTGGGAAGCCTATTCCGGAATGATTCGATGTTCAGCGACATCCTCCAGAACCAACTCAATCTGTCTGCAGAAGACGTCCAGGCTTTACAACAAATGAACATCAATATGGACAAAGTGAGTTTGAGGCACAAGATGCAGATGAATATGATGTCAACATCCGAGATCCCTGTATTTGATTTGCTGACAAATTGAAGACCATTCAGTTTGAGTGAAATATCTAATTCTCTGTCTGCAAAGGATGCAGTTTGGAGTCGATGACCAGAAGCAGGTTTCTTGACGTCAAATTAATTAACAAAGGCAACGTCATATATCTGCACAAAACATGTACCCTGACTAGAAACGTGGTTGCAGTTTGCCATGTCAACAGTGCAACAAATATGGTTTACGGTGTTGTTTTAAATCAGAATTTGATGTCTTCAAGGTTGTATGTAAATAGTCATTTATCATTTATGTGGCCAAAATGGATAAAACTCAATTGTGAAACCAATCCTCAATCTGATTTCAAATTTGGTAAGATTAATTACTTGATAGCACCACAACTAAACTCACCCAAAAAGAGCTCTGTATCTGTGAACCAGTTAAAAAGTTCGACATTATCCCCCTAAACTTTAGATTCCTGGACTTGTGCAGCTGATATCAAGTTCACAGGATCCATTGCACCTTCTCTGCTCCGGTCAACTCAACATCACAGATTTCCTGATCTTCCCGCCATCTAATGCCACCAGCATGAGTGAGCTTGTTAGGTCCCTGCAGACAGCAGTTTGTCAGTTTGGTGATAAGGGCATGAACACTACTGCTTTACTCACAGCACTTATGCAGGAACTGGATCTGACCGTGTTTGTTGATCAGGTAAGATCAGCATTACAAATGCAAATTATAAAATATGAAAATCTTTCCAAGTTGTGTTACCAAGTATGAGCATAATTGGTAATAACACAAAAAGAAACTAAGCAAATTTTTGTTTCTCTCCACTAAGCTTGGGCGATATTGATTTTTTTTCATCCACGATATATCGGCAAACTTATATCTTGATTTTCGATAATATCGCGATTATTTTTTCATTCATGCATGATTGCTTCAGAGCCGATAACCACAGGTATATATACCCCTCTACAAGCGTCACAATAAATCCCAAATTCGTTGGCAGAGCGTGTATGTACTTGTGAAGTAGTTCACTTTTGTTTCTCACTTTCAAAAGCTGAAAAGACTGTTCTAATTTTGTTTCCATGGAATTTCTGACTTGAGTAAAACAAATGTAAAACTTTTTTTTAAAACGTGATATATTGTTTTAATCGCGATTTGCCAATATGCCGATAACTTAAAAAGGTTCTCGATATCGTAATCGAATAAAAAATGTATCGTGATATTCGATATTATCGTGTTATCGCCCAAGCTTACTCTCCACAGACATTTTAACAATAGTTTTACATTTGTTTTACATTTGTTTTACACTTGTTTTACACTTGTTTTTCTTGTTTGTCTATTTGTCTGCTTTGTTTTACTGCCCCTGCCTGACTCTTTGCTTTTCACTAATCTCATGATCTCTTCTTCCAGCCAAAAATTCCATGTATCTTTATCTATTCATGTATAATCCCTCTTTTGTGAGACAATTTACCATCAGACAATTTATCAACCTACACAACCTACAAGAGAAAAACCATTCATTAACATGGCATATCATAAATATCTATATAAGATTTGAGGAAGATTTGCGGTAGCCCCATATAAATTCTCTCCATTGAGTTGAAAAAATTTGATGATTTTGAGAAGAACTGATGGCATAGTTCCAAATGTTCTTCACTTGAATTTTGTGTGCAGAAATATCCCACATGGTCAGAAGGTTACGTATGTCCCTCCATGCACATTCTGGTTGTACCCCTACTCTGTGTACGCTTCTTTGATTATTCTCCATATAACCAGTTGACAGATGCTGTGTACAATCCCATGGAGGTTGTAGACTGGGGTCCTCTCTTCCAGGAGCTCAGCCGCATCAATGACAGTGCTCAGAGTCTCCCCGGCGTCTTTCAGAAACTTGCTGATCTCGTCAACAGCTGGCAACAACTGCTGAGTTACCCTGAAGGATGGGGTGGAATAGGCATGACAGCACTGGGGGCATTGGAGTATCTCGGGTTAGTTGATCAGCATTTTGGGTAACAATTTGACTTTATACATACATGACCTGTCGCAGGCCTGGAATTTCATTCTTGTAGGGGCAAGGCCACTTTTCCCAAGTAAAGGGCACTTGTGCGGAGTGTCTTGGCCAAGCGGTCTAGTGCATCGGACTCAAGTTCTGTGGTTTCGAACCCTGGCATGGTTGGTCACAGCGCTTATGTCCTTGAGCAAGACACTTAACCATAATTGCTTTGTCCTTCGGATGGGATGTTAAGCCGTAGGTCCCGTGTACTAGATTAAGTAATGCACGTAAAAGAACCCAGAACACTTATCGTGGAAGAGTAGGGGTTTCTGGTAGGGGTAGGGGTTTCCGGTGTTTCTGGTTCACATAACAAGTGCCCTTGTTTACAGGTTTCCTCAGGCTTCTGAGCTACAGTGCTTTTGAGGCATCCTTGGTTTCATTACCAGAAATGTATTATTCTTATTATTATTAATAATAATAATAATAATAATAATAATAATAATAATAATAATAATAATAATAATAATAATAATAATAATAATAATAATAATAATAATAATAATAATAATAATAATAATAATAATAATAATAATAATAATAATAATAATAATAATAATAATAATAATAATAATAATAATAATAATAATAATAATAATAATAATAATAATAATAATAATAATAATAATAATAATAATAATAATAATAATTCCGGAAAAGGTAGAAGAAACGGACCATGTCAAGATTCTCTGGGACTTCAACATCCAGACAGATCATGTTATAGAACATAGACGGCTGGATGTTGTTGTCTTGGATAAGCATGAGAAGATGTGTCATCTTATCGATATAGCTGTGCCGGGTGATAGTAGAGTAGCTTCGAAGGAGAAGGAGAAGGAGAAGGTGCAGAAATATCAGGATTTATCGAGAGAACTCCGCAAGTCAAGGTCAAGGTTATTCCTGTGGTAGTGGGAGCACTGGGTACAATCCCGAAGACGTTGGAGAAACATCTCAAGGAGATAGGAACATCTGTTAGAGTAGAATTACTACAGAAGGCGGCACTCTTAGGGACAGCAAGGATTCTGCGAAAGACACTCGAGATCTAAGGCTACGGGACGTAGCTTGACTCGAGGTGTAACCGGCAGAAAGGAAAACAAGATCTTTCTTTTCATGCTGTGCTAACGCGAAATAATAATAATAATAATAATAATGATGGCGGCGGCGGCGGCGGCGGCGGCGGCGGCGGCGGCGGCGGCGACGGCGACGGCGACGGCGACGGCGACGGCGACGGCGGCGGCGGCGGCGACGGCGGCGGCGGCGGCGGCGACGGACGAGACAAGAAACACTGCGACAGATCGGCTCGCGTTTCAAGCGAAAATATTTATTGTTTCCGTCGTATAATCATTACCAAAAGTGTACTCCTTGTAGGTGCTACCGAGTAGACTCTACAGGGTAAGTTTCAACATCGGCCATTAAAGATCTTGTGGCTTTTTACTGTAAAACCTTTTGGATTTCTCCGATTGAAGACTCTTTACAACGACGTTACTCAGTGTATAAAGTTAGCAGTGAGGCTGCGTTCCATCTGCGCCCTTTAGAACATCTTGATATCAACTAACGCTGAGTGAACTACTGCAGGGTGAAATACACATCGCTTTTGCATGTAATTTCCCCTGAAACAATACAACTTTTCTCACAATTTTGTGATGATAATAATGAATGCTATGCAGCATCAACTCAACGGTGAATCAGCGACGAACTCTCAAAGAGGAAGTCCATCGCCCGTTCTGGTCGGTATGCTTGAGCAGGTACTGCCAGATCGTACACACACTGCTCAGAACAATAACAGAATTCGTGCTGTAAACAGGAGAAAGTGGAGTAAGGACGATAACAGAATTGCAATGGAATGTTTTATAAGGAGCAAGCCAGAGAACAGAGGGTACAGAAGGAGAATGATTAACATATGGCAGGATAAAGGCATGTTTGAAATAAGCGAACAGCGGCTTGCCGACCAGGTAAAACAAATCAAACATAATCAGTGGCTATAACGAAAGTTGAGGTGGAAGAGATGAGTAGAATAATATCACGGACAGAGGCTGGGGATAAAGAAGTGCAGGAGGAGGAACTGGACAACGTGGTCGCTGGTGAGCTGGCAAGTTCCCAGAGTGCGGATGAGGTCAGTGGAGGAATAGAAGAGGGAACAGAAGACTTGACGGAGGAAGAGCTAGAGATTAGGAAGAGGATTGAAGAGGTAATGGTATCGGTAAAAGGGACAGGTAAATGGAGTATTCCTGCATTGCGCCAGGTCCCAAGGAAAAAGCTGACAAATGTGTCAGCTATGGTAAGTAGAATCCTTGGGACGGTAAGTACTACTAATCTTTCTGAAATTAACGATCTTGTCTTTGCAGGTGCAGTTGTTGTAGCGGAGAGATCAGGGGTAAAATCTTCACATTCACAATCACGACATAAAGATAATAAACCTTGGTGGAAACGCAGACTTGAGGGCCAAATTAACGAGTTACGCAAAGATCTCAGTAGAATAGAGCAAATGGATAGAGGTGCAATGAAAGATTAAGATATGAGGAACAGATTAATGAAGAAGTATCAAGTAAAAGGAAAGGGGATGAATGTAGTTAAGGAGGAAATAAAGCAAAGGGTTAAGGCGAAGGCTGCGAAAGTAAAGAGGTACGATGACAGAGTCAGGCAGTTTCATCAAAATCGCCTATTCAGTACAAATCAACGTCAATTATTCAAAGAAATGGACGGGAAATGTGACAACTCACAAGTGGGCCCAGAGCCAGCAGAGGCAAGGAATTTTTGGGGTGGCCTTTGGGATCAGCCTGGTGATCATAACAGACAAGCAGAATGGTTAGCCGACGTGAAAGACGAGTTAAAGAATGTACAACAACAAGAGGGATTTCAGATTGATGTGAGCAAGGTGAAGAAACAGTTGAGGAAAGTGCCGAATTGGAAAGCCCCGGGACCAGACCAAGTGCACGGATACTGGCTAAAGAACTTCAGTAGTCTTCACGAAAGAATAGCCCAGCAGCTGCAACAATGCTTAGTGCGTGGCAACGTTCCGACGTGGATTACTGAAGCAAGAACGGTTCTCATCATGAAGGACATTAAGAAGGGTAACGTTGTAAGTAACTATCGACCTATTACATGTCTACCCATGCTGTATAAACTTCTGACCGGTATCATTGCAGAAGATCTGTATAGCCACATAGAAGATCAGCAGTTATTTCCAGATGAGCAGAAAGGTTGCAAGAAGCGGTCAAGAGGAACGAAAGACCAACTCATCATTGATAAGACGGTGCTAAAGGACTGTAGGAACAGGAAAACTAATCTGGCCATGGCATGGATAGATTACAAGAAGGCATACGACATGGTATCACACTCGTGGATTATGGAATGTTTGGATATGATAGGGGCAGCTGATGCGGTGAAATGTCTTCTGGGTGAGAGCATGAAGACATGGAGAACAAATCTGACGGCTAGTGATGAATGTCTTGGTAAGGTAAACATCAGACGAGGTATTTTCCAGGGTGATTCTCTGTCTCCACTGTTGTTTGTTTTGGCGCTGTTCCTTTGGACGATGATTTTGCGGAAGGTTAGTGCGGGATACGAGATGACGAAGGATGGATGCAAGATTAATCATCTTCTCTTCATGGACGACCTGAAGTTGTTTGCGAAGAACGAAAGAGATTGATTCCTTGGTGCAGACTGTACGGATCTTCAGCGATGACATCGGCATGAAGTTTGGTCTGGAGAAATGTGCTGCGATGACCATGAAGAGGGGTAAAGAGTACATTCGGATGGAATTGCTTTACCAGATGGCACACAATTGAGGGCGTTGGGTGAAGAAGAAAGTTATAAGTATCTTGGAGTGCTTGAAGCAGATCATGTACTGCACGAGGAATCGAAAGAGAGACTTAAGAAAGAGTATATAAGACGAGTGAAGAAGTGTTTGAAGTCCAAGCTGAATGGAGGGAATATGATAAAGGCGATCAACACTTGGGCTGTGTCACTAATGAGATACAGTGCGGAATTGTCGAGTGGACTAAGGCAGATCTAGATGTTGCTGACAGGAAAACGAGGAAAGTAATGACGATGTACGGTATGTTACATCCACGGTCGAATGTCAGCAGACTCTATCTACCAAGGTCAGAGGGCGGAAGAGGGTTACTTAGTGTATCAGACAGCGTTAACATCGAGAGAAGGAGCTTGCAGTGTCATGTAAGAAGTACTCGGGAAAAGTTGTTGAAGGTTATGCAGAAATACATGAAGGCAGACGAATTAGGTCCAAAGGAGTATAAGAATCAAAGAAGAGAAGAAAGAACACGAGATTGGCAGGAAAAACCACTTCACGGCCGATTCCTGAGATGTACAGAAGAAGTGGCAAGTAGCAAGACTTGGGGATGGTTGAGGAGAGGAGAACTAAAGAAAGAAACTGAGGGTCTGATTACTGCAGCGCAAGACCAGTCTCTGCCGACGAATGTGATGAAGGCAAGGATCGAGAAGTCAGATGTCTCTTCTATGTGCAGAATGTGCAATGCGGCGGAGGAGACTGTATTTCACATTGTCAGCGAATGCAGAGTGCATGCTCAGACAGAGTACAAAGGCAGACACGACAAGTTGGCCAAGGTGATCCATTGGGATCTGTGTAAGAAGTCTGGAGTCAAGGTGCAATCAAGTGGTACGACCATGTGCCGGAAAAGGTTGAAGAAACGGATCATGTCAAGATTCTCTGGGACTTCAACATCCAGACAGATCATGTTATAGAACATAGACGGCCGGATGTTGTTGTCTTGGATAAGCATGCAAAGATGTGTCATCTTATTGATATAGCTGTGCCGGGTGATAGTAGAGTAGCTTGAAGGAGAAGGAGAAGGTACAGAAATATCAGGATTTAGCGAGAGAACTTAAAGCTGTGGCAAGTCAAGGTGAAGGTTATTCCTGTGGTAGTGGGAGCACTGGGTACAATCCCGAAGGCGTTGGAGAAACATCTCAAGGAGATAGGAACATCTGTTAGAGTAGAATTACTACAGAAGGCGGCGCTCTTAGGGACAGCAAGGATTCTGCGAAAGACACTCGAGATCTAAGGCTAAGGGACGTAGCTTGACTCGAGGTGTAACTGGCAGAAAGGAAAACAAGATCTTTCTTTTCATGTTGTGCTAACGCGAAAAAAAAAAGAAAAAAAATAAATAAATAAATAAAATAAAAATAATGATGATGACGACGACAACGGCGGCGGCGGCGGCGGCAGCGGCGGCAGCGGCGGCGGCGGCGGCGGCGGCGGCGGCGGCGGCGGCGGCGGCGGCGACAACTTTCAGTGGAATATCACAATGTGTATGGAAATATTTTTAAGGCCAAACAAAACCAGGGTAAATTGCAGGCCTGCTGTTGAGATTATGTGCATAGTTTTTTGTATTGAGAGATGTGTAGTTGATGTGACTTGAAGTAGTATGGTGCAGTTGATAAGAAAGAACAACAACTGAAGGAACGCCATGTTGAAATATTTCTACATGGCGTTTCCACAATTTGTGTTCTAAGTTGATGTACATATAGGCATTTTCTTAGGGAATCACTGACGGTCAAAGGTATATTCACATGAAAGCTGATGCATATTACACGCACAAAATATACACAACACTCCCTCGCCAGTGCGTTGACCACAGTTTTTAGATCGATCAGTCGAGAGAGCTTCAGCTGGATCTGTTTTTTGAAATTGTTATACATCGAAAAGTAGATGTCCTCTGTCTGCGATGGATTGTTTTTAACCACGAGATGGCATTGACATGCGAATGTTGGATGGAGTGTGGTTGGGGTTTGGGAAACAAGGCTTCTCAACGTGAGACATACAGATTATTGCATAATACTTAATGGGTGAAGACAAATCTTATTAAATTGTTTTTTTCTGTCAACAGCTCTGAGCATATTCCCTCCATCATTCAAGACCATTTATCTCAGACACCTATGTGGCCTCAAGTTGAGTATCAGCTAATCCTCAATCATATGGTGACAGATATACAACTTGCCATCTTAGACATATTCACAGGTGAGTCAAGCAACAGACACATTATTTTAGGAGTATGAGAATAAAGAAATATCATGGAGTTGTGTAGCCTATATGTATAATAATATCAGATGTCTATTACCTACGTGAAGTGTGCCAGCCTGCTGTAATCCACACTACGGCATTGTACTCCAAATGTGCGCATGCACAGCGAGCTTGGTTACAAGTTTTGCTCCCCCTGCCCGGCCTGCCGTGGGGCATCATGGGATGGGATAGGCACTAAGAACTAGACGCAGTCTTACACTAGACGCAGCTAGGCGACCATCAGCTGTGGGGAGATCACGCGCAAACGAGATACACTTCTCTCACACACCGGGTTATAGTCTCCCACACTGCACTGCTTCTTTTTGAGACCTTGCACATCAGTCTGTGGAACAAAACTCCATGAACGGTTCAAATCCATTGTTCTTGGAGTACTATGCTGTGGACTAGGTTTAGTATACAAGTGGCACTACTTCATGTACAGTAGGTATAGACATGTGGTAATATTGTAAGACGAGAATTTGATGTATTACTTGAGCTGGCCGTTGAGTTGTAGAAGAGACGAACAAGGAGACAAGCTAAGACGATCTTTGGGCTTATATCAGAATATTTTATTGTACATCTATAGAGTTGTAGAAGAGACGAACAAAGAGACAGGCTAAGACGATCTTTGGGCTTATATCAGAATATTTTATTGTACATTGTACATCTAGAGAGTTGTAGAAGAGACGAACAAGGAGACAGGCTAAGACGATCTTTGGGCTTACAACAGAATATGTTATTCTACATCTATAGAGTTGTAGAAGAGACGAACAAGGAGACAGGCTAAGACGATCTTTGGGCTTATATCAGAATATTTTATTGTACATCTATAGAGTTGTAGAAGAGATGAACAAGGAGACAGGCTAAGACGATCTTTGGGCTTATATCAGAATATTTTATTGTACATCTATAGAGTTGTAGAAGAGATGAACAAGGAGACAGGCTAAGACGATCTTTGGGCTTATATCAGAATATTTTATTGTACATCTATAGAGTTGTAGAAGAGATGAACAAGGAGACAGGCTAAGACGATTTGGGCTTATATCAGAACCATAATTATTTATTTATCCGTGGCTGTTACAAAGATATTCTTATACTCAAAACTAAATGTAGGGTCACAAAGTTATTGGACTAGCAGTACAGTAGAGAGAAAGAGAGAGAGAGCGAGAGAGCGAGAGAGACAGCTAGACAAAGGACATCAGTATATATAGTGATAGGTCACTGACATTAGATAAAGCTATAATGGTGGAATTGTTTATTACAAGTTAGAGGGTTGTTGTGTATGTAATAATTGAACATAGTGTGAGTAATAATTGTTTATAAATTAACGGGATGTCTAGCTTACAATATTAAATGAGGAAGAATTCTTCATCGGATTTTGTAGTAGTTCCGTTCTGATGGAAAAATTATTTGCTTATGGCAGGGAGGTGGGTGTAAGGTCCTCATTTTCTTACCTTCAAGAAAAGAACCACTATCCAACCAGATAATCCTCTCCATCCTTCATTGCTAACAATATTTCTATAAAAAATATGTCTCCTCTTCTCACAGGCGGCTCCTGTCGTGATGGTTGGCATAGCAATGGCAACTTCTGTTACAAATACTTCTATGAGGTCACTGAGAATAGATGGGAGGCAGGATTTAGATGCTATGAGATTGGTCCCTACACTTACTTAGTTTATGTCGACAACGAAATTGAACAGAAGTTCCTGGAGAGCATTGGGTAAGTAGTCAGTAGTGGAAATCTGTCAAAGATAAGGTATGGAATTAGTAATTTAACCCTCCTATATATAGTTGCACTTTAGTGGCAAGTAGCTATAGTGGTGAAAACCAGTCAACTGCCTGTTTTGTTGACTGTTGACCCAAATTTACACACAGGCATTTTTGACTGCTTTTTACTGTCATTTTGACCACCCTCAACAATACAAGACAATGCTTTTACCAGTCAAAAACTGTCAACACAATTTGACCTGTAAATGTACTCGCTACACGTAAGGTTTGACAGTGTTTGACTTTTAAGTGCACTAGATATACCTTGGCAAGTCTATCAACATTTTGACTGATTTTTACCCTTGCAGTCATAGAAGGGTTAAACTATAAACCAAATTTTCAAGTACTAATCTAATAACTTGGGTGTGAAGGAATTTATGGTATCGATCATCCCTAGAAATAATTTTGCCTGAGCTGCCGTCATTTCTAAGAAAAGTGAAATTATTAAGTTTATCGAAAAAGAGAAGTAAGGGACATCAGCCAATCTCGCCCACTAACTCCACCCGGAACAATCTACATTCTCACCCGCAAAAATTCTCGTCCTCCCTATTTTTTACTCCAAGTCTCCTACAAGACCTTTCGAAAAACCTTAACAATACAAGCCAGCCACACCAGTTTGATGTAACCTCCTTGTCTGGCGGGGCACGGCTGGCCCAACGTTAATCCGTCCACACAATAGAAAGGCTTAATTGGCAATTCAAAAGGTCTACGCTCTGCAGGAACATTCAGTGGATTAGGGAGTTAACAATGGAAGTTTTTGAGGACTGCAGCTTTATCACTGCTTTCCGGGCGAGTCTCCTGATAATACTGGGAGAGTGACCCAGTGGTTTTTGCGGGCGAGATTGGCAAGGGTCCCTGAGAAAGAAATAAGGAAGTAATTATAAAGTAAAGTTGGCTTACCAGGGCGGTGTGTTTATCTCCGGGTTTCATCGGCATGAAATGAAATGATTGAGAATATTTGTATTCCCCCTGGATGGGACGCCAGTTTATCACAGGTTACTTCCCCAGGTATTGGCTGTACCCATTTATTCTTAGCAATGATTGCCCATCCGACAGAAAGATTTCCAGCAATATTTGATACCTGATCATCAACTTTACACCAATTACGTTTTATGTTAATACTGTGATAATGTACACTTTTTGAGAATACCAAAATATATACTGCCTTCAAATACTTATTACAGAGAGGATACCGTCTCTAGGCTTGCTAACTACTCTCCACATGACGACGAAGGTTACGAGAACTGGATTCCGTCATCAGCCGATCCTGCCAATGGAAGCAGCTATCGGGAATGCGGTCAAGCTAACTTTGGTACCGATGGGCTGTGGCACCGTGTCAACTGTTCCACACCAGTTGAAAGCTTCATCTGTGAGGCATGGCAAGGTGGGTTATAGCTGATGCTCCATTCTTGTAGACGACTTGGTGTAGAGGGCTTATTAATAATAATAATAATAATAACAATAATAATGTGGACTTATATAGCGCACGTATCCACCAAACTGGTGCTCAAGGCGCATTATATTATTACCCCTGCTCATCAGGCTCATAAATCATTCCTGAAACCATCTCAGCTCCCTGAGGAGTATACAGCTCAATTGCTGCCATTACAGCGCATATATAGGGCTAATCAAACACAACAACCAACTCTGCCCTCACAGGTGGAGAGAAGCAATTAATTATGGTAAAGTGTCTTGCTCAAGGACACAAGCACCACGGCCGCGGTTGGGATTCGAACCCACATTCTGACGACTCGGCCATCAGAACACAAATCCGATGCACTAATAAACTAGTCTTGTCAAGTAATAGGAGACATTGTTCGGGACATTGTATTGTGAAACATAACAATAACGCGTTAAAATCAAGGAATTTAGGTTGAATTACACACAACGGTATGCCAGCTTTGGAACCGGAAGTAGCAAAAAGAATTGGTGTACTACCAATACGTGCACACAGGATTAAGGATGCCATGTTCATGCCCTTAGTTGGGGAGAAATATGTAGTTTCAACTTGACCTGTATGCATGAGTAACTGAAGACAAAATCCCTTCTCTTGGGATTCAATGCAAAACAATTGATTGGTACATAATATTTACACATAACTTGTTTTCAGATCACAAACTGGTCCAACTTCTGAGGGAAGAACCTACCAGTGAAATCACCAAAGTTCTTATCGAACTCGAACCTGATGTCACTGAAGCAATCATCCGATCATTCCTCAATGCTACAAAACTAGAGGTATAACACTCAAAATAGATTGTGGCAGCTTGGAAAAGATTCAAAGCATCACATGGTGAAAGAACTGATTGGAACAGGTTTTTAATCAAAGATGTCTTTGGAAAGTCATTTATATTTTTGTTAAGTAAGACTAATTGCGGTGACACCATGTGAAATTCTCAATTCAGTAGTAATTAGTTCTGAAAAGAACTGGAGGTACAACTCGACGTTTCGGTCAGTATGCTCTGATCCTCAGGAGAATGAGAACTAATTACTACTCAATTGAGAATTTCACATGGTGTCACCGCAATTAGTCTTACTTATCCTCCTCACCATGCAAAGCTACAAGTCTTACCTATATTTTTGTTGTGTTTCTAGCAGAAGCCCATAAGGAGATAAAAGGTCAAAAAGTCAAATATATTTTGGGCACCAATCAATATTATTATTATTATAATTTTTTTCAATTCCACTTCATATTTATTTCCACATTGCAACATACAAAATAAATTATGAAAAAAACAATTTGGAAGGTTGTATAAAAGTAAACGGTATATTATTAACAGAGGAAAAAAAATTATATGAGAAAGAAATCAAATATGGACGCATTTAAATGGGCTGTCTTATAATGTGTAAATAAATGTAATGTTATTGATAGTTGCAAAAGGTTTTAAGTTTGGTATTGCAGAAACTGTTCCTGGCAAAAAGGTCATCATTGAGAGCGCAGCCAAAATTCTTACAACCCTCTGTCAAGTATGAAACCCTAAAACTGTAGGCCTATGTTTGCATGGAACAATGTCTGCAGTGATTGTATAATTAATTTCAATTAAATTCAGGCAACAACATGAATGAAAAAGTTGGTTTTATGATCCATTGTTTGTCGATTTGTTTGTGAGAATCAATATATGCTTTTGTGTAACCATAACGACTAATGTAGAAGTACAGGTATGGTGATAAATGCTTCATCTACACTCTTTATCATTAGACATTGCTGAAAATGACACCAAATGAACAAGCAATGGCGCTGTGCAGTGTTGACCTTGGGACCTTACCACCATCCATTGACCTGGCCGAGGTCAGACAGAAACTCTGTGGTTTGAATCTGACTGCTATTTTTGCAGATCAGATGCAGTACTGGCAATTTCCTGACTTGGAATTGAAGGTGAGTAAAAGTCAACTTCTTATGTCATTGACTTGAACTGTATGCTACAAATTATGCTGTATATGGCTCTGGATGTTAGCTCTTTGAATTTCAGAAAATAATTTGTGTATGAAATCGTCTAGAACAGTTTTCTTTTCTTTTCCCACAGATTCGTAATTTCCTGGCCTTCCTTGAGGTCAACCCAGCCTCCATTCCACCAGAGTATGTTCATTATGCCAACCTCTCAGCCATCATTCAGAAATCCATACTCATCTCTCTGGCCACGGCGGATGTCTTATCCCGACCTATTGTCCTCCAGTCCATCCTAAATGCTGACATCAAGGGTAGCCAATCAGAATGGCAGGATATGTTCCAAAGAGTCTTGGAGTACGTCAGTGGAATAACAATGCTGGACATGGTGGATGCATCGTAAGTTCTTCATTTTTTTTGTCTGTTCCTATCATTGGAAATTTGTCATTGTTGTCATGCAGCAAAGACAATTTCAATGATCTTTTTAGTGTTTTTCAGTTAGCTTATTATATATAAATAGCAATCCCAACTGATTAAAGTGCAGAAATGTCTGCCTGTATGCTCCCCTGGAGAACTGAATTATTATATGTTATCATCAGCTAATAATAATAATAATAATAATGTGGACTTATATGGCGCACGTATCCACCAAACTGGTGCTCAAGGCGCATTATATTATTACCCCTGCTCATCAGGCTCATAAATCATTCCTGAAACCATCTCAGCTCCCTGGGGAGTATACAGCTCAATTGCTGCCATTACAGCGCATATAGGGCTAATCAAACACAACAACCAACTCTGCCCTCACAGGTACCCATTTACCCCTGGGTGGAGAGAAGCAATTATGGTAAAGTGTCTTGCTGAAGGACACAAGCACCATGGTCGTGGTTGGGATTCGAACCCACATTCTGACGACTCAGTCATTAGAACACAAATCCGATGCACTAAACCGCTCGACCATGGCACTCCAGCTGACATTGGATTACTTGTGTGTTTTGATTCCAAGAACCGCTAATTTCCTTGAGACCCTGGACATGCAGCTTGGTGAGTCATCCTGGTGGACTATGTTGAAGGAAATCATATCATCAGGACAGCGTATCTTCAGCTCTCTAACTGGTCAGCTGGACAGATACCAAGGTATGGAATAATCTGTGATAAAAAAATGTTGGTAAAATATTGAATTACTGAAATAATGAAATGATTACAAAAATAACCATTTTTAATATTGCATTCGATTGTTTGCAACAGGGAAAGGCATCTCTTTGGGAAGTCTTTTCAGAAATGATTCGATGTTCAGCGACATCCTCCAGAACCAACTCAATCTGTCTGCAGAAGACGTCCAGGCTTTACAACAAGTGAACATCAACATGGATAGGGTGAGTTTATGTTTACAAGATGCAAATGAGTATATACACCAATCCAGCCTGTCCAACAGACAGCACGCGCATTGACCATTAAAAGAGGTTTTCATACCGTGCTTGATCAGGATCACTAAAGTTTGAGGCTGGTCATCTGACATCCGTCTGTAAAGTTTCTGTCTTTAATTAGGGAGGACATCTTTCCCCAACCTCCATTTATTATCTCCCGTTTTTGGCAGGTTCCTACACTCTCTGAACACTACAATAGAAGAGTCTAACCATTCAGTAATAACTATTGTCAAGGAATTAAAGGATTAAAGTTCCTCTTCCTGTTTCTTTGTGTATCCACTGGGGCCCACTTGGATTATGGAGGGATAACTCCAGAGTTAAGTGGTCTCTTTGTTTGGATACTAGGATCTGGCTGATAATTATAAGGAGCTCATTATAATACCCAGAGAGAATGGCCAAAAAATGCAGGTATTTGGAGGTTGGGGAAAGACTGAAGACTGTCAACGAAATAAGAATAATAAATTAATCATCCCTAAATTTTAGATTCCCGGACTTGTGCAGCTGATATCAAGTTCACAGGATCCATTGCGCCTTCTCTGCTCCGGTCAACTCAACATCACAGATTTCCTGATCTTCCCGCCATCAAATGCCACCAGCATGAGTGAGCTTGTTAGGTCCCTGCAGACAGCAGTTTGTCAGTTTGGTGATAAGGGCATGAACACTACTGCTTTACTCACAGCACTTACACAGGAACTGGATCTGACCGTGTTTGTTGATCAGGTAATTAGATCAATTGATGTAATTCTTGCATCGGGTGATAAACAATTGATTTGATTTCTGCCCTTACACTCACTATGAACAACTTCACTCTGAAAATACCCTGAAAATCAGTTTTGCCTTGAAATAACAGTTGACCGTAATTTCAGTGCAATTTCACGGTGTCTCTTCCTCTCAGATATTGGCAATAATGTTCACGGTGATTTCACGGCAAATTCACAGAGCTCTCAAGAATTAATGATCGCTGCCCCAAAACTGCCACGAGAAGTTCATGGCATTTTCACAGCGTTTTCACGGTGAAGGAATCCCAAGAGTATTTCATGGCATTTTCACGGTGTTGTGTTGTTGTGAAATTGCCGTGAACTATTTATTTCACGGTAAAACGGATTTTCAGGGCATTTTCAGGGTAAAGTTATTCATAGTGACTGACGTATGTATTACGCTCTGTACACTCGGTGTTTCTGAGTCTCTGTGAAAAAACTCCACAGGCCTATAAGTTGCCTCTGGAGTTTTTTTTCTGCAGACATTCAGAAAGCACTGAGTGTATACAGCGCTTAATACACACATAATCAGTGTAAGGGCAGAAATCAACAGGTAAGGTCAGCCTGAAAAGACAAGATGTGGAGCAGCACATTTTCATGAACTTGGTAAATATGAGCTGATTGTTTTGTGTTTTATGTCTAGTTTTCTAGTTGAATAAGATTTTTTTTAAAGATAAACTTACACAGGCACAATCAGGATCTAAAATAAATTTCCAGTTCTGTGCAGATATATCCCACATGGTCGGCAGTACAGGGTCCTTCATACATATTCTGGTTGTACCCGTACTCTTTGTACTCATCTTGTGATTATTCTCCATGTAACCAGATGACAGATGCCGTGTACAATCCCACGGGGGTCGTCGACTGGGGTCCTCTCCTCCAGGAGCTCAGCCACATCAATGACAGCGCTCAGAATCTCCCAGGCTTCTTTCAGACACTCCCCAGCCTCCTGAATGTCTTCCAGCAGCAGACGCTGGATTTCTCCGGTGACTGGGGCGGAATTATCGGCCTGCTTCAAGGGAAAATGACAGCGGTTGAAGCCTTGGATTCTATCAGGTTAGATAAGCAGATCTTATATATATTTGTTTTTATCGGTAGTGGTATGAATATGATAAATCATAGCCGTGCAGAAGATGTAATGAAATTCCACTGATATAGTGTAGATCCCTTAGGGAGGATGGCCAAAGTCGCGGTGCAGCCAAGCCTTTGAGAAGCCCAGTCAGGCCCAGGCTATCTAGCCTCCTGATCTGTCTTTGGTGAGTCCTAATCCTGTAACAATACAATACCTGCAAATCAACATAACCTGGGTTTCTGGAGGGCCTAGCCGAGGTCATTATAATGGCTGCAGTTGTGAACAAAAGATAGTTGAGGTATCAGTCCAGTCTGTGTTAACAAGAAGAGTTATTTGAGATCTATTCATTAGTAAAGGGGCTTTTGTGCTCAGCTAGGGGATTATATGGGAAAGTAGGCCTGTGCAAATCCTGGGCCTGGCTGGGCTTCTCAAAGGCATAGCTGTACCAAGACTTTAGCCCTCATCCCTTACTTCAAAGAAAGGGTCACAGACCTGTAGGCTGGTTTGAAAACGGGAGGGTGCGTTTTTTTTATAGAAATGTGGATTCTTTTGTTTGAAAGTTGATCTCAAAATTGGCAGGAAGAAAAATTAATACATTTTTGGAGGTATGTTTATCTGCACATACATATATATTTTTATGTTTATATGCACAGCAAACATAACTTGATTGGACCTCTCCTCTCCCACCCTGGTTGGTCGTAAATAAAATAGAGCTAGATCTGCAATGAATTATATTAGCTTCACTTCCAAAAAAGTATGAGTCAGATAGTTTGCAGTAATAAATAGCAAAGTATTCACATTTTTCTAAGGTTATTGCATCAGTTTTGAGGTATTTAATTTGTTGACATAAAATAGGAGGTGCTTACCTTATTTGCTTATTAGACTATTCCTATTTCCTGTTATATTAATACAGCACTGGGGTTATTCCATCCCTGTTTGAGGGGTACTTAGCTCAGACGGAGTTCTGGCCAGCAGTACAAGAGCAACTGGTTATTCAGAGTTTGACACTGGACATGCAACTCGCTGTCCTAGGACTCTTCACTGGTAAGTATATCATCCCTAGATGATAATCCCTAGAAAATCATCCCTAGATTATTTGCATGTATTTAGATAGCAATATTTTAAGTAGGATTTGAAGCTTTGCACTGTGAAAGTGCAGTAGAAGTAAGGTTTGCGGTATAGCACCATGTAAACAGTCTCTTAGGGAGGAGGGCCAAAGTTATGGTACAGCCAAGCCTTTGAGAAGTCTGTCCAGGCCTGGGCTACCTGCCTTCTAATTTGTCTTTTGTAAGTCTTAATCCTGTAACAATACAGTACCTGCCAATCAACATAACCTGGGCTTCTGGAGGGCCTAGCCCGGCCAAGCAGAGTTCATTATAATGGCTGTAGTTGTGAACAAAAGACAGCTGAGGTGTCAGTCAAGTATGTGTTAACAGTAAGAGCTATTTGAGATCTATTCATTAGTAAAGGCTCTTTTGTGCTGAGCTAGGGGATTATATAGGCCTCTAGGCCTGGGCAAAGCCTGGGCCTGGCCGGGCTTCTCAAAGGCTTGGCTGTACCATGACTTTGGCTCTCCTCCCTCAGGAGTTGTAATAATTGTCAATTCTGTGAAAAAACAGTTGTGAGAAACTCAACATTTCATTGAGTATACTCTGATCCCCTTAAGGAGAAACGTTGAGTTTCTTACCACAGGTTCTTCTCAGAACCAACATTCATTACAGCTCCTGAGAGATTACAGCTCCTGAGAGATTGTTTACATGGTGCTACCACAAACCGTACTTCTAAAGTAATAATTTATTATAAATACAGATCATATCTCAGTTCAGCGAAGTCGAGAGAAGTCTTTTTCCCGTCTTAGTCCTCTCAAGACCAGCTTGCTACCCTTATATTCCTGATGTTCACATTCAAACTGTACATTATTCCATCAGGTGGCACCTGTAGGGATGGTTGGCATAGCAGCGACCTCTCGTGCTATAAATATGTAGATGAGGTCAGCTCATGGTATACGGCTGTTAATGTTGGATGCGGAGCAGTGCATCCAAGGAGTCATTTTGTAACCGTTAGCAACCAGAAGGAACAGCTCTATCTACAAAGTATTGGGTAGGTATGATATGACAGGTGACATCACATGTTTAACTTTAACAGCGCCCTCTATTGAACATTGGCAGACAAAAGAAGATTTGTTGTTAACCGAAGTAATATTTTGATGAAATGTCAGAAAGATTAATGTTATTTTCAGTGGGGCACGTCAGAATGTGGGTTGTGTAATCCTGACCGCAACCGTGGTGCTTATGTCCTTGAGCAAGACACTTTACCATAATTGCTTCTCTCCACCTAGGAAGTAAATGGGTAGCTGTATGTGAGGGCAGAGTTGGTTACTGTGTTTGTTTAACCCTATATGCACCAAAATGGCTGAGATGGTTTTCAGAGCCTGATGAGGAGGGGTAATAAACAGCGAAGTGAATAGTTTACCAGGCACTTTATAAGTAATTATTATTATTATTATTTCAAACAGAATATAAAGCAGTAATTTAATTTCTTTGAAAAAAAATTATACTGTCCAAGAACAAAAATTAATGAATTTTGTTTGTTTCTGTCCTGTAGTCAAAACAAAGACTCCTGGCTCGGCCTCATAACATACGGCACATATTCTATTTGGATTGATGGAAAGGAAGCTGAGTATGAAAACTGGTCCCCTCAACTGGCAAACGAAACCCAAAATTTCTTCTGTGGGAAGGCCAACTTTGGGGGCGACGGGGTGTGGTACCTAGCTAACTGCAGTGCACCCCTGGGAAGCTACATATGTGAAACAGTGCAAGGTATGTTGTCAATTAAATCCGGCCCCAATTTCATGACTGTGCTTATAAGCAACACAACGTTGCTTACTATATTTTACAGGTGCTTACTATCAAGTTGTACTTTAATAATTTGGAATGTAAACATGTAGGATTTGAGGCTTTGCATGGTGGACATAGATATTATTGAGTTCTTTCGGGCACACCATGTATTGATCTCTTCTTGGATGAAGTGATGGCTCTGAGAAGAGCCGGTTGGTTTGTTCTCAACGTTTTGATTAGTCTGCTCTCACTATGAATAACTTTCCCTGAAAATGCCCTGAAAATCCATTTTTACCATGAAATAAGTAAGTAAGACTAATTGCGGTGACACCATGTGGAATCTCAATTGAGTAGTAATTAGTTCTGAAAAGAACTGGAGGTACAACTCGACGTTTCGATCAGTATGCTCTGATCGTCCTCATGAAATACTCTTGGGATTCCTTCGGCGTGAAAACGCTGTGAAAATGCCACGAACATCTCGTGGCAGTTTTGGGGCAGCTCATTAATTCTTGAGAGCGCCGTGAATTTGCTGTGAAATCACTGTGAACATTATTGCCAATATCTGAGAGGAAGAGACACAGTGAAATTGCAGTGAAATTACAGTGAACTGTTATTTCAAGGCAAAATGGATTTTCAGGGTATTTTCAGGGTGAAGTTGTTCATAGTGTCTTGCCGTCATCAGGAGACAGTCTCCTGATGACGGCTAGAGCAGACTAATTTGGTGTACCCAAAAGAACTTTACAACGAATGTAAACATGTTATAGAGAATTCGCTGTTGCAAACTGCTTACCAACCTAAAGGACCTGTAGTATAAATGCAAAATAATGGTTATTAGCCAATACGTTTCGAACCTAGCAGCTTCTTTCTCAAAGGCAAAATGGATTGTTTTTTTTCGTCCATTTTGCCTTTGAGAAACAACCTGCTAGCTCGGTTCAAAACATAAGGCTAATAACCATTATTTTGCATTTATACTACAGGTCCTTTAGGTGGGTAAGCAGTTTGCAACAGCTAATTCTCTATTTATTTTTGTGTGCAACATATTTACATTTTGCGTGTTATAGACACTATGAACAATTTCACCTTGAAAATACCCTGAAAATCCGTTTTGCCTTGAAATAACAGTTCACCGTAATTTCACTGCAATTTCGCAGTGTCTCTTCCTTTCATATATTGGCAATAATTTCCACGGTGATTTCACAGCAAATTCATGGTGCTCTCGAGAATTAATGAGCTGCCCCAAAAACTGCCACGAGAAGTTCAATGGCATTTTCACAGCGTTTTCACGGCGAAGGAATTCCAAGAGTATTATTTCATGGCAATTTGTCGTGAACTATTTATTTCAGGGCATTTTCATGGTAAAGTTATTCATAGTAAGACAAGTGAATAATAAGGTGATGGGGTAATGGGAGGTGGGTTGGGTGTAAAACTGCCATGTAGTAGCCAACGTTTCCCCCCCCCCCCTCATTTTAACTGCTGTATTTGTTTATAAAATAATTGTAATAATAATAATAATAATATGAACTTATATAGCGCACGTATCCACCAAACTGGTGCTCAAGGCGCATTATATTATTACCCCTGCTCATCAGGCTCATAAATCATACCTGAAACCATCTCAGCTCCCTGGGGAGTATACAACTCAATTGCTGCCATTACAGCGCATATAGGGCTAATCAAACACAACAACCAACACTGCCCTCACAGGTACCAATTTATCCCTGGGTGGAGAGAAGCAATTATGGTAAAGTGTCTTGCTCAAGGACACAAGCACCCTGGTCGCGGTTGGGATTCGAACCCACATTCTGACGACTCAGCCATCAGAACACAAATCCGATGCACTAAACCGCTCGACCATGGCACTCCATGGCGCTTGTATGTAGTATTGTGTCTCCCTGCTTACTGTAATTTTTAATAATTTTGTATTATTTCTGGTGGCAAAGGACCTGGGTTAATTGTTCCTTCTGTGTGATATTTTAACATCAAAGATGATTTTTATATAGTTAACATTGTGAGGTTCTTCAACCTGGGGCCTATTGCATAGAGCTGCTTAGCAGATAAAATTGCTTACCAGAAATATTTGCTCAGTGTATTTCTTCGGTTGCCAGCCAAACTTTCACACAAAATGCATTTATTTTGGCTGGTAGTCGGTTTTATATTGCTTAGCAAAAATATTTGCTAAGCAAAATTCTCTTCTTAGCAGCTCTGTGAAATTGGCCCCTGGAGGAAAGAAACTGGGGAGGGATGGGGAAACAATTGATAGGTTCATAAATCATACACAAAATTCAATGCCGTTATTTCCCAGTTTCAAAACCACAATTCTGGCTTTGCAAAAATATTTGTTGAGCAAAATTCTCTGCTTAGCAGCTCTATGAAATTGGCCCATGGATGAACCTCGAGCATCGTCGCTGATATCTAAATTATTGTCCTATGAGACTGTGTCGTCATGTACATTTGCATTGACAGCATTTGTTTTGATTTGACTATTTACAGATCCCATCCTCGTCAAACGCTTGACAGAGGAACCATTTTTCCAGGCCACCAAGACCCTCTTGGAACTCGGCCCGAATGTCACCGAGTCAGTCCTCCGAGCGTTCCTCAATGTCACAAAGCTAGAGGTGAGACTCAACAAGCAACATCAATTACTTTCTATGAATGTGCTTTGGAAGACTCTTAAATTTAAAGTAGGGTTTTCACTCACGTGACACTTTCGTTCGCACACAGAGTGCTGCTCGTAGTCCCCCTGTACAAAGTATATGCGTGACACGTTCACCCAATGGAGAGACCGGAGGTCACTACGGTCACTACGCGTGGGACGGCAATTTTAGCGAGTGCCCGTTTCAAGCCACTCTGACCGAGTTCGATTCGCACTTTTTCGTTTGCTCTAGCAGCCTTTTCATTGGTTGTAAGCCTTCCGAAGATTACCGAGATTACAGTACATGAATGCCCAAATCATGTCCAACCTGTGCCGACAGCCGGAATGAAAACGATCAACGACTTCAGATGAAATGAAGACTTTCCATCAATTTTTCTAAATGAAAACATCGTCTGACACGTATGGCACAAAGGTGAGTACCTTTCTTAAATATCTGATAATAATTGTGCAAAGTTTGATGACAATATTCTGAAAATTAATAATGCTATCCCAACTTTTTCACGACCCTTTCTTGCCACGTTTTTCACTTCAACCCAGCGACAATCGTGTTCACAATGACTCACTGACCCTCCGTAACCCACGGAGCGTCCATTTTAGCACAGGACAGTTATTGTTTTTTATCTGGCTTACGGGTGTATTAAGAATATTGAATTGTTATTAAACTGATTTGAAATAAATCGTAGTACATTAATCTTAGTACATAACTACAAAATAAGGTAAAATTCAGTCAAGAATACTTGGAACAACTGGCGTAATTACTGGTAGAATTAGATATGTGAAGTTACGTTACCCTCCAAAAAAGTGGTACGGTCCGCGTACGCGTTATCAGCTGTTGTTTGTACATGTTGTGAATGAATCTGTCGGGAGTTTTCTCGGTGGGTTAGTGGAGTTTGTACAACTAAAACCTGCAGATATGTCTGATCCATGTCCGTAAATGTGATCTTCTTTTGATAGCCGACGAAAATTTGTGAGTATAAGTGCAGATTAATGTGTGATTTATGTCTTAAAACTAACTAATTTTGACACGATGTCCGAGTGTGTTCGCGGCCGTGTACTGATTTTTTTTTGCGAATCTGTTTACTTTGTTTACCGGGAATTTTCTCCAACGAACTACGAATACGATGGGTTTTGTGAAATTTATGTAATTAAACCTCAAGATATGCCTTGTCCATGTCCATAAATGTGATAATCATTTGATAGCCGATGGAAATATGTGACTGAGGAGACTGAGTGCAGATTGAGGTGTGATTTATGATAACAATTTTGCAAGAAGCAGGATGGACCCCTTGTATAACAATATTCGTACCATGGTATCATTTTGCTTGTCCTTTATTAACTCTTATTTATTACCTACCTGCCCATATTTATGTTTCAGAACCAAGACAACAAGAACGGCCTACTACAGCATCAATCTCGGCACCTTCACTGGAGGTGATGGCAGGAACTGAAGAGGACTGAAGAGAACTGAAGAGGACGTGCCATAGTCTTATTTTTGTCAAATTGTGAACAATGTTAATACAAATACCTATATTTGCTTTGAAAATATTTTTTTATAGAAACTTCACACTTGACGTCACACAATGTAAAATTGGCCATCTTTATGTGGAATGACAACCCATTTTTGAAAGCACCACTATGCGTTATGCATAATTACCACGTGAGGCACATAAGTGTTTATCAAAGAAGAACACTTTTAGCAGTTCAATGCCAACAAAAGTTTCCCGCATACTGGTGTTTGTCAAGAACTATCGATAAAAATCAAGACAAAAATTTTGCCAAAAATGTGAATATATTTTCAATTATTATTAATAATAATTTCATATTAATTATTAATCATAATTTCATATTAATTACTTAATATTTTGTAATTTTTAAAGTGGAACGTTCACACTGCCTTATATCAACACTTCTTGAACACAAAATAGCTGAATAAATTGCTTGTACAATGCATGTTCAAGCAAAAAACTGAAAATATGCTGTTTTTCTATGATTTATTATTCATATTTTCATAATTATAGGTAGTTCATCTCAGCAATATGCACAATATTAAAGTACTAACTATCACCAACCTTTGTGCCAAGTTTGATATGCATACATTGCTTCGTTTTTGAGTAATGGGCAAATTTAACTGAATTGTCTTAAAATTAACAGTACCGTCGCAAAAACAAAGAAAGACTTAAGAATGACCTTTGACCTCGAGCCCAAAAATGGCATTGTTTGTCAATATAAAATCATGCATATCTCAGCAACCGCACGACTGATTTTAAAAATTCCAAGTGTTTCTGAAATGGGAAGAGTTGCTCTTTAAGCCAAGCACACTTCTGAATGCTCATTCATAGCTTTGAGAAACCACCTAAAATGCCTATTTAAAGGTGACAATATTGTCACGACCAACAGGGCATGGAATCGGAGTGCTAGTTTTAGATTAACTGAGTGACTGAAAATAATACATTCATGGTAAGGTCTTATTACCGTTGCTGCTGCATAAATGAGCCAGTAATTTTCAGTCCCTGTTGTCATCTTAAACTAGGACACCGATTCTATGCATAGCTGCCAACTATTACGTAATTATTACAATTTTTTTCAGGAATTAAGAAAGTACAAATTGATTTACGTACATATATATGTAGTAGGTTTTTGTTTGATTTATTTGCAGTTGGTCATCTTGACCATCATTTTAGTTTTTAATACAAATTGTTATGTCTTGGTCGGTTTCATTACGAATTGGAATTTTGAAATATTGGCAGCTATGCTATGCCCTGTTGAAAGTCTGCTCTGATCGTGACGATAGTGTCCTAACTGTTGGGACGCTCCATTTAGAATGATAAGTGCTCCTGTTAAGAAAGCAGGCGGCATTCCATAAGGAATGATACATTAGGATTTTCTCAAGTATTTAACATTTGTGACCACAAACTGGGCAGAAAGGTGTCGGGTGTAATTGGCTAGTCATCATCATCCTTCGGCCACAGCCGAGATGTTTTTAAAAACCTTACACCAGGTGGGTGTGTCTTTCATGACTCTGCCTAGTTCTTCACACAGCAGTCCCTGTGTCTCTGGCAACAACATCCGGGAATGTCACGGGACGTCTACGGTCTTCCCCTCCTTGAGTATGGGAGCCTCCATAGTATTAGATCTGATATAATTTGATCATTTGCCCGAAGACAGTGTCCTGCAAAGCATGCTCTCTTCATCACCACAGTTGTTGAAATTGGTGAAATGTTCCCATATATCTTTTACATGGGAACAGTCACCATAATGTTCACTTGTCTTATTAGATTTATTTGCAATTTTGCAACTCTCAAAGGACAAACAATGGTTTATGCTACAATAAAGCATGCGGCACAGTGGTGTTATTTCGTTTCAATTCATCCATTTAAATGGGTAATTACAAGCCTTGATTAACTGGCTCAACATAACAAATATCAGCTACTCCAAGTTTAATTTACAATTGAAAAGCTCTTTTTCCGCTCAATTCAGTGTCATCAATATCTCAAATTAACAATGTTCCCAATGTTTTAGGATTTTTCCTTTTCCATCAAAATCTAGAGGAAATGCTCTATATGGTGACATGAAAACTGGTCCCTCAAACTGGTTCCTGGGGTCAGTTTTTGACCTTTTCATGGCTGTTACGCATTATGGTAAATGCAGAGAAGTTTTGGGTTTTGCTAGAGCGGGTCACATATGACTTATTATACTGCATGAATGCTGTGATTCTTTCAGATGCTGCTGATGTCCATGGGTCAGAATGAGCAGTTAACAGTGCTGTGCCGTGAGGACTTTGTGGTCCTACCAGCAGGCAGCGATGAAGCTCGCCAGAAACTGTGCAACTTAAATCTAACAGCTCTATGGATGGAACAGACTCAGTACTGGAGCTTGGCAGAACTGGAAACAAAGGTAGGCAATAATAATAATAATGATAATGATAATGATAATGATAATGATAATGATAATGATAATGATAATGATAATGATAATGATAATGAAGACAGCAAGGATTCTGCGAAAGACACTCGAGATCTAAGGCTCGAGGTGTAACCGGCAGAAAGGAAGACAAGATCTTTCTTTTCATGCTGTGCTAATGCGAAATAATAATAATAATAATAATAATAGTAATAATAATAACAATAATAATAATAATTCCGGAAAAGGTAGAAGAAACGGACCATGTCAAGATTCTCTGGGACTTCAACATCCAGACAGATCATGTTATAGAACATAGATGGCCGGATGTTGTTGTCTTGGATAAGCATGAGAAGATGTGTCATCTTATCGATATAGCTGTGCCGGGTGATAGTAGAGTAGCTTAGAAGGAGAAGGTGCAGAAATATCAGGATTTAGCGAGAGAACTCCGCAAGCTGTGGCAAGTCAAGGTCAAGGTTATTCCTATGGTAGTGGGAGCACTGGGTACAATCCCGAAGACGTTGGAGAAACATCTCAAGGAGATAGGAACATCTGTTAGAGTAGAATTACTACAGAAGGCGGCACTCTTAGGGACAGCAAGGATTCTGCGAAAGACACTCGAGATCTAAGGCTACGGGACGTAGCTTGACTCGAGTGTAACCGCAGAAAGGAAAACAAGATCTTTCTTTTCATGCTGTGCTAACGTGAAAATAATAATAATAATAATAATAATAATAATAATAATAATAATAATAATAATAATAATAATAATAATAATAATAATAATAATAATAATAATAATAATAATAATAATAATAATAATAATAATAATAATAATAATAATAATAATAATAATAATAATAATAATAATAATAATAATAATAATAATAATAATAATAATAATAATAATAATAATAATAATAATAATAATAATAATAATAATAATAATAATAATAATAATAATAATAATAATAATAATAATAATAATAATAATAATAATAATAATAATAATAATAACATATAGTGCATGTATCCACGAAATTGGTGCTCAAGGGGTATTACGTTATTACTCTCTGCTCATCAGGTGCATAAATCATTCCTGAAACCATCTCAGCTCCCTGGGGAGTATACAGCTCAATTGCTGCCATTTCGGCACATATGGGCTAATCAAACAAAACAATCAACTCTACCCTCAGAGGTACCCATTTACTTCTGGGTGAAGAGAAGCAATTATGGTAAAGTGTCTTGCTTAAGGACACAAGCACCATGGTCGCGGTCGGGATTCGAACCCACATTCTGACGACTCAGCTATCAGAACACAAATCCGATGCACTAAACCGCTCGACCATGACACTCCACAAAGGTATTTATGCATAAACAAGGGGGGTTTGATGCTGCGTTCCAGTAACTTTGTATCATTCTAAATCCATGCATTATTGTAAAATAACGATCCAAACCCGCTTTTCAAAAAACAGATCAGTGAACTTCAGACTTTCGTGAATCGCAGCTCCCCGGCCATCCCGCCGGCGTTCGCTCACTACGCCAACCTCACAGACATCATCCAGAAAAACCTGCTCCTCTCCAGGCTGACGGAAGAAGCATCATGGCGACCCTTCTACCCCGAGGCGCTCTTAGACAGTTTTGAGAACGTGACCGGAAGCGACGCCGAGTGGCATGAGATGTTTGCCAGGATCTCAACCATGATGAATGTTAATGCATTGCCTGAGTGGTTTAGCATGTCGTAAGTACTTCGGATATGTATGTTTATATTTATAAAAAAAAACATTTTTGGTTATATATAGTAAGATCTGCAGTGACACCATGTATTGAACTAATCTCTTTTGACTTGTGAGGGTTCTGAAAGGAACCTTTTGGTTAACTCTGTCGTTTCTGTCAGTATGCTCTGATTGTTACAATATTTCACTGATCAAAATACTAGTTGGAACTAACTGCTTGATGGGGTAATAACACATAATATCCCATACAATAATTTCACTTAAAAAATACATGCTTTCATTTTGTCAAATTCACATTTAATAGATGGTATGCCAATTTTGAATTACCAATTTTTATACGACAGCTTTTAATTTTGAGAACTTACCAATAGTATTCTTTGCCTATTAAAGATCTAAGGTTATTTATTTATTTTTTTAAATTTTATTCATTTTTTTAAAATTCTCCAGTGGAGTTAAACTCCATTTATTACATCCTTATTACTACCAAACAGCACAATTACAAAATACCACAAAATATTTAAAACAAAATAACACATTGTTGACAGGACAAAAGCACATAAACTCGCAAATTAAATCAACAAAATTAAAGGTGACAATAAACAGATGGTATTCATCAAGAGCATCCTAATATACACAACTAATTAAACCCAAATAAATAAATAAATCTAATATTTATTATCTGCATCTTTAATTAATTTCTTTCAGTTGTTTTAATTTTGGGAAATTACACCAAAAGTGCCCTTTGCCCAATTAGAGTTTTTCTCCAATCCTTATAAAATGTTTTATAAAGAAGTCTTCTTCACACATTATGTTCTACCATTCTAGGATGGGATCACTCGTAACAGCCTTCATGCCAGGGTACCCAGTTGCTCAATACAACATGGACGTTGTCCAGTTGGCCGATACCGTGATTCAGGCAGCCAACCAACTCTTCACAGTGATACAAGGTAATTCACCGCACTCAAGAACAGCCTTAAAGGGCCTCTGAAATCATTCCTAAATCACTTATTTAAAATTGAATTTAAGTTTCTGTCGTATCAGTGAAGACTATTTGCGGTTACACCATGTGAAATACTCAGTTGAGTAGTAATTAGTTCTGAAAAGAACTGGAGGTTACAACTCGACGTTTCAATCAGTATGCTCTGATCGGCTTCAGGAGAACATTGTATGTTGTATTGATTTTGAATTAAAATCCCTTACACCTTGATTGTGTTTCTCTGCAGAGTTTGGCGAGGGACGGATTTTCAGCGGGGCGATGCCAGAGACAGGTCGTTTCTTGCAAGGCATCATGGGTTTCTTGGAGCAAGGACCTGTGCTCCTGAATGTAATAGCAGAGACATTGACTGACACAGCAAAGGTTGGTGTGGGGATTGCCGTTATATGTGTTTGAAACAGAAATTTGTTTCCAATTGAGTGGGGTTTTTTTCTAAGGTAAAAAATAATAAAAATCAGAGGAACAAACAGTCAACATCTGGCTAAAAATTAATTGGACACATTAGGTATGTGAAAATCTGCTGTTTAACATTTGATATATACTACTCAAAACAATTTAGGGAACACCAGATTTTTATTACATCAAATAGGTTTGAAATGTTCCATGAACCGGGATTTTCATTTGCAACCCCCTCTCTCTTTCAGTAGTCATGTCATGAAATGTGTAATCACTACATGCATCCTTTATCATCTGTTTCATTGTGCAGTTGTTTCTCATCAATTCTGTGAAACATTGTGTTTATCTGAAATAAATTATCTTGCTTTAACTGAGATTATTCCGGTGTTCCCTAAATTGTTTTGAGTAGTATTAATAATAATGGACACTTATATTGCGCCGGTATCCGGCAAGTTTGATGCTCATGGCGCATGAACATTATTACCCCCTGTCATCGGGCCAGTTATATCATTCCTAGAACCATCTCAACTCCCTGGGGAGTATGCAGCCCATGCTGCCAAATGTGTAGCGCAACGAGCTTAATCAAACGCAATTACCATCTATGCCCTCACAGGTCCCCATTTATACTCCTGGGTGAAGAGAAGCAATTATAGTTAAGTGTCTTGCTCAGGGACACAATCACCATGGTCGCAGCCAGGATTCGAACCCACAATTCTGACGACTCGGCCATCAGAACACAAGTCCTATGCACTAAACCGCTCAGCCAACCGCTCAGCCATTATATTACATGAATTTAACATGCATTTTACTTAGTGTAGAATTGATGATTGTATCAAACATCTCTGGAAATTGTTATCAGTAAAATTATTTCCCAAGTGAATTTTCATCTTTATGAGATGAGAATTCCTTGTAAGAATGAATTGAACAAATCTGTTTTCACTATTTTCTCATTTTATAACAAAACAATGAAATTGAGCTGAAAGTTTCACAGGTTTGATTATTTAAAGTGTGTCTTAAGTAAGAGTAATTGCGGTGACACCATGTGAAATGCTCAATTGAGTAGTAATTAGTTCTGAAAAGAACTAGAGGTACAACTCGACGTTTCGATCAGTATGCTCTGATCGTCCTCAGGAGAATGTGTGTCTTGATTCAAAGAGAGTCAGCATACTCGTTGATTCAGTTTTGCCAACATTTTTAATGCCAATATTGTATCTTCACAGCAATTCAGTAAAGGGAGGAGGGCTAAAGTCATGGTACAGCCAAGCCTTTGAGAAGCCTGACCAGGCCTAGGCTACCTGGCCTCCTAATGTGTATTTTGCGAGTCCTAATCCTGTGTAAACAATACAGAACCTGCCAATCAACATAACCTGGGCTTCTGGAGGGCCTAGCCCAGCCAAGTAGAGCTCATTATAATGGCAACAGACAGCTGCGGTGTCAGTCAAGTCCATGTTAACAATAAGAGCTATTTGAGATCTATTCATTAGTAAAGCGACTTTTGTGCGCAGCTAGGGGATTATATAGGCCTCTAAGCCTTGGCAAAGCCTGGGCTTCTCAAAGGCTTGACTGTACCACGACTTTGGCCGTCCTCCCTAAATATTTCTATGTTCACTCCACAAACTGTTGACCAAATGTAATACCGATTTCACACACACACTCTCTCTCTCTCTCTTTCTCTCCATCCAGTCTACCGCCCTAATCAGTATGTCAGACATTAGACAGGTGTTTTGTAATGACACTGTGCGACAGTCACTGTTCTCTAACTCCTCTGTCATTACCACTTCCCTGGATAATTACCTGTGTGTCGTGAACTATGACCTCCTGGCAGAAGAACTGAAGGGGCTCGTCTCCTTTGAAGATATCGTGTCACAGGTGAGCCCAGTTTATACACATCATTATTTTTCACAAAATATACAGTTTACACTAATTAGTAGTAGAAGTAGCAGTGAAGTGCCATGGTCGAGCGGTTTAGTGTTCTGATGGTTGAGTCATCAGAATGTGAGTTTGAATCCTGGCCACAACCGTGGTGCTTATAATTATGTCTTTGAGCAAGACACTTTTACCATAACTGCTTACTCTCCACCCAGGAGTAAATGGGTACCTGTGAGGGCAGAGTTGGTTGTTGTGTTTGATTAGCCCTGTATGCGGCGAAATGGCAGCAATTCAGCTGAATACTCCCCAGGGAGCTGAGATGGTTTCAGGAATGATTTATGCGCCTGATGAGCCTGATGAGCAGGGGGAAATGAACAGCGCAGTGAATAGTTTACTAGACAGCTGCAATTGAGCTGTATACTCCCCAGGGAGCTGAGATGGTTTCAGGAATGATTTACGAACCTGATGAGCAGGGGTAATAAACAGAATAGTTTACTAGACAGCTGCAATTGAGCTGTATACTCCCCAGGGAGCTGAGATGGTTTCAGGAATGATTTACGAAACTGATGAGCAGGGGTAATAAAGGCGCTGTGAATAGTTTACTAGACAGCTACAATTGAGCTGTATACTCCCCAGGGAGCTGAGATGGTTTCAGGAATGATTTATGAACCAGATGAGCAGGGGTAATAAAGGTGCTGTGAGCTCCAGTTTGGTAGATAAGTGGATGCATTATATATGTACTCATTATTAGTAGTAGTAGTAGCAGTACTATACTACAGCCTTGCAATAATGAAACTGAGAAAATTATTTTATACAAGTAAACTGCTACTCAAAGAGCTTTTAAAATACTGAGTCTGCACTTTTGTATGAAACGGCACTTTTCGATGGAATAATATAATCATATTTTTGGAAGGACAAAATTGTTTCTCTGTATATGTATAAAATTTGAGTTAGTTTTGACATTGCCAAAACATCATTTTGAGGCTATTTATTTTTAGAAGTTAAAATTTTACTTGAAATTCAAAATTTTCCAAACTTCAATGCGCCCTTATATACACACCCACATAAATATTAATTCATGATTTGTTTACAGATCATGCAGTTCCAGGCAGAGCCACTCAACACCACACAGCTCCACAGCACCGTCAACATCACAGGTCTCACCAAGAGCGTAGAAACACTCATACAGAACTTTAATGCCCTCCCGTTCACCATAGCATCATGGGACCAACGCTACAATTTCACCTCATTGGTCGCAGTGGCTGAAGCGCTGCTGAAAGCAACATTAATGCAGTATGAAAACGTCGCACCTCAGAATGACATCAAGTAATAATAATAATAATAATAATAATAATAATAATAATAATAATAATAATAATGAAGGCATTTTTAAAGCGCTCTTACACGAGGTATCACAGCGCTTTACAACAAACTGGAAACACAAAGCAAAAATGTATGATGATTAAAATAAGTGGGTTTTAAGCAATGACTTGAATTGTTTAAGCAATACAGCATGGCGAATGACATATGGTAGACCATTCCAAAGATCAGGTGCTGCAGAATAGAAACCTTTGCTAGAGGACTTTAAATTAGTTTTTAGCTTTGTTAACATCTGGGAATCTGAAACCGGAGTGAAGTCCACTGTAATTTGGTTGATAAGGAGTGATAAGTTCTTTGACATATGAAGGTAGCATTTAAAAATAATAGTCAAAATTTTAAAATCAATACGTTTATGAACGGGAAGCCAGTGAAGTTGTTCAAGAAGGAGGGAAACGTGATCAAACTTTTTAGTCATAAATATCAATTTTGCAGCTCTGTAAGTTGACATTATTATAGGTTAATCATATACCCCTTTGACCCAACCCCACCCACTTATCCACCATTGCACTAAGGCAGTGTCGGGTATCCAGATACCTGGATACCCGACCGAACTGTCATTACCCAATTCCATTTTTCGGTTCCAATTACCCCGTAAATGACCTTTAAAATTTCAACTGAACATTTAAGCCACGCAAATGTAATTCTCCATTTTTTTGCTCAAAAACTGTGTGATGGGGATGCTACAAGTCTTTTTTTTAATATAGAGGCAGGAAATTATAAGTAAGTCCACATTTATTATGACTCTAAATAAAACAAGAGAAACTTGTGTTCATTTTGGTTATTTTATACATTCGGGAGTATTTGTGTGTTTTTACAAAATTGTTTACGGGTATCTGGTTCCTGAAATAGCCGAAAATGTACACAATACCTTCCAATGCACAACCCCAAATCACAAAGTACCTTTTTGCAAAGCCCCAAACAACACTGCAAGTCCAAAACCTCATATCTTAAACCCTAATTCCCCAACTAGTCCCCATCTCCTCCCCCCCCTCCCCCCTACAAAAAAAAACAGACCATAGCCTTCAACCCCAAATCCTAAACCCCAAATCCCAAATATGCAAACCTCAAATGCCGGAACCAAATTCCAAAACTCAATTCCACAATACAAAAAAAATCAAATCCAAAAGCTTAAAAAACTAAATATATTACAACTATAAACCCCAAGCAAACCAATACTAATTAGGGAGGAGGACCAAAGTCACGGTACAGCCAAGCCTTTGAGAAGCCTGGCCAGGCCCAGGCTACCTGGCCTCCTAATTGTCTTTTGTGAGTCCTTATCCTGTAACAATACAGTACCTGCCAATCGACATAACCTGGGCTTCTGGAGGGCCTAGCTCATTATATAGGCCAGTAGGCAGGGGAAAAGCCTGGGCCTGGCCGGGCTTCTCAAAGGCTTGGCTGTACCATGACTTTGGCCCTTGTCCCTTAGTTTAAAATGTCTACAATCTGACGAAAACTCAATCCACGTGACCAATTTAGGATATTCTTCTCTTTATTTTTTCCAGCACGCTGGATCTCGAGATGTTCCTGCAATACATGCCTGGATTACAGGTGGTCCTAGACAGTGTAACCAATGGCTCCAGCTTGGTAGAGTTGAAAACAATGCACGCTGCCATTAACTTCATCAACAGGCTTATTGACAATGCAAAAGGTATTTTGAACTTCTAGTTCTTACCGGAAACTCTTTTTCCTTGTCTAGTAGACATTGGTGTCAATATTGGGATTTTATTTAAATTCATCAAGCAGCAAACATTACGGTACTTTGCTCATGTAAGGCCAAAAAAAACAGTCTCCTGTTTCTGGTCTCTGTGCGCGCGCGTCGCCGCAGACCCGCGCGTTGTCATTTTAAATTTTTGTTGTTGTTGTTGTTGTTGTTGTTGTTGCTGTTGTTGTTGCTAGAAATGATGGTAGCCAAAATTGCTGGATCGATTGGAATTCTGTCTTGCTGTACTTTAAACGACTTTTTCACACAGGGGTATGAACGTTTGCCCAATTTGTGAGGCCTCTCTTAGCCACCATACTTTGTATATGGGAAATATAGTAAACTTCGCATATACGATGTGTCCCGTATTTTCCTGTTGGCAAAAAAAAAGATGTCCGAAAAAAAGTGCATCACCGCATCGATTTTGAAGCCGACCGATGACCAGAAACCGGAGACTTTTTTTGGGGGGGGGGGGGGGGCTTAAAGGGACATGAATCACTTGAGAACAAAATATCAGAAGGAAAAGTGTAGGTAAGACGGGGCAGAGGAAGACCACAAAGGGAATAGGAGAAAGATGTTGAAGAGTGGATGGGAGCGATGTTTACTAGTGTGGGACAGTTGGCAGTGAGCAGGGAGAAGATATATGGCATCTATCAATGCTGCAGCGCTCATAACTGGATAAGCAATTCATTCAGTACTTAAAGGCACTCTAGTACAAACCTTGGATTATTAGGACTATGCCTCCATACAAAATTTTTGCATTTTTGTAATTAATGAAATATTGAATTGAATTGAAAAGCTTAGAAATAGTCAAAGCAAATCCAAGACAGCAAGTTGCGGTAGCACTGTATAAATTCTCTAATGAGTTGTAAAAAAATGTGTTGATTCTGAAAAGGTCAAGTGGTTTGACAACTTAATGTTTCGATCAGTGTGCTCTGATCATCTTCAGGGGAAAAAAAATAGCCTAATTTGTACAACTCATTTGAGAATTTACATGGTCTAACCGCAAACCTAGCCTGGAGATCTGACGTCGCGCTTTGAGCTAGTGGCATGTGAATTACGCCAGATCCTGGCCGTGATACCGCCATATTTTCCCCCGATGTTCAACTTTGACCTTGGTTGGTAGCTAGCGTGCAAACCTCGAAGCGTGACGTCAGATCTTCAGCACAACGTATCCAATGAAATCCCTTGAATGGTACGCCTGGAGCCTGTCTATATCCTTGATATAGGATAAAGACAGGGGATCAGTCTACCACAAACCTTCCTAGATTTACTTATGACATAAAACACAATAAAGGGGGCCACTTTCCTACCGTCACGTTAGCAGTTTTTCTAATGGTTGTAATTTTTTTTTTAATATCTGAAACCACCCAAAAAGAATTTCAACATTTGAATAGACATGCATGCTTATCCTAAAGATAATTTGAGTTGATTATTACTATTATTTTTTTAATTACCCTAAAATTTACATCAACAAATGGACGGAAAAGTGAGGTAACTTTTTCCGTCCAATTTTTATGGAAATTTGAGTGTAAAAAATATATATAAAAAAATAAAAAAATAAAATAAATCAACTCAAATTAGTTCTAGTATAAGCCTGCATGTCCATTCACATGTTGAAACACTTTTTGGTCGGTTTCAGGTACTTAAAAATAAATAACGACCATTGGAAAAACTGCTAACGTGACGTATGCAAAGTGGCCCCCTTTATTGTGTTTTATGTCTAATGCTATGCTTAAAATCTTATTTAGAAGTATATTTACTGTTCAACCTGCAGCTAACTCTTGCCGAGACGGATGGTATAGACACAACCGCTCATGTTACAAATACATGAATGAGACTGGTCCACTCTGGCCAAGTCACTTCGGCTGCCTGTCATCACATAGGTGGAGCCACCTGGTTAACGTCGAGAGTCAAGATGAACAAGACTTCCTGCAGAGCATTGGGTAGGTACAAATAATCACCTCGTTTTTCTTCTGTCTTCTCCGTACAGGCCAGCTCATACTTCATGCAAATGCGAAGGCAATAACTGTGACGTTGACAGTATAAAAATTGGGCTATTTCAACTTTGATTTAATTTTTTCCTACACCGACGTGTGTATAGCACTGCATGCTCAGTGCCTTCTGAGTGTCTGTGAAAAAACTTCACATAGTGACTCGGGCGGGATTCGAACCCACGACCTCCTGCTTATTCAATTCAATTCAATTCAATTCAATTCAATTCAAAGTAACATTTATTTCCACATGATATCATCATCAAGAAAAGTACAGTGGGAAAATACTGAAGTGGAGGCACATTCCAAAAAAGCAGGGCTTGTCAAGGAACAGCCTGTATACAGAAACAGAGTAACAGCTTCACACAAAAAAACGTACGCATCATTAATACCACATACAACAAACAACAATGACAGTGTGTATACGTGTACTAAGACTGACAAAAGTAATTAGACAATAAGTAACTTAATGAGAAAATAATAAAATGACAGTACAGACGTCTTAACTTCTTGACCACTGAGCTTGCCCGATGACGATTGGCCGGCTAGAATACTATATAGCAGCGGGTTCCGCGATATATAGGTTGGTGAAATTCTTGTGTCGGGTGATAACGAATTAAAAATCATTGATTTAATTTTGCCCTACACCGATGTGTGTATAGCACTGCATACTCAGGCACTCGGAAAGCACTGAGTATGCAGTGCTATACACACGTCAGTGTTGGGCAAATTTAAATCAATTGTTTATCACCCGATGCAAGAATTTCACCAACCTATATATTTCAACTTTGGGCTGCTTTTCATCGTTTGATGGACCCACTAGGCCTCATTGATTCAACAAACTAATTATATTAAAATTCTTTTTTATTAGGCAAGATGCAGACTCTTGGCTGGACCTCTACTCCTACGGTCAGCAGTTATACTGGGGTTACAGTGGCCAGTCACTGGACTACCAGAACTTGTCTCCGCAAGGCCCTAGCTTTGGCGGTAATCTGACTTGTGCCAAGGCTAACTTTGGTACCGATGGGTTATGGTATCCCGAAGACTGCAGAGTCCCATTGCCTAACTACATATGTGAAGCTTTGCCAGGTAAGGACATTTCTCTGTTTTTTGGTGTAAGTTTATTCAAACTTTGCATGGAGGAAGGGCATATGTGAGGTTGGCTTGTAGGGACACCAATGTCAAAGATTCATTTATCCCCAAGACAGTTAAAGACAATCTGATGGGATGAAATATGATCACTTGAGGGTGAATAAATGTCTGGTAAAGACCAGAAGGCTTTGCATTATCAGCAATATATGTGACTGGCTCTGGCAAAATCCTAAACTTGGACCTAATTTTCAAATGTGACCTCCCAAATTTATCGTGAAAATTAACAATGTTCCCAACAATGATTTCATGATTTTTCTTTTTCCATCAAAATCTAGAGAAAATGCTCTATATGGTGACATGAAAACTGGTCCCTCAAACTGGTCCCTGGGGTCAGTTTTTGACCTTTTCATGGCTGTTACGCATTATGGTAAATGCCAAGAAGTTTCGGGTTTTGCCAGAGCAGGTATACCAATCAGCAAGTATGAAGGGAGTGCATGAGAAGTAAACAGCCCCGGTAGCCTGTTAGGTGCTCATCAGCTAATCAAACAAAATTATGCAGAACCATTCCATGGGCGGATCCAGAATATTTTTTAGGGGGGGGGGCTGAGAATCAAGAACGATTTTTCAGTACTACAAAAATTACAATGAAATAATCAAAGGGAGAGGAAAACAAAGCACAGTGGGGGGAAATGAGGGGAAACATGAGGGGGAATACCTTACCGTTTGTATCTGATTCTGTTATTTCTTTTTTTAATATTTTTTTAAAATGATTTTAGGGTGTGCTACAGCCCCCTTGGCCCCCCCCCTGGATCCGCCAATGCATTCAGAGTGTAGAAGTATGTATTCATGTCATGCGGACTCACTAACAAAGTTTCAATTTCATCCGACTGCAAATGTGGATTTGTCAGTTTCTTCTGCTCTTTTTCAAAGCAAATGACTAAATATTGAAATTTTGAAAACAAAATCGAGATGGGCATTGATGAATTAATGGCTAATTATTATTAGTTGTTCTTACCAATAGTCTGGATTAAAGAAACCCTTCATTTTATTTGGTGAAATTGGTTTATCCAGTCCATTGCATTCTTAATAACCATTGGTATTGAACAAATGTATTATTAAACAAAGATGACAAACTATTTACTCAACGATTGTTTTTTTTCCTCCTACCACTCTTGCTTTGTGTTCTTGAACTCCAGAGCTGAACATCACACTTGGGACGCTGTTCAGCAATGCATCTACCATCGCCAATACCACCATCAACACGCTGCAGCAGATCATGGGCCCTGAGATGCTTGGCCAGATACTAGCTGCGCCTCTGAATCCAGTCGAGGTATCTTGATCAAAAAATTATCATCTACTAGAATTCTTATGATCCTAGTATTACTGGAAATAACAATGATTGATAAATTTACATTTACAATGACAACTGATGATGAAAGCTTCAAACTGGAAACTATTTCAGATTTCTTAAAAGTACGGAAGCTTGAATTGCCTTCACGTTACTGTGATAATTTATCTCGGAAACAAGGTTTTTCTTCATGGAAACACAGAATACAACGATAAAATATCTCAGAAATACATATTTCTTTAAAAGAAATGAGGAATTCAATGATATACCTTAATATTGAATTCCACATTTCTTTTAAAGAAATATGTATTTCTGAGATATTTTATCATTGTATTCTGTGTTTCCATGAAAAAAACCCTTGTTTCCGAGATAAATTATCTCAGTATTGCAGTAACGTGAAGGCAATTCAAGCTTCCGTATAAAAGTGACATTACCACAGACAAAATTCTTTCTAGGGAAGATTCATACCATCATCAACTTAACCCTAAGTAAGTTGTACATTATAAACATTAAACCATTTTGTTATTTTAGAACTCAATGCTATTTCTTTCACTATGAAGAATTTTACCCTGAAAATGCCCCGAAAATCTGTTTTACCGTGAAATAAATACTTCACGACAATTTCATGACGACACAACACCGTGAAATTGCCATGAAATACGCTTGGAATTCCTTCACCGTAAAAACACTGTGAAAATGCAATGAACTTTCTCACGGCAGTTTTGGGGCAGCTCATTAATTCTCGAGAGCACCATGAATTTGCTGTGAAATCACCGTGGACATTATTGCCAATATCTGAGAGGAAGGGACACTGTGAAATTGCAGTGAAATTACGGTAAAATTCTTCAGGGTAAAATTCTTCATAGTGAAAGAAATAGCATTGAGTTCTAAAATAACAAAATGGATTTTCGGGGTATTTTCAAGGTGAAGTTTTTCATAGTGTATACTTAAGACCATTCCTTTATAGTGAAATTCTGTCTTGCAGTTCATCGCATATCGCATTATTTGTGTGGAAATTCAAATCATGAATCCTATTTCTTTTCTCGCAGTTGGTTCGTATTGTCTTCTCCAATGACTTGGATGGGGCACTGTGCGATAATGAACAGCTGAGGGCGCTCTTTTTGTTCCCAGATTCATTCAACATGACCCAACTTCATCAGGTGCTTTGTGGCAATGGGCTCGTAGGCCCATTAGAATATCTGGCTGTTACGGATATCTTTAAGCAATTCGCTGATGAGGTGTGTTCAGACTTCAGACTAAATTTAAACAAAAATTAGGGCTAGAAAACTTCTGAATTTGATTTTAACATGTCTCTGCATTTCAATCTTGTAATGTATTGGAGTGCCATGGTCGAGCGGTTTAGTGCATCGGATTTGTGTTCTGATGGCTGAGTCGTCAGAATGTGGGTTCGAATCCCAGCCGCGACCAGGGTGCTTGTGTCCTTGAGCAAGACACTTTACCATAATTGCTTCTCTCCACCCAGGGGTACCTGTGAGGGCAGAGTTGGTTGTTGTGTTTGATTAGCCCTATATGCGCTGTAATGGCAGCAATTGAGCTGTATACTCCCCAGGGAGCTGAGATGGTTTTCAGGAATTACTACAGAAGGCGGCACTCTTAGGGACAGCAAGGATTCTGCGAAAGACACTCGAGATCTAAGGCTACGGGACGTAGCTTGACTCGAGGTGTAACCGGCAGAAAGGAAAACAAGATCTTTCTTTTTATGCTGTGCTAACGTGAAATAATAATAATAATAATAATAATAATAATAATAATAATAATAATAATAATAATAATAATAATAATAATAATAATAATAATAATAATAATAATAATAATAATAATAATAATAATAATAATAATAATAATAATAATAATAATAATAATAATAATAATAATAATAATAATAATAATAATAATAATAATAATAATAATAATAATAATAATAATAATAATAATAATAATAATAATAATAATAATAATAATAATAATAATAATAATAATAATAATAATAATAATAATAATAATAATAATAATAATAATAATAATAATAATAATAATAATAAAGATTTGTAGCATGCACATATTCACCCTGCTGGGCGCTCAAGGCGCGGAAACAAAGAAAAAAACATGAATACAAACAATATACAATTATAGCATAGGGAAAAAAATGTACTGAGATGCGCCTTGAGCACCAGTTTAGTTGATACTTGCACCATATAAGTCCACATTATTATTATTATTAATACATTTCATTTCATATTTTTCCAAAAAGTTACAGCATGTGAGACAGAATAATTTCTCAGGTTTTTTGGTACCATCACCAACTTCACAACAAGAAAGTTTTTAAAGATTATAATTCAGTCATTTTTAAGTGGGAGTAAATGCTCTCGTTAATAACATTTTTCATCTCCCTCCATCATCTCAATCACATCACAGATCGCGCCCTACAAGGAGAATAGTTTCAACCTCAATTCTTTCATCATCGACACTGAGAAGCTTCTCAAGCATCTGACGTCCCTTGAGGGGTACATTGTGAATGCCTACTTCACTCCTGGCCCCTTCTCAACAGTCGCCGAGATGGACTGGACCCAGATGTTCTCAGAGAACGCTATTCTGGATAAACTTGAGTAAGATCATATTTAATGTTCAGTCTATGTGCAAATTTACCTTATCACGAAGCAGTCATCTTGGTTTTCTACTACACAAGTCTATGGGAATCAAAATGAGGCTTATGTTTATAATAGACTGGTGCCAATCACATCAAAAACAAATTCATCGTGATTTGATATTGGCAGTCGGGGCACCAGACCAACATGGACAATGGTCAAAATCCTCTTTTGAGCTATTTGTCCATTATGAAGTACACCCTGTACCCGAAGTCTATTAGTTCTCTGTAAACAGTGGATTTGGGCATTTCATGACATTGTATACCACAGAACGACATACAAGGTCCAAAATAGAAGCAAAAACTGTACTTTGCACACATGCGTTATGAGCACACGTGCGTTATGAGCACACGTGCGTTATGAGCACACGTGCGTTATGAGCACACGTGCGTTATGAGCACACGTGCGTTATGAGCACACATGCGTTATGAGCACACGTGCGTTATGAGCACACGTGCGTTATGAGCACACGTGCGTTATGAGCACACGTGCGTTATGAGCACACGTGCGTTATGAGCACACGTGCGTTATGATGCCCTGGGTTGCCAAACTCATCACGCTCATTGTATTTAAGCGCATTTGGAGTACAGTGCTGTGGACTGGGTTATACAAGCTGGCACACTTCTCAAAGTGTATAATAATGCATGTGGACAACATAGAACAATTCACTTGGATCTATTCCAAAAGCAAATTTCCAAAACTTACAAAAAAACATTAGGTAGAACTTGTAGCTTTGCATGGTGAGGAGGATAAGTAAGAGTAATTGCGGTGACACCATGTGAAATGCTCAGTTGAGTAGTAATTAGTTCTGAAAAGAACTGGAGGTTACAACTCGACGTTTCGATCAGTATGCTCTGATCGTCCTCAGGAGAAGTTGTACCTCCAGTTCTTTTCAGAACTAATTACTACTCAATTGAGCATTTCACATGGTGTCACCGCAATTACTCTTACTTAAAAAAACATTACTTCTCAGGTATCATATGCAGTTAATTAGTTTTACTTGTGTTTCTATACCGTCAACATCACCAGTCCTGTATATCGCGGAACCCGTTGCTATATAGGATTCTAGCCGGCCAATTGTCATCGGGCAAGCTCGGTTGTCTAGAGGTTGTGGGTTCGAATCCCGCCCGAGTCTCCTGTGTAGTTTTTTTCCCAGATGTCGGTGTAGGGCAAAAATTAAATCAGTTATCACCAGTCCTGTATTTATTTATTTCATGTTCTATATAATGTACAGCGCTGTGATACCTTGTGTAAGAGTGCTTTAAAAATGCCTCCATTATTATTATTATTATTATTATTATTATTATTATTTTCAATTTGTCGTGTACTTCTCTTCCTTACAGATCTCTTAACATGATGCTGAATAACCAAAGCTGGTACAGGGAAGTCAACACAACCCTTAGAGCTGTTTACCATCTGACGGAACTTTTCACCGACAAAATACTACTTCTTAAAGGTACATAAAGTAATTATTATCATCCAAATAAATAAATTCACAGAGATATACAATGTATAAACATTATCATGTTATTGCTTACAGAGATACATGAACATTATCATGTTATTGCTTACAGAGATATATGAATATTATCGTGTAATTGCTTACAGAGATATATGAATATTATCGTGTTATTGCTTACAGAGATATATGAATATTATTGTGTTATTGCTTACAGAGATATATGAATATTATTGTTATTGCTTACAGAGATATATGAATATTATCGTGTTATTGCTTACAGAGATATATGAATATTATCATGATATTGCTTACAGAGATATATGAACATTATCATGTTATTGCTTACAGAGATATATGAATATTATCGTGTTATTGCTTACAGAGATATATGAATATTATCGTGTTATTGCTTACAGAGATATATGAATATTATCGTGTTATTGCTTACAGAGATATATGAATATTATCGTGTTATTGCTTAGAGAGATATATAAACATTATCGTGTTATTGCTTACAGAGATATATGAATATTATCGTGTTATTGCTTACAGAGATATATAAACATCATGTTATTGCTTACAGAGATATATGAATATTATCGTGTTATTGCTTACAGAGATATATGAATATTATCGTGTTATTGCTTACAGAGATATATAAACATTATCGTGTTATTGCTTACAGAGATATATAAACATTATCGTGTTATTGCTTACAGAGATATATGAATATTATCGTGTTATTGCTTAGAGAGATATATGAATATTATCGTGTTATTGCTTACAGAGATATATGAATATTATCGTGTTATTGCTTACAGAGATATATGAACATTATCGTGTTATTGCTTACAGAGATATATGAATATTATCGAGTTCTTGCTTACAGAGATATATGAATATTATCGTGTTTTTGCTTACAGAGATATATGAATATTATCGTGTTATTGCTTAGGGACCTTAGCCAATCTCGCCCACTAACTCCACCCGGAACAATCTAAATTCTTACCTGCAAAAATTCTCGCCCTCACTATTTTTTACTCCAAGTCATTTCCCAGGTTTACAACAGGTTGGGCATAATCTCTGGGTTTATCGCTTCTGACTAGCTCCCCCAGAAAAAAAAGTTTTGAATTTTTGGAGACTGTCAACATAGAACTTAATAGCTCAGTTGGTAGAGCCCTGGTGCAGTGATCAGGAAATTGCAGGTTCATATCTTACCATGGTCTTTGTTCGCCGCATAAATTCAATTGAGTCAAACTGAATTTATCAAAATGGCATTTCTTCTTTTGTGTTCACCAGGTCAACACATCATACTTCCAGAAGTTGGTAATCTACTGGTGAATGCCACTGAAACCCGACGCCTCCTTGACCTTGCTGACCTCTCACCAGAGCTAATTGACATCGTACTTAGCCTCGTGGTTGACCCAGAGAAGGTAAAGAATAATTTCAGTCTGCTCTTTACTCAAAAGCCAGTGTACACTTTTGTTTATATTTATATGCGTGCATACTTAAGAGGTTAAGACACTAGTAAGCAGGAGGTCGAGGGTTGGAATCCCACCCAAGTCGCCTGTGTAGTTTTTTTTCACAGACACTTGGAAAGCACCGAGTATACAGTGCTACATACATACGTCAGTGTAAGGACAAAAATCAAATCAATTATATAAACATGTAAAAGGATTAAAGAAAAATACATTACAATAATAATAATAATAATAATGTGAACTTATATAGGGCACGTATCCACCAAACTGGTGCTCAAGGCGCATTATATTATTACCCCTGCTCATCAGGCTCATAAATCATTCCTGAAACCATCTCAGCTCCCTGAGGAGTATACAGCTCAATTGCTGCCATTACAGCGCATATAGGGCTAATCAAACACAACAACCAACTCTGCCCTCACAGGTACCCATTTACCCCTGGGTGGAGAGAAGCAATTATTGTAAAGTGTCTTGCTCAAGGACACAAGTATCACAGTTGCGGTCGGGATTCGAACCCACATTCTGACGACTCAGCCATCAGAACACAAATTCGATGCACTAAACCGCTCAACCATAGCACTCCATTACATGTGACCCGCTCTGTGAAAATGAGTCACAAAGTCGCAAATTTGAAAAATTGAGATTTCTATGTGACTTTAATATGTTATTGATGGAAATTGACGTCAATTTCCGTCAATAAAGTATTAAAATCAATGATTTTTTGTGAGTAGGTTGTTTCATTTATGTCATTTGTTTTCCTTTCGAATGCTTGTTTTCCTAAGAATTCAATTGTGTTAATTATGCAAATTATCTCATACTCACTCTTTTTCACAGAGCGGGTCACATAATTTTTATACAGAGTAGCAAAGCATAGAGGCATTAACAACAAGCCGAAGTTGTATTAAAATGCCCAAGAAAACAAGAACAAAAAACCAACAAACGGACAAACAGAACAAGACACAACACAACGACAGTCATGCACAATGTTTAAAAAGATTTTTTGGAACTGTTGAATTTACGGTGTAGAAAACACTAAAGTTTCTTTTTAATAGGAATTCTTTTCATTAAAAAAATCATGTTCGTTCAATTGTTACAGCTTCAAGGTTTCCTAAGTCTGTCTTCACCGCTCGTCAATTCCTGTGATGCTGGGAACTTCAGCTCCTACTTCAAACTTCCCGTCAACTCCACAACAGATCTCCTGGCTGTAGAGGGTGTCATCTGCTCCCTGAACCTGACACTTGTCGAGCTGGAACTCAAGGAAGTGCTTCCGATCGATGCGTTCATCAGCAAGGTTAGTTTGTATACCTTAGGAGTAGACATTACATTCTCGTCATCCCCAGACTGCAGCTTCCTAGGGGCCACGTTCCAGGGGCCACTTCCCAGGGGCCACTTCCCAGGGGCCACTTTCATTGAGCTGCTCAAGCAGAGAATTATGCTTAGCAAATATTTTTGGTCGGCATTTCTGAACAGACAACCTGGAGATCGCGGGTCCAATTCCGGCTCTAGTCAGTTTGTCTTTGTCCACCCCAAACAACATTAAATTAATTTTAGAAAAAAAGGAGAAGAAACAAGGAGAAAAAAAAAGTGAATTTCAGATTGTCTAAAATTAGATAGACAATCGAATTGTTCTGCTGGTGACTTCATATCAAAAACATCATTGTGGCCTGCGTCTCTGAGGTTTTTAAGTGACTTTTTTTACCAGCAATTTTCAATTGTGAACTAGCCTACCCACATTGTAAAGATTAAAAACATATGTTGGGAGTTTCATTTCAGCTATTCTTTAAAAGTAAATTTCATTAATTGTCAACTTTTTTTCTACCCAAAGCACATTGCAATATCAATTCAATTTTTTATAAACATTTCCAGGTTTTAGACACCAGCACGCCCGAATCGTACAACTTGACACAGATATTCAACCGATACAAAGCACTGTGGAACACCACCGATGCTCTCTTGAAAGACCCGTTCAACATAAGCATCGACGAGATGTGGTTTCGGGTGAAGTACGAAGAGGTGATGACTGCCTTGCAAACGTGGGCCAACAATGAAGCAAGCATGCTGAGTTCAAATGACCAGAATTCGTAAGTAGCTTCTTCAGGGGCGCGTTTTCGCGACCCTAACCAGAAACTTGTTTCTGATGTCATATTCTTGACCAGAAACAAGACGGCATAGCTATGCGAAAACGAGAACGTAACCAGAAAATTGTTTGTGACATGTTCAATCATCAACGTTTCTCAAAGTATACGGTGTAATAAATTATTTTGCAAAATAGAACTTACTCGTGAGTGCGAGTAATAAACTTGGAATAATTTATATGTCTGTATACGAACAATCATTCCATCATGTTTTAACAAATAATTAACAAAACTTCTGTTACTTTTTACAATCCGCCATCTTGAAACCAAGCGTAACCGATCACAACCGAACTCGCGAAAACGCTTAACCGATGACCGAAGCCCAAACATGTTTCTGGTTAGAGTCGCGAAAACGCACCAGTGAAAGCAAAGAAAATGCAAACGCAGCACCAAAAACTTAAAAAAAGACCTCTGGTGTCTGGAGATCTTTGGTACTTCCACCTCATGGCCCTGGGTGATAAAGGACCTCGCCTTCCCCTCTGTCCTTCATCCATCACCTGTGGACATTATGTTTTGGTAAAGACTGAAAAAATATTTTTTTTAAATTTGTTTATATTATTCTTTGGTGTATTTCTCTCTTTAGAGCACTGCAATTTCTTCAAAGTCTTCGGGCTGAGTTCATGGGAGAATCTTGGTGGCCTGATATCGAATCTGCCATCAGTACGGCAACTCTGTTCATTGACTACACCAACAAGAAACTTGAACCTGTCTCAGGTAAGCACAACTATGGCTTCTTGTATCTTTTTTGTTTTAATTGGAACATTGATTATAACTTCCTTTTAGAAAGGAAAACAATTACTTTGAAAAATAGTTGTCAGAAGCTTGGTTTAACAGTTAAATAAGTGCCAAAATTTATTTATGATGGGACCCACCATAAATTCACTCTGGTACATATTTACTGTAAAACCATGCATCTTACAATTATTTTGAGAGATGTGTTTTCATTTCATTTCATTTCATTTCATTTATTAATTTCTCAGGTAAAAACATTAAAATACAGACATTATAAATCAAATACATATTAAACAGGGGCAAGAATTAATAAATATACACAAATTGATTAGACAATAAACATTTTAAAGACAGGACAATGGCACACCTGAAGGATTACAAAAAAGTAAACTTAATTACTATCGAGTTGTTTTCCGACTGCCATTAGACAATACATAAAACCACATAAGAAGACAATTAAAATTGCACTATAAAAAAAGATATAGAAATGTGATATATATATATAAAAGTACTAAAAAAATAAATACTAAAATAAAATACTCAAAAGATAAAAAGTTATTTAATTTCTGTCATAGCTACCCCTGAACCTGGCACCAGCAAATGATCTCTGAGTAATTTAGTAAATGGCATCTTTGACTTCCGAGGGCAAAGCATCCCACAGCCTGGGAAAACGGTTAAGGCATTGGATTTCCCTTCCTCAAGTTAAATAGCAATGTTCAAATGACAAAGAAAATTGCCAGAAATTGCCGTTAAAATAGTTAAATACCTGGGTGATACATATTGAAAGTTTCAAACACTTCCCTCCCCCCCCTCCCCCCCCACCCAACAGGAAGCAACATCACCATCTTTGACCTGCTGCCACCAGTCACGGCAGACCTCATCCAGCAAGCGATTGGCATCTATCCGGATATCCTTGGATTCTTGATGCAATCTTCTGTGGATGTCCAAAAGGTGACTTCATGTATTACTGGTTTCTGGTCTACGCGCGTGTCTCATTTTTAATTTTAATTTTTTTTTTGCGATGAAACGATGTCCAATTGCAGCCAACATTGCTGAATCGATTGGAATTCTGAGATGCTGTATTTTAAACGGCATTTTCACATAGGGTTATGAAGATTTCTTAGGAAAAGATATTTATTCAGTCATTGTCACACATGCTTGGTGTTAAGAACTTTGTGGATCCCCTTCACTTTCACGGTGCAGGATGGGAAACATTTGGGGGAATTTGGAAATATTTATGAAAATTTCTGCACATCTGAAAACAATTGTAGTCCTAAAACATTTTTTAATGAAGATATTATGCGATTTTTCAAAATCCTTTATGTAAATAGGGACCCTTGATGAGGCTAGTATGATTCACGCCCCCCCTTCCAATTTTTATTTGTTTTACCTTATAATAAGCGACATTTGGCGACCCATACTACAGACTGAAGGATCTTCTATATCCAAAGTCCATAACCAACCCCAGACTGAGGGATCCCCTATATCCTAAGTCAACCACCCTCCTTCCCCTGTGCTTGTTAACAACTGATTCAGTTCAGTGAGCACACACTCCTCTCCCCTTACACCTAGGATCCTAGTCCCATAGTCTCACAGTTTCCCGCCTGCGCGCCTCAACGAACTAATCCTCCAGCAGGGGATGATCCTCCAGCAGCCTACTTAAGCAGCAGCAGTTTCAAGAGTCCGGCATTCTCCTGAGGACGATCAGAGCATACTGATCGAAACGTCGAGTTGTACCCCCAGTTCTTTTCAGAACTAATTACTACTCAATTGAGATCCTTACATGGTGTCACCGCAATTAGTCTTACTTACCTTATAATGTTTCTTAGTACAGCCCTGTTTCTCCAAGATGCCATTTGTTTTAAAGCCTTTTCGACCCCTACTCGAAAGTGGAATGACCCCTGGGTCATGAGTGTGCAGTGGTCTGGGTTGATGTGGTCAGCATTCCTCAGTGCTGTACCAACATTGATCCTAGCCACTGTCCACTATTTCCCTTTTTTTCAGTCGGTAATTCAAGGGTAATTAGCCACCCACCCCCCCATTACATTTATACCATATCGCCTCCCCCTACCCCAGACAAAAACTAGTGATATATAATAACCCCCCCCCCCAAATCCCCATGTGATGCATTTCCCCCTCCACCCCAGACAAAAAGTAGTGATATATAATAAACCCCCCCAAATCCCCATGTGATGCATTTCCCCCTCCACCCCAGACAAAAAGTAGTGATATATAATAACCCCCCCCAAATCCCCATGCGATGCATTTCCCCCTCCACCCCAGACAAAAAGTAGTGATATATAATAACCCCCCCCAAATCCCCATGCGATGCATTTCCTCCACCCCAGACAAAAGTAGTGATATATAATAACCCCCAAATCCCCATATGTGATGCATTTCCCCTCCACCCCAGACAAAAGTAGTGATATATAATAACCCCCCCCAAATCCCCATTCGATGCATTTCCCCCTCCACCCCAGACAAAAAGTAGTGATATATAATAAACCCCCCCAAATCCCCATGTGATGCATTTCCCCCTCCACCCCAGACAAACATTAGTGTTATATAATAAACCCCCAAATCCCCATGCGATGCATTTCCCCCTCCACCCCAGACAAAAGGTAGTGATATATAATAACCCCCCCCAAATCCCCATGTGATGCATTTCCCCCTCCACCCCAGACAAAAAGTAGTGATATATAATAACCCCCCCCAAATCCCCATGTGATGCATTTCCCCCTCCACCCCAGACAAAAAGTAGTGATATATAATAAACCCCCCCAAATCCCCATGTGATGCATTTCCCCCTCCACCCCAGACAAAAAGTAGTGATATATAATAAACCCCCCAAAATCCCCATGTGATGCATTTCCCCCTCCACCCCAGACAAAAAGTAGTGATATATAATAAACCCCCCCAAATCCCCATGTGATGCATTTCCCCCTCCACCCCAGACAAAAAGTAGTGATATATAATAAAGCCCCCCCAAATCCCCATGTGATGCATTTCCCCCCACCCCAGACAAAAAGTAGTGATATATAATAACCCCCCCAAATCCCCATGCGATGCATTTCCCCCCACCCCAGACAAAAGGTAGTGATATATAATAAACCCCCCCAATCCCCATGCGATGCATTCCCCCCACCCCAGACAAAAGGTAGTGATATATAATAAACCCCCCCCCCCAATCCCCATGCGATGCATTCCCGCCCCCACCCCAGACAAAAAGTAGTGATATATAATAACCCCCTCCCCCAATCCCCATGCGATGCATTCCCCCTCCCCTCCCACTCTGGACAAAAAGTAGGATGTAATAATATCCCTCCCCATCTCCACAAGATGTACACCCACACTGGTCTCAGAATAGACCTTATGCCTATGATGTCACAAACTGAATATCGCCCTCTGTCAGAGGCTAGAGAAGGTCACTCATTGGTTCATGTATGCGCACTGTACGTGCGTATACGCACAGTGCGCATACATGAACCAATGAGTGACCTTTGTTTGCCTCTGAAAGGGGGGCGACATTCAGCTTGCGATGTCATATGCATAAGGTCTATAGTTGTTTTAATGATTCAATTCATGACGCTTTCAGCTGGTTAATCTCACTGGATCAGACAACCTCTTTAAGCTTCTGTGTCTTGCTGAGCCATCGGAGTTGATCAACTTCCCACCTCAAGTGAATGTGACGGCTGTCCATGCTGTGCTGTGCTCCCTCAATGAAACTCTATTGGAGTTGGAGTGGAACCAGGAATTCTACTTCTTCACTGTGAGTCAATCAGAATTACTTTGTGGCAGGGAAAATTTGAGAAATCAGGACTGTGATTTCAGGATTTTTTTTTACAAATCTTCCTTTGCCTCAAAATTTTCCTGAAAGAAGAGAAGTAGCCACCAATTAGGAAAGAAAGAAGTAGCCTGTATTGTGTCCAAACCTCTAGTTTCTTGTTTGTGGGGGTGTGGAGTGTCTGTAAATCCTCCAAAATTAATCGGGGCTTTGTCCTCTAGACCAAAGGGAAAACCCAGGGCCGCTACCCATTTTTTTCAGGATTTTTTACTTTTGTCAAATCACACCACTGGAAATACATGTACTTTGAACATGCATCCAGTGTCTCGATCATTGGGTGCTTTTATAGTGTCAAGTGAGTGTTGTGCTTATGTGCATATATTTTATGTGCATATGTAATGATAAGATGTGTGTACGTTCGTCTGTCAGCCAGTGTTTTGCTGGAGAATTACGCTCAGAACATTGATAATTTCTTTTGAGAAAGGAAAACAAATACTTTGAAAAGAGATATTTCGCAAAATAATTGTCAGGAGCTTGGTTTAACAGTAACTAAGAGCCAGAATGAAATCAAATCGAGACCCCTCATTAACTATTTTGGGATATATTTACCGTAAAAATAAGCTTCTCATGATTATTTTAGGAATGTTTCATTTTAGTGCGATTGCTTTCCTTTCCTCAAGTAAAATAGCAAAGTTCTGATGAAAACTAAAAAAATATCTGTTAAAATAGCAAAAAACACGGGTGGTACATCTTTAATTTTAATCTCGTCATATATTCATCTGATTCCCCCATCAGGATTGGCGTAACTTCCCACTGAACATGACCGCTTCCATGGACTCTGTCCTAGCCCTGATCCAGACACTCACCAATCTAGAGAAGTCTCCTCCCCAGCTGGACTTCTACAATGAGGACTGGTTCTTGAAGAAACTGAATCAAACCAGAGACATCTTGGAAACACTAGTTCCCGTCAACAACAACATGTAAGGAAGTTTGTTTGCTTTGTAACGAATATTTATAAATTGTTTGCCTACACGTAGGAGTCTAGGAGTCGGGACTTGAAATAGATTAACATTTTACAACTAGGACTAGTTCGTGAAGAAACTAAATGCATATTAAACTTGACTGCATGTATGGCTTTTTCTTGAGCCCAGAAGTTTTGTGAATGTGTACATATCACCCTGTATCCACACACTAGATTTCTCATAATGTCTTCGACAGCCCTTCAACCAAGCCAACTGGCCGTGACCTTCCCTCTGCAAGTTTTGGGTTAACCTCAACAGACTACCCACAGGCATCAGCTGTACAAAGCACTTCCTTCATAAAATAGGAGCTGAGCAATCCCACAAATGTAAATGCAGTGAAATACAGACCGTTGATCATAATTATTGTCTCCAACTGCAACATCTACTGTGCCCCACATGGGTTTGATAGCATAATGAATCTTGATGATGACACGGCAGACTGGCTTTCTTCCAGTCTGCCCGTTTAAACGCCCACTGTACTGACTTGTTGGCAAACGAACGAACGAACGAGTAGACAAGTCTAATTTTTTTTTAGGTGGGTGAGGACTATTGTCAAATATGGAGTGGTATTCTGTAGGAGTGCAGCTGAATTTTAAAAAAAAAGTTCTAAACTTTGGAGAAAAAAAACTGTCTTTATGTTTTGGTCTAATATGTAGTGTATGTTTATTTTCCGTTTATGATGTAGATCTGTCGCAGAGTTTGACAAACTACTCCTCTTCCTAGACAGTGCACTATTGGAGACAGGATATGCCACCTATGAGGGCGTCATTACACAACTGAGAGTCCAAGACTACATCAGAAAATTAATGATTAACCAGTTGACAATGCTCATGGGTGAGTGGGGGTGTAAATCAACGAAGCAGAGATGCAAATTTCAGTTTTTCAGCTCATTTATATAAAGATACACTCCCCAAGAGCGCTCTATCCTCTTTGTTGGATCTTAAGTCTAGTTCATATGAAAATGAAGTGAATTTCTGTGACGTTGACAATGACATTGTGCTCTTTCGCCATTGTCGACGTCAATAAACTGAAAGTTGACTCACAAGACACTTTAGATATTAATTTGGGTGCTACTTATATCATTTTGAGAAAGAACCTGCGAAGTTTGAAATGTAAGGCCAATAACTACTATTTTGCATTAGCTAATTCTCTATTTATATCATTTTTGTATAACACATGCATCAGTGGAGCTAGCAGCGTATGGTACAAATATAGAACTTGTGCCATTGTAGGTAAAATGAATATTCACCAATTTTAAATTTTGTCATTCTGAATAAGTGCTACTACAAGACTTTGCATGGTGAAAAGGATAAGTAAAGACTGTTTGCGGTGACACCATGTAGAAATTCTCTTTTGAGTAGTAAATAGCTCTGAAAAGAACCAGTTGGTTACTACTCGACGTCTCGATCATGAAGACGAGCCGAGCGTACTGATCAAGTTTTGTCATTCTGAATAAGTGTTACTATAAGACTTTGCATGGTGAAAAGGATAAGTAAAGACTGTTTGCGGTGACACCATGTAGAAATTCTCTTTTGAGTAGTAAATAGCTCTGAAAAGAACCAGTTGGTTACTACTCGACGTCTCGATCATGAAGACGAGCCGAGCGTACTGATCAAGTTTTGTCATTCTGAATAAGTGTTACTATAAGACTTTGCATGGTGAAAAGGATAAGTAAAGACTGTTTGCGGTGACACCATGTAGAAATTCTCTTTTGAGTAGTAAATAGCTCTGAAAAGAACCAGTTGGTTACTACTCGACGTCTCGATCATGAAGACGCAGCCGAGCCGCATTGATCAAGTTTTGTCATTCTGAATAAGTGTTACTATAAGACTTTGCATGGTGAAAAGGATAAGTAAAGACTGTTTGCGGTGACACCATGTAGAAATTCTCTTTTGAGTAGTAAATAGCTCTGAAAAGAACCAGTTGGTTACTACTCGACGTCTCGATCATGAAGACGAGCCGAGCGTACTGATCAAGTTTTGTCATTCTGAATAAGTGTTACTATAAGACTTTGCATGGTGAAAAGGATAAGTAAAGACTGTTTGCGGTGACACCATGTAGAAATTCTCTTTTGAGTAGTAAATAGCTCTGAAAAGAACCAGTTGGTTACTACTCGACGTCTCGATCATGAAGACGAGCCGAGCGTACTGATCAAGTTTTGTCATTCTGAATAAGTGTTACTATAAGACTTTGCATGGTGAAAAGGATAAGTAAAGACTGTTTGCGGTGACACCATGTAGAAATTCTCTTTTGAGTAGTAAATAGCTCTGAAAAGAACCAGTTGGTTACTACTCGACGTCTCGATCATGAAGACGATCAGAGCATACTGATCAAGTTTTGTCATTCTGAATAAGTGTTACTACAAGACTTTGCATGGTGAAAAGGATAAGTAAAGACGGTTTATAATGACACCTTGTGGAAATTCATTCAGTTTGTCATTATTGAAAATTAAATTTCCTATTTTTTTTTCTATTAAAAAATTGTTTGTTAATAATAGTTGTTATCTTATGCAATTATTCAGTCTGTTTGTTGTACTTAAAAATTTCATTTTCTTTATTTTGTGAGTTTTCGATAATTTTTGTGTGTTCTTCTCATTGATTTGGTGTAGGACGAAATTTGACCATACCTACCTTGGGGGAATTATTTGCCGATGTTGACAGTGTTATGAGTCTGCTTGCTCTATCAGACCTGACCCCAGACATCATTGATGCATTCTTGTCACTCAGCATTCAACCACAAATGGTAAGGAACTTTCCCTGATTTCCAGAATGTTATTTTTACCAATTATTATTATTTTTTTACTGGAGAAATGATAGGCCCTGGGTATCCTGTTTGTAAGTTGATACATAATATGCGCGCGCATTGGTAGTACGCACATTCTTTTCACTACTTCTGGTTCCAAATCTGGCATACCGCTGTGTGTAATTTAACCTAATTTCCTTGAATTTATTGTTCAAAAATGATTCTTGAGGCAGAATTTGACATTGTTAATAAGATTTTGAGTCTTTACAACACATGTATATGTTAAATGCAAGTCCCAAGCTTTCTAGTTTCTTGCATAAACCCTTAAAGGGGCAGTATTGTCACAATCAACAGGACATGGAATCGGAGTACTTGTTTTAGATGAAACTCAGTGACTGAAAATAATTTCCTACATGATAAGGTCATATTACCGTTGCTGCTGCATAAATGAGCCAGCAATTTCCAGTCACTGTGTTCATCTTAAGCTAGGACATCGCTTCCATGCGCTGTTGAAAGTCTACTCTGATCGTGACGATACTTTTCCTTTTAAAGAAACGGGTTGTCAATGCATTTCCAATGGGCTTCTGATTATCGTTGGAGCCAGCACTTGCAAAGCGGGCGTGGCTTATGTTGGAATTACATCACATCACAGTTACGAACAGGACAGACCTTATCATTGGCGGATCCAGGGGGGGGGGGGGGGGCTGTAGCCCCCCTAAAATTGTAAAAAAAAAATTAAAAAAAAAAAAAACGAGAGAGGGAGGGGAGGGGAGAACGCACTCCCATTCCCTACCTACTTAGTACTGTACTAACCGTTGCGCATAGGAAGTGGCGGCACCCTTTGTAGTATTGAAAAATAATTGTTTTTGATTCTCAGCCCCCCCCAAAAAATGTTCTGGATCTGCTCATGCTTATGCATATGATATCACAAAACTGAAGAGCGCCCTCGTTTAGAGGCAAACGAAGGTCACTCATTAGTTCATGAATGGACGCTTACATAAACCAATGAGTGACCTTCTTGTGAGTGATGTTATATGCGTAAGGTCTATTTATTTACACAAGATGGATTTCATTGCACATGTGCTGTGTGTCCCTTAAATACACATTGTTGTTTTTGCAAATGATGTATTATTCATTAATAGTATGGAAATAAGGGACAAGGGCCAAAGTCATGGTACAGCCAAGCCTTTGAGAAGCCTGGCCAGGCCTAGGCTTTTCCCCTGCCTACTGGCCTATATAATGAGCTCTACTTGCCTGGGCTAGGCCCTCCAGAAGCCCAGGTTATGTTGATTGGCAGATTAGGAGGCCAGGTAGCCTAGGCCTGGCTTCTCAAAGGCTTGGCTGTACCATGACTTTGGCCCTCCTCCCTAAAAGTCAAACATTAAACCTTACATGTAGTAAGTACATTTACAGGTCAAAATGAACGACCATTTTTGACTGGTAAAAAGCATTGTCTGGTATTGTTCAGGGTGGTCAAAATGCCAGTAAAAAATGCTCCCGTGTGCTCATTTGGGTCAACAGTCAAAACAGGCAGTTGACTGATTTTGACCTCTGTAGCAACTTCCCACTAATATGCAGCTAGAGTAGGAGGGTTAATGCTGGTTTTCAAACAAATCTCAAACCTGTATGTTCTGATGTTCTTACAGATGCAGTGGTCGGCATTCTGGCAGACGGCGGACCCATTTGTGCATCTCTGCTCAACCAATCAGTTTGCATCGTTCTTCAAACTACCGGTCGGCAGCCAATCCAACCTGACATCCATAGAGCAGGCCGTGTGCTCCCTCAACTTCACCCTCATCGGACTTGAGCTGTCGCAGTTCTACAACCTCAGCCAAATCGAGATGGACATCGGCCGTATTTTAAGTGCTGACCCAAGCCTCGGGCCATTCAACTGGACATCCTGGGTGGTCAATAACATGCGCTTATCGGAAGCCTTCAGTGACTTCTTCTCAATGCCCACAGGGTTTGTGGTGGATGCAGCTTGGCTGAACAAGACTGAACCAAGGATCAATTATGTTCTAGATAACTGGCTGAAGCAACTGCAAGAGATGATGGCAGTAAACCAAGTGAACAGGTAATTCTCTACTTCAAAGAATTTTACAAATTACTATTTCCTGTTCGAACAAAGTCAGGGGCGCGTTTTCACGACCCTAACCAGAATCTTGTTTCTGACGTCGTATTCTTGACCAGAAACAAGACGGCATAGCTACGCAAAAATACGAATGTGACCAGAAAATTGTTTTCCGTTTGTGACGTATTCAATCATCAATGTTTCTCAAAATATACAGTGTAATTCAGATTTGTGCAGATTTGGTCATTGGTTAAGTGTTTTCGCGAGTTCAGTTGTGCTGTGATGACGTCATTGTTCTGACCAAACGTGAACCGAAGTTTGTGATCGGGTTACGCTTGGTTTCAAGATGGCGGATTGTAAAAAGTAACGAAAGTTTTGTTAATTATTTGTTAAAACATGATGAAATGATTGTTCGTATTCCAGTATATCTTTCAAGTTTATTACTAGCACTCACAAATAAGTTTTATTTTGCAAAAATTTGAGTTACACCATATATTTTGAGAAACGTTGATGATTGATGAATACGTCGCAAACTGAAAACAATTTTCTGGTTATGTCGTTTTGTTTCTGGTCAAGAATATGACGTCAGAAACAAGTTTCTGGTTAGGGTCGCGAAAACACGCCCCTGGTTGGTGCTCATTGGAGAAATGCGATGTAAAAATATACATCTCTGAAATGAATGCTATTCTTTATTTCCTTTCGTTTTTTGTAGCACACTGGATTACCTCCAAGAGTTAGAAGCATCGCTGCAGTCATCGGGAGTATGGGACTTCATCAAACCATACGTAGACATCTTCACTCTTGCACTGGAAGGCACAGCAGCACAGTTGCGTCAAGAAGGTAGGCATCTAACAGATGTTACTAAGGGAATAACAGTTTGACGCTTGGTCTTTGCCGCAGGTTAACGACCGGTTATGGTAGTGGTCACGGGCGTTAAGGACCTCGCCTTCAGCTTAGTCCTTATCGCCCTTAACAAGCTCCAAAACTGGTTGTTAACCTGCAGTGAAGACCAAGCGTCAAACTGTTATTCTCATTCATAAATGCCCGTATCGATTTCCTTTTCAAAATGTAAAAAATTTTTTATTTTTGTTGAATGAAGCCAAAGAGAAATGGCAAATTCACGTTTTGGGGACACACGAAACACTTCCAAAGTACGTGAGTCAGGCACGTGATGGCAATCTTTGCCACTCTGATTGGTTGATTGGTCGCGCTGATTTTGATAAGCCAGTCTATACCATCCGTTAATACACCTCCACGTGATTACGTTTTGTCCAATCAGATTGCCTAAAACTGTCTTGGGCATATAATGAATGTAGAATTTCATGCTAATATACTACTCAAAACAATTTAGGGAACACCGGAATAATCTCAGTTAAAGCAAGATCATTTATTTCAGATAAACACAATGTTTCACAGAATTGATGAGAAACAACTGCACAATGAAACAGATGATAAAGGATGCATGTAGTGATTACACATTTCATGACATGACTACTGAAAGAGAGACGGGTGTTGCAAATGAAAATCCCGGTTCATGGAACATTTCAAACCTATTTGATGTTAAAAACCCGGTGTTCCCTTAATTGTTAAGTATATTTTCATGTGAAACATACTTGAGTAAAGGATGGAACATATGTGTTGGAGTATAGGATTATAGGAGTGCTGTTCTTATGAAGAAAATAATGAAAATGCATTTAGATTGTTTGTATTCATTCCAACTTAAATTCAGGAAGTAGTACTCTTTGCCAAATACATAATGGAAATTATTTCACTTTTATTAAAAATGACAGCACCTCCATTGGCGGATCCAGGGGGGGCTAAGGGGGCTGTAGCCCCCCCCTAAAATCGTTTAAAAAAAAGAAGAAAAAAAAAGGGAAAAAAAGAAAAAAAGAGAGAGAGGGGGAGGGGAGGGGAGAACGCACTCCCATTCCCACCGTGTGCAGGATAAACATAAGGAGGTGACCTACTTAGTACTGTACTGAAAAAAAATTGTTTTTGATTCTCAGCCCCCCCCCCTAAAAAATTTTCTGGATCCGCCCATGACCTCAGACAAAATGATTTTGAGGGAAGATGAACCCTCCTACGACTACAAGGGTTCAAAATCAGTCAAAATGTTGATATATACTACTCAAAACAATTTAGGGAACACCGGATTTTTAACATCAAATAGGTTTGAAATGTTCCATGAACCGGGAATTTTCATTTGCAACCCCCTCTCTCTTTCAGTAGTCATGTCATGAAAAGTGTAATCACTACATGCATCCTTTATCATCTGTTTCATTGTGCAGTTGTTTCTCATCAATTCTGTGAAACATTGTGTTTATCTGAAATAAATGAGCTTGCTTTAACTGAGATTATTCCGGTGTTCCCTAAATTGTTTTGAGTAGTATACTTACCAAGGTCATAGCTGCCAACTATTACGAATTGTTAGTAATTATTACAAATTTTTTCAGGAATTACAAAAATACGAATTGCTCTTTAAAAATTACGAATTTAAAGTTTTTCGCCCAACGAAAAATAAAAAGCCCTTGATAAAGTACCATTTTGTGAGCATTCGGGTAAAATCACGTATAACGATCGTAAAAATCAGAATCAGTATCTCTACCGAATATTTTCATACGTGTAGTGTGCTGTAATAAATAAGTTCTGAATTACCGAAAAGTATTATGGATGTCAATTAGTGTAGTATAGATACCTTGTTTGTCAGGGTACCAATTTGTGTGATGTGCGTGTAGTAATAGACAGGAACCAGTGAAGAGCCTATGGTTTCATCATGGCGCCCGCCACTGTGTAAACGTGCAATCGGAAGTGAGAAAAGTTGCATTACTAATTGGAATTTTGAAATGTTGGCAGCTATGCAAGTTATATCTAGCTGCACTTCGAAGTCAAACACTGTCAAACCTTACGTGTATTAAGTAAATTTACAGGTCAAAATGAGTCGATCATTTTTGACTGGTAAAAGCATTGTCTGGTATTCAGGGTGGTCAAAACGACAGTAAAAACCAGTCAAAAATGCCCCCTGTGTGCACATTTGGGTCAACAGTCAAAACACACAGTTGACTGATTTTGACCTCTACAGCTACTTGCCACTAAAAAGTGCAGCTAAAGTAGGAGGGTTAATACCATCGTCAGCTTTACACCAAGGAAGTTTCACATGACAATTCAACCGTTTGGTTATTATTGAATTACCAAACCTATATCATACCTTTTTTAAAAGCAGATTGAAATTCAAATTCCCTTTTTTCTTCACAGGTAACATACTGAGGAACCTATTCAACTCTTCTACCTCTCTGGATAGTCTTGTAACCAGTCTCAGTGTCACGCCAGACCAACTCAAGGTGTTTCTGGCTGACAGTGCCTTCTCTGTCTATGAGGTAAGCCATCCTTTAGGCCCCCCAAAAAAGGTCTCCAGTTTCTGGTCTCCATGTGTATCGCCTCAGACCTGCACGTCAGCATTTTCTTCTTTTTTGTTGTTGCTATGAAACGATGTCCAATTGCAGCCAAAATTGCTGGATCGATTGTAACTCTGCTGTGCTGTGTTTTAAATGACTTATTTACTTAGGGGTATGAATGTTTGTCCGATTTGTGAGGCCTCTCTTAGCCACCATACTTTGTATATGGGAAATTTGGTCCCGGCGTACACATATTTTCCTGTTGGAAAAAAAAGAAAAAAAAGAACAGTGCATCACCGCACTGATTTTGAAGCCGACCTATGACCAGAAACAGGCTGTGTAAGCCAAGCTCAAGAGGAGTTGGTGACTGTATGAAATGATGAGCAATACGATTAACACTTTATATAAGTATAACCAGTCACCGCAATTAGTCTTACTTATCCTCTTCACCATGCAAAGCTACAAGTTTTACCTATAACCAGTCTATTACCAACACAAAATGTATTCTCAGGAGACTCATGATGACGGCTAGAGCAGACTAGTCGAAACGTTGAGAACAAACCAACCGGCTCTTCTCAGAGCCATCACTTCTTCCAAGAAGTTATTAATATACATGGTGTACTGGAAAGAACTCAACAATATCGATCTCCACCATGCAAAGCCTCAAATCCTACATCATCACAACAACAACAACAACAACAACAACAACAACAACAACAACAACAACAATAACAACAACAAACATTTTTAAAGCGCTCTTACATGAGGTATCACAGCGCTGTACATTATTACCCCTGCTCATCAGGCGCATAAATCATTCCTGAAACCATCTCAGCTCCCTGGGGAGTATACAGCTCAATTGCTGCCATTTCGGCGCATATAGGGCTAATCAAACACAACAACCAACTCTGCCCTCACAGTACCCATTTACTCCTGGGTGGAGAGAAGCAGTTATGGTAAAGTGTCTTGCTGAAGGACACAAGCACCACAAAAGGTGCCGGCCTGCTCGAACCCAATCAACGGTATTGTACTCAAATGTGCGCACGCACAATGATTTATGGTAACAAGTTTTGCGAGTGGTGGTCCTGCTTAAGAACATTTAATAGACATCTGGGCCCAATTTCATAGAGCAGAAAAAAATTGCTTACCAGAAAAATTTGCTAAGCAGACTTATTTAGTTACCAGCCAAACGTTTCATAAAAAAATGTATGCATTTTGGCTGGTAGTCTGTTTTATATTGCTTAGTAAAAATATTTGCATTATTTTCTGCTTAGGAGCTCTATGAAATTGGACCCAGATTCTAAAGCACTTGCATGGGCGGATCCAGAACATTTTTTAGGGGGGGCTGAGAAACAAAAACAATTATTTTTCAGTACTACAAAGGGTGCCGCCACTTCCTATGCACAACGGTTAGTACAGTACTAAGTAGGTCACCTCCTTATGTTTATGCCGCACACTGTGGGAATGGGAGTGCGTTCTCCCCTCCCCTCCCCCCTCTCTCTCTCTCTTTTTCTCTCTTTTTTTTTAAATTAAAATTTTTAAAATTTTTTTAATGATTTTAGGGGGGCTACAGCCCCCTTAGCCCCCCCTGGATCCGCCAATGACTTCATATTTTCATTTGTTGTTTCTACGTAATTTATATTCATGTCCATCGCTTGTCAAATATACAGCTGGCGCTGATCCATAACCAGGGGGTATGGAACAACATATTCTGCAACAGTTCAGCATTCAGCAACAAGTACCCACTTCCTCCTGCCGTAAATTCAACGGCAGTTCAGCAAGCCATGTGTGCAATGAATCGGACGGAGTTCTTCAGTCATGCTTCTGAAGAGCACGGAATCGACGTACTGAAACTACAACGACTGGTACTTTCAAAAAATTTTGTATTGATTTATTTATTTTGTTGATTTATATTCAATCATTTTTTAAAAATATAACAGGAGATTTGTTGCTCTCTCCAAAATTGTCCTGAATTTTCATTGGTTTTGAAGTGAACAAAGATAAACATTCAAACAGAACTTGTACCTGTGACTTGTAGGAGAGTCGCTACGAGATTATGCATACGTTCACCTGGAATAATTCTCTAGATTGTTTCCTCCCAATTTTTTAAATTGAAGTGAAAATAATCACAGACTGAGCTGGCTACATAGAAATGTATATGTGAATAGTAGTCCTATAAAACATACAAATAAATAAATGTCTGATGTTATAAACAACAGGCCTGTGATTTCTCAGGACTTTTTTTACAAATCTCCCTTTGCCTCAAAATTTTCTTGAAAGAAGAGAAGTAGCCACCAAGGAAAGAAAGAAGCAGCCAGTGTTGTGTCCAAACCTCTAGTTTCTTGTTTTGGGGAATGTGGAGAGTCTGTAAATCATCAGGTTCAGGGGGCTTTGTCCTCTAGACCACAGGGAGACCCAGGCCCGCTACCCATTTTAAAATATTTTTTACTTTTGTCAAATCACACTCCTGAAACAGTCATTAAACATCTTCAAATCCTTACTTTCATTGTTGTTTTTTTGTAGCTGGATCAAATCTTGAGTCCCTCATCAGGAGCCTCTGCTGATAGTGTTGACTGGGAGCGCTTGGTGCAGTACACTGAGGAGGTGTATGCCTTGTTTGTTGAGCTGCAGAACATCCCTGGCTTCCTCCAAGGAGATGCAATGCAGGGAATGACATACACACTAGAGATGCTCTTCAGTGCTGTCGGTGAACGTAGCATCAAAGTGTGAGTAGGACAAGATCATGTAGGATTTGAGGCTTTGCATGGTGGAAATAGATACTTGAGTTCTTTTGGGTGACACCATGTAATGATCTCTTGGAAGATGATCTTGGAAGAAGTGATGGCTCTGAGAAGAGCCGGTTGGTTTGTATTGGGGTAACATCTCCAAGCGGTCTAGTGCATCAGACTTGTGTTCTGATGGCTGAGTCGTCAGAATGTGCATGGGTTCAAATCCTGGCCGCGACCATGGTACTTGTGTCCTTGAGCAAGACACTTCACTGTACAGTGCTCCTCTTCACCCAGGAGTATAAATGGGTACCTGTGAGGGTAGAGGTTGATATTGTTGGTTGAAAAAGCTTCCGATGTGCTACGGTAGCTCGGGGCTGTATACTCCCCAGGGAGCTGAGAAAGTTCAAGGATTGATATTGGCCCAATGACCAGGGATAATAATGTAAAAGCGCCTTGTATCCTTTGGCAATTTGGCGCTCTATAAATCCAGTTATTATTATTATTATTATTTGTTGTCAGAGCCATCACTTCTTTCAAGAAGAGATCATTACATGGTGTCATCCGAAAGAACTCAAGTAGGACAAGATCATGTTAATAATAATAATAATAATAATGGACACTTACAGTATATTGCGCCAGTATCCTCCAAGTTTGGCGCATGAACATTATTACCCCTGTCATCGGGCCACGTTGTCTCTAGCTCAAATAAGAGACCGTCTACTCTATTCGTGTACAATAATCCTTTTGCGTGTGATATTTGAATAAAGTCTGCTTGATCATCACTGACTTCACCGATTTTTTCTTTAAAATGAGAGCACGTCAAATATTAATTTTCATGATGTCCGACATCATCATCAAGTTCACCTACCTTGTTTGTTTGCCTTTGATAAATATCCGGCCACTAAAATGTTGGGAAAGAATGTAGAATACAACCGCCACTTTTCTATCCAAATATGACAAATATCACAGATATTCCCTTTAAAAGATGATAGAGAGCACACTTAAGGAGAAGAAAGTGTAGTCAAGTTAGGACTGGAAACGATATTTTGGGAGATTTTGAGCAATGAATGTATGCACATCTATTGAGATGTTGGCCATTTTGTCATCAGCTATAAAAAAAACACATGCTTATTGTGCACAAGTGGCGGTTGGGTTCCACATTCTTTCCAAATGTTTCATTTTGTATTGGTTAGTTAGCAACAGCAGTTAGCAACAGCTAATTATTTATTTATTTAACTAATTTTTATTTGTGATTGTTTTGTATATTTATTATAATTTATTTTTTTTTCAGCACAATATCAGTTCTGGAGGAAATTCGTCCATATTTCCAGGATGAGAGAATAATCATCGAGATTCATGATTTTCTGCAGACATCAGATAACCTCACAACCTGGCTCCATAAAATCAGTAACGTCACTCAGAGGTACATGTGTTATCCTCGCTGTCTCTCTGTCTCTCTGTTGGTCTCTCTGTCTCTCTGTTGGTCTCTCTGTCTCTCTGTTGGTCTCTCTGTCTCTCTGTTGGTCTCTCTGTCTCTTTGTTGGTCTCTCTGTCTCTTTGTTGGTCTCTCTGTCTCTTTGTTGGTCTCTCTGTCTCTCTGTTCGTCTCTCTGTTGGTCTCTCTGTCTCTCTGTTGGTCTCTCTGTCTCTATGTTCGTCTCTCTGTCTCTATGTTGGTCTCTCTGTCTCTTTGTTGGTCTCTCTGTCTCTTTGTTGGTCTCTCTGTCTCTTTGTTGGTCTCTCTGTCTCTTTGTTGGTCTCTCTGTCTCTATGTTCGTCTCTCTGTCTCTTTGTTGGTCTCTCTGTCTCTTTGTTGGTCTCTCTGTCTCTCTGTTGGTCTCTCTGTTGGTCTCTCTGTCTCTTTGTTCGTCTCTCTGTCTCATTGGTTGTCTCCCTGTCTATCTCTTTGTATGTCAGTTCTCTTTGTCTTTTTTTTGTTGTTGTCTCTTTTGACATCTACCCGCTTTTCTTTCTTACAATAGTTTGTTTTTGAAAACCTGTAGGGAAAAGTATAAAAGCATTGTGCTTCACTATTTACCTACATGTTGGTAACATTGTCATCGTTGTCATAATAAACAGGCCTGTGATTTTTGAGGATTTTTCCTGATTTCGGGATTTTTTTACAAATCTCCCTTTGCCTCAAAATTGTCTTGAAAGAAGAGAAGTAGCCACCGGGTAAAGAAAGAAGTAGCCTGTATTGCATCCAAACCTCTAGTTTCTTGTTTGTGGGGATGTGGAGAGTCTGTAAGTCCTCCAAAATTAAACAGGAGGTTCAGGGGGCTTTGTTCTCTCAGGAAACCCAGGCCCGCTACCCATTTTTTAGGATTTTTTACTTTTGTCAAATCACAATAATATTAATATTTCTGTTGATTCTTTTCATTGATAGCCTGTAATTTATATATAACACAAATTGTAATCAAGATGCATTTCTTGTTGTTGCCAATATGGAAATAAATGTATAACTAAGCTACCTAAGTCTATACATGTATGTACACATATGCTTAGTCATTTTCCTTTGCCTGAACGAGTTTCTCCAATAATAATAATAATAATAATAATAATAACTTGCATTTATAATGCGCCTTTTCCTAGGGATACAAAGCGCAGTGTATTATTTTCCCTGCTCATAAGGCTCATAAGGCTCATAAATCATTCCTGAAACCATCTCAGCTCCCTGGGGAGTATACAGCTCAATTGCTGCTATTACAGCGCATTAGGGCTAATCAACCAACTCTGCCCTCACAGGTACCCATTTAACCCCCTGGGTGGAGAGAAGCAATTATGGTTAAGTGTCTTGCTCAAGGACACAGGTGTCACGGCCGGGGCTCGAACCCACACCCTGCTGCTGGCAACACCAGAACTTGAGTTCGGTGCACTAGACCGCTCGGCCACAACAATCCACTTTTACATGCATTACACAACACACGGGAACCACAATAGGCCTCATGCACTTACCTCTTCACAAAACAGGACAACCAATAAAGATTTAACAATTTATTTAATTTTGCCCTACACCGACGTGTGTATAGCACTGCATACTCAGTGCTTTCTGAGTGTCTGCGAAAAAAATACACAGGCGAATTGACTCAGGCAAGCTTGGTGGTCGAGAGATTAAGACGTCTGCACTAGAAAGCAGGAGGTCGTGGGTTCGAATCCTGCCCGAGTCGCCTGTGTAGTTTTTTCACAGACACTCGGAAAGCACCGAGTATACATTGCTATACACACGGAAAATTAAATCAATTGTTTATCACCCGACACAACAATTTGCGTACTTGAGCCAATGAAGTGCCTTCTTTTGCTCTCTGAGTGAGGGCGCAATTCAAGTTCTACAGGTATATAATGACATCATAAGAATGTTTTTTGTTTTTATTTGTCTTCAGTCCACTAGAGATGTTACAGTTAGCTGAAGACCAGTTGAAGAAAGCAAGAGTGTGGCATTACGTCAGGCCCTTCTTGGATTTGGCCAATGTCTTCTTAGATGGAGTCAGTATGGATCTGTACCCAGGAGGTATGCTTACTCACAAGGGGGAGGGTCTTTCAGCGTTTGACCCTACCTTGACCTTCCCTGACCTTCCCTGACCTACCCTGACCTACCCCGACCTACCCTAACCTATCCTACCCTACACTACCCTACCCTACCCTACCCTACCCTACCCTACCCTACCCTACCCTACCCTACCCTACCCTACCCTACCCTACCCTAACCTATCCTACCCTACCCTACCCTACCCTACCCTACCCTACCCTACCCTACCCTACCCTACCCTGACCAACCATGAACTGTCTTGACATACCTTGACCCTGACCTACTTTGACCGACTTTGACCTACCCTGACCTAACCTGATCTACCCTGACCTACCCTGACCTACCCTGACCTACCCTGACCTACCTTGACCTACCTTGACCTACCTTGAATTTTATAAAAAAAAAGAATATTCACTCAAATTATAAGGTATAGAATTGGTAATTAAAAATAAAAAATAAAAAATCTTAATGTCAAACCTACTTGGTGTAAAGCTCTCGATCCTATCAACCTTCGATAATGGATAATGTGCTATAATTTTTAAGAAATAATTAATTATTACAAATAGGACCATCAGAAAGAGGACTTTTCCCTAAATTCCACATCAGAAGGAATACGAACAATCTGAATGCATTTTTAATAGATTAACAACTCAAAGAAATAAGCTGGAACTTTCACAGGTTACGTAAAGATTGTTTGTGATGACACCATGTGAGAAATTCTCTTTTGAGAACGGGTGGTTTATTTAGTTCAATATAATCTTGATTCAGAGAGAGAGAGAGAGAAAGCATACTCGTACAAGCAGTTTTGCGAATCCTACAAATGTTGTACCTTTCCTTTAAATAATTCATCCCCACATTCTGAAATTTGTTGTTGGTTTTCTTGCTTACCGCAGGAGCTGCTATTCCACAGTTTTTGTACAACCGAACTGTGCTGGATAGGTTCTTACAAGAGGCTTTGGACAGAGTGTCTCCTGAACTGGCACAAACAATTCTAGTTAATGAGTTCTACCCAACTTCTGAGGTAACTACATCGCTTAATTAAATCGCGTAAAAATCATTTTTATTTTATACAATTTTATGATAGATAGTTTAAAAATGCATATTGTAAATATTTGTTTTTCCTAATTTTGCTCTTTACCTAGCAGGAAGTGCTCAGTACGCCAAATTTACAAACAGGAAAACATGAACAGATTTTGAAGATATTCTTTTTTCTGTTATTTCTCATTTGAAACAGTTGGCATATCACCACCTAACCAACACGTGGGAGGAGCGCTACTGCACAACCTATGACATTGATTATGGTTTACCCCCTGAAATTAATGCTACCGCCCTGAGAGAGCAGTTGTGCCATATGAACAGGACAGAGTTCTTTGGAATGCTTGATTTCATTACGGGGGTGGACGTGCTACATCTGCATCAATTGGTATGATTCCTATTACTATGATATCTCAACAAAACCAAGGATTCCTCAAAAGTGCTTTTAACACTGTAGCTTGCAGGTCTGAAGAAACCTGTGAAGAGAAGATGATGAACTAATGTTCAGTTTTTGAGGAAAACCATAGATAAATTTTCAAGAGAAAACACACTTCGTAATTTTCTAAATTATCAAAATTCTGACGTACATTATTCAGGAAGAAACCTGTGAAGAGAAGACGATAGAACTAATGTTCAGTTGTTGAGGAAAACCATAGATAAATTATCAAGAGAAAACACACTTCGTAATTTTCTAAATTATCAAAATTCTGACGTACATTATTCAGGAAGAAACCTGTGAAGAGAAGACGATGAACTAATGTTCAGTTTTTGAGGAAAACCATAGATAAATTTTCAAGAGAAAACACACTTTGTAATTTTCTAAAGTGGAATTTGTTAATTATCAAAATTCTGATGTACATTATTCAGGAAGTAACCTGTGTAGAGAAGACGATGAACTAATGTTCATTTGTTGAGAAAAACCATAGATAAATTTTCAAGAGAAAAACACATTTTCTAAAGTGGAATTTGTTAATTATAACAATTCTGGTGTACGTTATTCAAGAACAACATTTGACTATTAATTATAAAAAATGATAGAACATTAGACAGAAAGATTTCAAGGGATGTTTGATGATCTTATTAAATTTACACCAAGTAATGTTACTGTGATAATTATTATTTTTTTTTTAGAAAACCAAAGGTATACACTGCCTTCAAGCAAAATGTAACAGGTTACCAGCCAAAGTCTATATATAAATTGTGTGTGGAAAATTCACTGGTAATCAACAAAACTATTAAAGCAATTTGTTTTTCTTCTGCTCATTTTTTTGGGGGAATTTTCTCCAGGTAGAATTCTGTAAAAGTGGTCCAACGTTAATTTACGTAATTTATTTGCAGAATTTTGAGATCAGCAACATCATCCCGCAACCTCCAACCAACCAAACCGATCAGCAGTGGTTCGAATGGGACGCACTCCTCGCCAACGTTGACTCTATCGTTGCGGCCCTGCAAGGCATCATGGGATTGCCGTCCGTCGGTAACCATGGCAACATGACAGAAGCAATGATCTTGCTGGAGGAGCTCCAGGCGGGACTGACACAGTTCAACCTCAACCTGTAAGTGTCCTCATGCCGTCATTTGAAAAACCTTACCCAACACCCTTTTCCGAGACTGTTATCGGCAGTTCCATGGTTAATCATGTTACATTTTTTAGGCCATAATATATTTCACTCATCAGTTTTTTCACAGTAGCTGCATTATAACCAGACCTTACTCAGCACAAAATAATAATTTAAGAAATTTGTTATATTTCTGCTATATAAGAGAAAAAGCAACATTTTATGCTTGTCCTAAAAATGTAACGTGAGTAACCAGCATTTTTGTCTTATATCACGTATATATAACAAATTTCTGCAATTATTTTTATGTGCTGAAATAGGTCTGGGTATAATGCAACTACTGTGAAAAAATCAGTGATCAGTGAAATATATTTAAGTAAGGAAATTATAGCATTACGAGTGGACCCAGTACCTCTAAAATGTAACGTGAGTAACCATAGAATTGCCCTTGTGAATTTAAGTTCTCAATTTGGCTTAAAGCTAACACAGCATTGGTAATTACCGGATTGCTATCCAAAAGCTAACTTGAAGTCCCCATGGTTCTCCCTGAACCACATTCTCACTTTATAGCGATAGTTGAGAAACAAGCTGCCCGATATTGGTTCTTCCCTGAACCATAATCTCACTTAGAGATAGTTTAGATACGAGTTGTGTGATTAGGTTCTTTTCAGAACCTGTACCTCACTTAGCGATAGCTGAGATAAACACATGGTGTTACCGCAAACTGACACAATATCAATACTCCACCAGGCAAAGCCTTAATCAAAAGCTAACTTGGGGCGCGTTTTTGCAACCCTGACCAGAAACATGTTTGGGCTTCGGTTAGTGGTTAAGTGTTTTCGCGAGTTTTCGCATTGTTCTGACCAAATGTGAACCAAAGTTGGTGATCGGTTACGCTTGGCTGAAACTTTCAAAGGTTGGTTGTTTAAACAGAAGGAAAGCTAATTGATTCATTTTGTTTTGCCCAACACCGACGTGCGTATAGCACTGTATACTCGGTGCTTTCCGAGTGTCTGTGGAAAAAAATTCACAGGCGACTCGGGCGGGATTCAAACCCACAACCTCCTGCTTACTAGTGCAGACGTCAACCACCGAGCTTGCCCAATAATGATTGGCTGGCTAGAATCCTATATAGCAGCTGGTACCGCGACACTTATAAGTTGATGAAGGAAATCTGAATGCAGAAGGAAATCTGAATGCAGAAGGAAATCTGAATGCAGAAGGAAATCTGAATGCAGAAGGAAATCTGAATGCAGAAGGAAATCTGAATGCACTTTTTACATATTATTATCCCTTATTTCATGAATCATTCTTGGAACCTTCTCAACTCCCTGGAGAACATATCATCTAAGCCACATTTTGGTCACTCAATCAAAAGCATTTACCATCTGTGCCCTTGCAGGTCCCTATTTATACTCCTGGGTAATCTTTGGGATAATATATATATATCAGGTAATTTTGAAACAACCTTCCCTTCAAGAACAAATATTATATTTCATTCTCATATTTTGATGATTGTAAATGAGGTGCCATGGCCGAGCGGTTAAGTGCATTGGACTTGTGTTCTGATGGCTGTGTGGGATCGAATCCTGCCCGCAACCATGGCACTTGTGTCTCTGAGCAAGGCACTTTACTTTAATTGCTTGTCTTCACCCAGGAGTATAAATGGGTACCTGTGAGGGTAGAGATGGTTATTGTGTTTGATTAGCCCTGTAGTGCCAACAATGGTTGCACATAATGGGCTGTATACTCCCCATAGAGCTGAGAAAGATTATAGGAATGATATTGGCCCAGTGACCAGGAGAAATAATGTAAAGCGCATAGGGACATTATGTGAAATTATTATTATTATTATTATTATTATTATTATTATTATTATTATTATTATTATTATTATTATTATTATTATTATTATTATTATTATTATTATTATTATTATTATTATTATTATTATTATTATTATTATTATTATTATTATTATTATTATTATTAATTGTTGGCAATTTACATCTAATGAATCTATTAATTAAGATCAATTAGGATATCATATGTTTAGCCAGTTATATACCATAACAATTCTCAAAACAATTCCTGACATTTCAGTTCAATTGAAATCCTTGAGCAACTGGACGTTCTGATGAACCAGCAAGGAGTTTGGTCAGAGATCCAGAGTTACGTTGCCACAGTGTCAGACATTGCAGGATTGCTGAATCAACAACTTGAACGTCTTGCTGGTTAGTGTCTTCATCTTCATCTTCATCTTCATCTTCATCTTCATCTTCATCTTCATCTTCATCTTCATCTTCATCTTCATCTTCATCTTCATCTTCATCTTCATCTTCATCTTCATCTTCATCTTCATCTTCATCTTCATCTTCATCTTCATCTTCATCTTCATCTTCATCTTCATCTTCATCATCTTCATCATCTTCATCATCTTCATCATCTTCATCATCTTCATCATCTTCTTCATCTTCTTCATCTTCTTCATCTTCTTCATCTTCATCAGCTTCATCATCTTCATCTTCAGCTTCTTCATCATCTTCATTATCAGCAATGGAGATTGTTTCAACAAACAATCTATCAATCTACCTCAAGAATATTTTTATTTCAGCAAACCTTTAATGTTGAGTTATATATCCATTCTGATGTTCTTTTCTGTTGTTTTGTGTATATATTTTTTTAATCTTCAGGATCTAATTATACCATCAAGGGGATATTCCATGATGCAGCCCCTGACTTCCTGGTTCAGTTCCTGGCTCCAGAGCATGTACAAGCCTTGCTGAATGCATCCATCAATCCTGCTATGGTATGTCATAGTCTTTGATCATGATCCAGCCATCTTGCCTTTTCTCCCATACAAATACACATGTCCAAACCGAGGCTGGAAGGAAAATAGTCTGGTCCCTTGTATGCAATGTGATCAATCTCTATAATAAATCTTACTTAAAGGTCTAATTTTTGTGTCAATAAAAAATAACTCTTTTATGCTTGAAAATCACGAATGTAAGTTTATGTTTATATCTTTCTCTAAAAAAGAAGGAACAACTTTGGTAATTACCAGATTATCAAATTACTTGGTGCCAAGTTGGCACACATATCAATCAGCCTGAGAAATATGTTTGTCTAAAGTGCTTTCATCTTAGAGAAAACAGGAAATGTTATGTCAAATTTGCAAAATGTTGCCAACTGTTTGTAAAAAATTGAAATGTACCAAACATGTAACAGTTTTTTGTTGTTGTTTTCTCAAAATAGTGAGCATCTGTTCTGATCAAACGTGCACTGTTTGTTTAATGATATTTTCTTTTTAACTAGAGGGTGGGAATGAACGTTCATTATCAAAACCTAATGTTGTATCTTCCCTTTAATTGACACATTTTTTTTTCTTTTTCTTTGTAGTTTGGTGTCCTAGCCCAACCTGAGGAGCTGACTGCCGTCCTCTGCGATGCGGACCGATTCAACTCATTCATCATCCTCCCAACAGACACCGATATGGCTGCCATACAAGGCACCCTCTGTAGCCTAGCCATGACCAATGAGACCTTCCTACAAGACCTCATGGCATTGTTCAATATTGGGCAAATTCAGGACAAGGTAAAGGGGTTTTTCTTTGAAAAATGTATCACATGTTTTTCTTTGTTCATTACCATGATTATAACAGAGGGGACGGGGATACAGGTTTGATTACATTTTGTATGTTTTAAAATATAATGGTGAAGAATGGGCAACATTAAAACAGCAAGGTGACCCGGCTTGACTTGCTGGTTAAAAGTGATATGACTGGTTTCAATCTGAAATGACTTGTGACTTGAGTTGACTGGTAAAATATGAATTGTGACTTGATTTGACTTGCAAAGAAATGACTTGTGATTTGTGACTTGACTTGACTTGACTTGACTTGCAAAGAAATGACTTGTAACTTGATGACTTGACTTGCAAAGAAATGACTTGTGACGTGACTTATCTTGCAAAGAAATGACTTGTGACTTGACTTGTCTTGCAAAGAAATGACTTGTGACGTGACTTGACTTGCAAAGAAATGACTTGTGTCTTGACTTGACTTGCAAAGAAATGGCTTGTGACTTGACTTGCAAAGAAATGACTTGTGTCTTGACTTGAATTGCAAAGAAATGACTTGTGACTTGACTTGACTTGCAAAGAAATGACTTGTGACTTGACTTGACTTCCAAAGAAATGGCTTGTGACTTGACTTACAAAGAAATGACTTGTGTCTTGACTTGAATTGCAAAGAAATGACTTGTGACTTGACTTGACTTGCAAAGAAATGACTTGTGTCTTGACTTGACTTGCAAAGAAATGACTTGTGTCTTGACTTGAATTGCAAAGAAATGACTTGTGACTTGATTTGACTTGCAAAAAAATGACTTGTGTCTTGACTTGAATTGCAAAGAAATGACTTGTGACTTGATTTGATTTGCAAAGAAATGACTTGTGTCTTGACTTGAATTGCAAAGAAATGACTTGTGACTTGACTTGACTTGCAAAGAAATGGCTTGTGACTTGACTTGACTTGCAATAAAACTTACTTGATTTACAACTTTATGATTTTCAGATTCTAAAGCTAGCCATGGGTAACTCGAGTCACAGCAGTCCCATCGACATCAACTGGCAACAAGCACTAGAGGAATTTCAGCTGCTAGCAGCCAACCTCCAGACCTTGCCTGTTGGCAGTGACTTCCTGGGACATTTCTTCACACAGTGGCTGGCCTTGTCTGTACCTGTGGACAGTTTACCTCCCATGCTGGCAAATCTAACGTAAGTTTTTTATTTTATTTTCTAAAAAATGTATAATCCAAAAATAATTCTTCAAAAAAACACAATGGAAATGACGATTCTCTCTTTTAGTTGGGTCACCTAAGTTATGTACTTTAAAAATAAGGCAAAAAAAAAGTCTCCGGTTTTTGGACTCTGCGTGCATTGGTATTTTTAATTTTCTTTTTTTTTTGTTATGTCCAATTGCAGCCAAAATTGCTGGATTGGACTTCTGCCGTGCTGCGCTTTAAACAACTTTTTCACATAGGGGTATGAATGTTTGCCCGATTTGTGAGATCTCTCTTAGCCACCATACTTTGTATAATGGGAAATTTGGTCCCCGCATATACATGTATCACAAAAAAAGATTACCAAAAAAGCGCATCACAGCATCGATTTTGAAGCCGACCGATGACCAGAAACTGGAGACTTTTTTTTTTGGCCTAAGGCATATGAAGAAGAAAAAACATACATACTTAAAAGGGTGAATCGTACGACACAAAGGTGTGTACTTTTTGTTTAAATTATTGTTTTTAAATTTTTATTTTAGGTCGCCCGTTATTTTAATGAAGGCCAAAAAGGCCGCTGTAGAGAGTGCCTTGAAATTGATCCAAATCTCATTCCTTGTGGATTCTTGCAGTATGGACTATCAGAGTATGTGTCAGAGCCTACCGCCAGCAATCATCAACACCACCGCTTGGCAGACCATGATAGATCCAGCACTAGCCAAGGCTGACCTCATTATGCAAATCACCAACGACCTGGTGTTTGCTGTGCCAGGTAACGATGTACTGTGACCGTTTTATAGGTCACCGCATATCATTTGATTGTATTTTCAATGTGAAAGTTTCATTGGTTTAATTACTTTTTAATCAGTGTGCTCTGATCGTCTTCAGGAAAAGAAGTTTGTCAAAATGTTTTGGTATTCTTTCCTAAGACTATAATCAGCAGAAATACTCTTCTTTATAGTTGATTTCTTTGTGCAGCTGTCATGTTTTTTTGGTTTTTGGTCTTTCAGCGGAAATACTCTTTTTCACAATTGATTTCTTCTTGTAACTGTCTTATGTTTTTTTTTCTTTTTCTATTTTTTTGTCCAGTTCACAGGTCTTTCAGCGGAAATACTCTTTTTCACAATTGATTTCTTCTTGTCACTGTCTTGTTTTTTTTTTCTTATTCTATTTTTTTGTCCAGTTCACAGGTCTTTCAGCAGAAGTACTCTTTTTCACAATTGATTTCTTCTTGTCACTGTCTTGTTTTTGTTTTTTTTTCTATTTTTTTGTCCAGTTCACAGGTCTTTCAGTAGAAGTACTCTTTTTCACAATTGATTTCTTCTTGTAACTGTCTTATGTTTTTTTTTTCTTTTTCAATTTTTTTGTCCAGTTCACAGGTCTTTCAGCGGAAATACTCTTTTTCACAATTGATTTCTTCTTGTAACTGTCTTATGTTTTTTTTTTCTTATGCTATTTTTTTGTCCAGTTCACAGGTCTTTCAGCAGAAGTACTCTTTTTCACAATTGATTTCTTCTTGTAACTGTCTTATGTTTTTTTTTTTTTTTCAATTTTTTTTGTCCAGTTCACAGGTCTTTCAGCGGAAATACTCTTTTTCACAATTGATTTCTTCTTGTAACTGTCTTATGTTTTTTTTTTTTTTTCTTTTTTTTTGTCCAGTTCACAGGTCTTTCAGCGGAAATACTCTTTTTCACAATTGATTTCTTCTTGTCACTGTCTTGTTTTTTTTTTCTTATTCTATTTTTTTGTCCAGTTCACAGGTCTTTCAGCAGAAGTACTCTTTTTCACAATTGATTTCTTCTTGTCACTGTCTTGTTTTTGTTTTTTTTTCTATTTTTTTGTCCAGTTCACAGGTCTTTCAGTAGAAGTACTCTTTTTCACAATTGATTTCTTCTTGTAACTGTCTTATGATTTTTTTCTTTTCAATTTTTTGTCCAGTTCACAGGTCTTTCAGCGGAAATACTCTTTTCACAATTGATTTCTTCTTGTAACTGTCTTATGTTTTTTTTTTCTTATGCTATTTTTTTGTCCAGTTCACAGGTCTTTCAGCAGAAGTACTCTTTTTCACAATTGATTTCTTCTTGTAACTGTCTTATGTTTTTTTTTTTTTTTCAATTTTTTTTGTCCAGTTCACAGGTCTTTCAGCGGAAATACTCTTTTTCACAATTGATTTCTTCTTGTAACTGTCTTATGTTTTTTTTTTTTTTTCTTTTTTTTTGTCCAGTTCACAGGTCTTTCAGCGGAAATACTCTTTTTCACAATTGATTTCTTCTTGTCACTGTCTTATATTTTTTTTTTCTTTTTCTATTTTTTTGTCCAGTTCACAGGTCTTTCAGCGGAAATACTCTTTTTCACAATTGATTTCTTCTTGTCACTGTCTTATGTTTTTTTTTTCTTATGCTATTTTTTTGTCCAGTTCACAGGTCTTTCAGCAGAAGTACTCTTTTTCACAATTGATTTCTTCTTGTCACTGTCTTATGTTTTTTTTTTCTTTTTCTATTTTTTTGTCCAGTTCACAGGTCTTTCAGCAGAAGTACTCTTTTTCACAATTGATTTCTTCTTGTCACTGTCTTATATTTTTTTTTTCTTTTTCTATTTTTTTGTCCAGTTCACAGGTCTTTCAGCGGAAATACTCTTTTTCACAATTGATTTCTTCTTGTAACTGTCTTATGTTTTTTTTTCTTTTTCTATTTTTTTGTCCAGTTCACAGGTCTTTCAGCGGATATACTTTTTTTCACAATTGATTTCTTTGTGCTGCTGTCTTATGTTTTTGTATTTTTTTTTAAATTTATTATTCACAGATCATCAACAAGAATTCCAGATCCTTCTCAACAACATCACACTGGTGGTCGATCTGCTTACCGTCGTCACTGATGTTGGCCAGGGCATCATGGCATCCGGAACCACTGTTCTCTTTGACCTGAACAAATTGTCACTGGTAAGAAGAGGATGACACAAGAAATTTAACGCAATGTCCGCATAGCTCAGTCAAGCTCATTCAAGCTACACACCAGGTCTACCCCGGTTATGGCGAAACTGGTTAAGGGACAAGGGCCAAAGTCATGGTACAGCCAAGCCTTTGAGAAGCCCGGCCAGGCACAGACTTTGCCTGGGCCTTGAGGCCTATATAATCCTCTAGCTGAGCACAAAAGACCCTTTACTAATAAATAGATCTCAAATGGCTCTTATTGTTAATGCAGACATGACTGACACCTCAGCAGTCTTTTGTTCACAACTGCAGCCATTATAATGAACTCTACTTGGCTGGGCTAGGCCCTCCAGAAGCCCAGGTTATGTTCATTGGCAGGTACTGTATTGTTACAGAATTAGGACTCACAAAAGACAGATTAGGAGGCCAGGTAGCCTGGGCCTGGCCGGGCTTCCCAAAGGCTTGGCTGTACCATGACTTTAGCCCTCCTCCCTAAGGCGAAACAGATGACCCATTGAAAATAATCTCTAGATGGCATGGTTACCGTCGCTAAATATATAATTATTATTATTACATGTAGAGTGAGCATTTTGTGTTTAGGTTGTGATGTTCATTATCTGCTTATAGTAAGTAGATATGTCATACACACACATGTATTTATGGCACGCAAACTATATCATTCACTATCAAACTCATTCTCTATCAACATGTTACTCCCTTTTCTTAGGATTTTTTACAATTCCAATGCAATCCTCTCTCTAAAATGGAAGATATTAATAAGATTCTAATCTTTTGCAAAACATAAATCGCAATCAAATCTTACCCATCTGTATTTCTAAATAAAAGAAAAAAAGTGGGCAATTAAATTTGGTATGTGAGCAGAAAAGGGAGCAATTCATATTCGTGTGTTATTTTTGGAACCACTCCATGTGGCTTATGTCAAAATTATGTCATGCTGACCATGCAGCCAGTTAGTGGCCGTGGCACTGTTTAAATATATTATTTTATCTTTTTCTCAGGCCAGCCGATTAATCGTCAACCTCTTTAGAGGTGACCTCCCTGAGGGTGTAGTCTGCAACGAGGAGGTCCTCCGAGAGAGTGAGGGAATCCCTGCGAGTGTGAATGTCACCGACCTCAGCATCCTGCTTTGTGGAGTAGAGAAACTCCTACAAACGCAAGCTGTCCAGGAAGCTCTGGCGATTGTGGGATTTGATGACATCAAGGCAAAGGTTACTATTCATTCAATTTAAAAAAAAAAAGTAACATGGACAAAATTCACAAGTGGAAACCTTCGGTAAATTTGACGAAGTTGAAAGATTTAGATACTGTGAATAACAAATTCTATAATCCTGTGTTTGATGAACCCCAAGAAATGTGTTTGTTTATGATAAAATGAAAATTTATTAAAGCACAATTTGAACCAGCGACCTTATGAAAACAAAAAAATGTTCTAAACAGTTTAAATGTGTCATCAAGTTTCCATAATTAGTATCCATAATTTTAACATAAATTTCATTTTTCCTTGCCAAAATTTTACATTTTTATGTTTCTAAATTAAACTTTACTTTTAATCATTAGAACTGAAAACAAAGTCCTACCATATCAGTTAGTTAATTTCGACCAGTACCCAAAAATATGCTAAAATCTTACTTGTTCTGTTAGATCACTGCCCTGTTTGATACCAACCCGGCAAGCTACCAGACTTTTGACTGTCCAGCGGTCATCATGAATGGTCAGGAGTACTTCAAGAGATTAATGACCGTCCAATCTGACTATGCCACATTCATTGAGTCATTTGAACTCCCTGAATACTTTGACCTGATCGCCGTTCTGCCGCAGATTCTCAGGAACATCTCTTCTGATGATCTTCGGAGGTGAGAATATAGTATTTGATTTTTCAATTTCATTTTGGGAAAGTCAACCAAATCACTTTTTTTTTGGCAAGTAAGTCCTAACACAGACACACATTGGAGGGGAGGTGCAACATTGGTGTTTTGAACATTGGTATTTTTTAAATGTTCAGTTCAACCCTCTATTTTTCTAGAAATTTATCAGTTTCATCACAATAGGTGCTCAAGTTTTTGAGACAACAATGAAACACTGTGTCAGGTTTTAAAGATTTATAGTTTTCGAATAAGTTGCTTATGAAACTCAACTTAACAATTCCATTTTGGTAAACCACTCAGCACCCCGTATATCCTAATTCTCAGAAAGTTTGAATGAACATAAAGCCTTTTCAGCAAAGAAGTTGCTAATTATACTTTTAACATTTTTGTCTTCATTTTTGAATGCAGTTTGAGTGAGCTGTATGAACTCCTGCAACCGTTGACTGGTCCCCTGCTCGGCAGTGGTAACCAGACCAATGATACAAATGCCGACGTGCTGCTGTCATATTTAGAGCAGATTGACTCCTACCTCATGGCTCAACAGGGTAAGAAAACTCCCGCTTATTTCACATTATTATTGTTTGTATTTCCTTTATGTTTGTGCCATGGTGCTTAAATCACCTCTATGTAATGGAGGTTGTAAGTTTCATCCATATTATTAAAAGGGTTTATCAATTTGAGTCATGTTTGTAGTTACAAATAAAAAAATTAAAAAACCTAAAAAGGAAAAAACCGTGTCAAAGCACTACTTCAGAAACTGGACATCAATCACAAATCTTGAACAAAAATATGTATTTTTTTAACTTTAGTAAGTATTTAATCTCTATTTACTTCTAAATTTCAACAGGTAATATGGATTTTTGAGACTTCTCTCTGAATCAATTCAGTATTGAAAGCTTGAAAACAAAATGTATAGTGATTTTGCTTTATCTATTGTAATTTAATCCCTGTTTTTTCCACAGGTAATATGGAGCTTCTTGACTTGAGTTCTCTCTGGATCAATACATCATTAGTCAGCCAGTATTTGACTGACATACAAGGACTTAGCCCAGAAGTCATCGAGGGAATCCTCAATGCTAAACTCAATACAACGGCTGTGAGTATTGATACAGGCTCGGCTCTTCAATCAACCGTGCATTTCTCACAAAAGTTTCTTTTGTCAAGTTTTCTGTGGCTTGATTAACGGATATCTGATCAACCTTTAGACATAACTTAAGTTTTCATTGTGGTGTATTTGATTGTATGGTATCCTTATCCTCTTCTAGTGATCCCCAGACTGCCGGTTGTATCGTAAGAGTTTTTATCGTGTCATGTGGTGTGATACCTTGTTATACGGCATGCTTTGGTTCAATGACTTCTGACTAGCGCTCCCAGAACGAAGATATTGACAGAATAGGGAGACGCTAACATATAGGGCTGGATGGTTCAGTTGGTAGAGCACCTACACGCCAACCCGGAGGTCGCAGGTTCAAATCCTGCCCTAGTGCATTTTTCTTATTTCACACTAGCATTAACAATGTTATTAAAAAAAACTCTTAAAGGTATAAAAGTATAAGAATTCAAAAATAAATGATTGGTAATGTTTGAATGTAAAACTTACTTGGTGTTAACCTACACATCCCTAAGAAATAATTTTGTCCGAGGTGCTGTAATTTTTAAGAAAAGTGACATGATATCCAGTTTGAATTTAGGAAAGAGTACTCTTTGAAAAATTTCAACAAGAATAAATACAAATAATCTAAATGCATTTTCACTCATTTCTCATTCGCAACAAAATTTCAACAAGTGGGTGCTATGGCCGAGCGGTTTAGTGCATCAGACTTGTGTTCTGATGGCCGAGTCGTCAGAATGTGGGTTCGAATCCTGGCCGCGACCGTGGTGCTTGTGTCCCTGAGCAAGACACTTAACTATAATAGCTTCTCTTCACCCAGGAGTATAAATGGGGACCTTTGAAGGCAGAGATGGTAATTGTGTTTGATTAAGCTCGTTGCGCTACACATTTGGCAGCATGGGCTGCATACTCCCCAGGGAGTTGAGATGGTTCTAGGAATGATATAACTGGCCCGATGACAGGGGTAATAATGTTCATGCGCCATGAGCGTCAAACTTGGCAGATACCGGCGCAATATAAGTGTCCATTATTATTATTATTAACAAGACAAAAAAAAAAAAAATTCTTCTTTTTTCTATCTAATTTTGATGGAATTCCCAGCTGATGGAGCTGTCAAAGATGCAAGGCAACATCGGCCAGCTTCTCTGCATAGATGACATATTCTCTGAGGTGCTTGTATTTGATGATCCGGTCATAGCTTCAGAGATCCAACAGATGATCTGTGGAGCTATCAGTACCTCTGACATCGTCAACTATTTCAAAGGATCTCTCAATGTTACAGAACTTGTTCATTTGGTAAGTGTATTTTTGTTACTGATGAAATATATAGATAAGGTTTGCGGGTTGGAAAGTGATACTAGAGTAGGTTTGCGGTAACACCATGAAGTAATTTCTCTTGAGTTGTGCTGGTCTGAGAAGAACCTGTGGGTTAACTCGGTATGCGGTGAGGCATTAATGCAGGATAGGTTTCGACAGACACCATCTTTATTAGTCTTGTGCCAAGACTTCTGTGAGGATGAGATCTGTGCATGCAACTAGTTAAAGTTACATTATATACGTGCGCTATATAAGATACGTGTGCTATATAAGTCCACACATTATTATTATTATTATTATTATTATTATTATTATGAAAAGAGTGTTTCAAACGTACGAGCCTGTGTCATATGCATTGTTATGTTGCTATTTTTGTACACAGTGCTTGTAATTAGCATTTAATGTTCATACATTGCACTGGTGCACGTATGAATACAACTTGCATTCAAACTTGATCAATAATTGGTTTCATCAGGAAACAGATGCCAAAAACTCAGAGAAAGTTAAGAATTAGATAACAAGTTATCAAAAAATTTGTGGTTTGAACAAAGCCGCCACAGACGTCTTAACCCAACCCATCTTTATGACTAACCTCGCTTTGGCTTAAAGCTTGCATCAGACATTCTAATGTCTACCCCCACCCCCCCAACATAAATGTACAGCTCACGATGACCTCACCGCTGACCATCACGTGGCCAGAGTACCTGAATGAGCTTCTGACCGCCTTGGAGGACTTTGCAGCCCTGGACCCATCGACCATTGAAAGTTTCATCACCGAGCAATGGCCATTACTGGAGGATGGAATCATGAACAGCACTGAGATAGTCCAACTGGCCATGAATGCAAAAGACCTGATTACAATCATGCAAAGGTACTTTTTTCATAGAGTAGAGGTGCATCCAGGGCGGGGCGGGGTGGGGTGGGGTGGGGTTGAGGGGGAGGGGGAGGGAGGGGGACTCATATGTCAAAAGGCGCAGGGTACACTGCCAAAATAAAAATGTGTGATAATAACCACATTTTAGGCATTTTGCCTCCTTTACCAAAAGGCAACTTTTGGAGATAAAAATGTTTTTGACACAATTCGTTTTTTTTTTTTTTTTTAATGAAAGCACTTCGGGATGAATACATTTGTCAGGATGATTTTCCTAACTTTACACCAGGTATTAGGTTTCGATAATTGTTTGATTTGATGATCTGGAAATTACCAGAACTTAGGAGAGAGTACTTTTTTTTCTCAATTCCTAATTACCTAATTACCTGATTTTTTTTGGGAAGTTTGTTTTATGTGGTGTGCCATGGTCGAGCGGTTTAGTGCATTGGATTTGTGTTCTGATGGCTGAGTCGTCAGAATGTGGGTTCGAATCCCGACCACAACTGTGATACTTGTGTCCTTGAGCAAGACACTTTACAATAATTGCTTCTCTCCACCCAGGGGTAAATGGATACCTGTGAGGGCAGAGTTGGTTGTTGTGTTTGATTAGCCCATATGCGCCGAAATGGCAGCAGTTGAGCTGTATACTCCCCAGGGAGCTGAGATGGTTTCAGGAATGATTTATGTGCCTGATGGGCAGGGGTAATAATGTAATGCGCCTTGAGCACCAGTTTGGTGGATACGTGTGCTATATAAGTCTACATTATTAATATTATACTACTCAAAACAATTTAGGGAACACCGGATTTTTAACATCAAATAGATTTGAAATGTTCCATGAACTGGGATTTGCATTTGCAACACCCGTCTCTCTTTCAGTATAGTCATGTCATGAAATGTGTAATCACTACATGCATCCTTTATCATCTGTTTCATTGTGCAGTTGTTCTCATCAATTCTGTGAAACATTGTGTTTATCTGAAATAAATGATCTTGCTTTAACTGAGATTATTCCGGTGTTCCCTAAATTGTTTTGAGTAGTATATTTTATAATGGTTATCTTGATTCAAAGAAAGTAAGCATACTCCTTTTCTTTTATAGTCAAACAACTTATCAGGGGCCAATTACACAGAGCTGCTTACCAGAAAAATTAGATTAGCAGATTTCTTCGGTTATCAGCCAAACTTTTACACAAAATGTATGCATTTTGGCTGATAAAATTCTCTGAAGAAAATTTTGCTGAGAAACTTAGATAGCATCCAATGCCATCTTTCTAATGTACATGTTCTCTCCCAAGCTTCCAGCCAGTGCTTGATGTTCTCCGGCCAGCCCTGATGGACGACCCCATGTTCCAATCACTCCAGGCTCTTCTAGATTCTCTGAATGGGTTTGATGATTTGCTGGACCTTATCAGCAAGCTGCCAGGTAAGGAATGTCTGCCGAAGCCACGATGAGCTAATTGAACCGTTTCAATCCCCTGCCTATAGTGCTAGCATTTCAGGAATACAGAAATGTTTTATTTTCCTCAGAAGTTGTTTAAATATAAATTATGGAGCACTACTCTAAATTTATAACACTGCAGTATATGAATAACAAAGATATTGACAGCAAAGAGACCGCAAACTATAGGGCAGGATAGCTCAGTTGCAGTGGTGTAATTATGGGGGGGGGGCACGCCCCCCCCACCGAGGTCTGTGCCCCTCCATTCAGAATTTGGAAAAAATAGGTCCCCATTTGACGCTGTAGGATACAAAATGTTTAAGTATTGACCGTGCCCCCTAGAAAAAGTGGTGCACTCCCTAGTGCCCCCCCCCCTGAAAATTGGACCCTAATTATGCCACTGCTCAGCTGGCAGAGCACTGGAGCAGTACTCCAGAGGTCATAGGTTCGAGTCCATCTTCAGTAAATTTTTCATTCTTCATTCAAATTCATGAGCTCAAACATTGAAAATCCAAAAAATGATTTTTGTCAAACATCCATCTCCGTGTCTTTTCCAGATCTTTCCTTGAGTAAGCTCTTCAAAGATCCGAAGGAATTCCGAGAGTTTCTTGTTGCGGATGTTGGCTTCTCAGAGCAAGCTGCGTCGGATCTTCTGTCGGCCTCATTGAGTTTTGAGCAGGTGAGTGCAAGGGATTGAACACGTAACTTCACAGGGCAAGGCTTGTGATGGAGACCTGATACCGACTGACTTTTTAAGGCATCTTCCGTTTGATTTGTACATGTTTTTCAACTCGGGACATTTGCAAACAATAACCGCCAACTGAGGACCCATTTTTTTCCTTTTGTTTACACCATTAACATAAGTCCTCAGTCAGGGCCGTAGTGAGCGGGGAGGTGTGGGGGGTGTGACAGCCCCCAATCATTTTTCTCAGTCGGCATTTAGAGCCTCAGTCGACAAATGAAGCATCAAAGGTACCCGAACATGGGTTGGTCCAGACTAAATTTTCAGTCGGCAAACCTAGAGCTATGGGTTTGCCAACTGCAAATGTATCGTGATTCTAAGCATTGAAGTTGTTTGTTTGTTATATATAAGTAGTTTATAAGCTGCAGTTTCAGATGGCAGTCGTCCATACCAACCCCCCTTCCTTTTAAAGGGTGTCCATTTTGGGGGGGAAAAAACCAAGTAAATTTGTCTGGTCAAATTAGAGTTGTGTCGGTAAATGTACTAGCAGAAAATGTTTGCGTCCCCCAACTCTAATGTCTGTCGGCAAATTGGCTCCACAACCCCCAAAGTAAACGGTCGGTTTACACCATAAACAAATGCAACCATAATGCACGTGCTTGGGCATTTTCCTCTAACCGTCTTAGAATCGGGAGGGCCATGTGATGTGTAAAAGGTGCTCTGATTGATTATTGTTTATGAATGGTGATAAATAAATTACCTTGCGGTTTTACTGTTCACATAATAATCTTTTATCAATATTTTGTTCAGGCTTGTTCAGTTTTATTCTTCTCTCAATGATAAGGTTGCATCGGCGAACTTCAGCCGAATCAATGACATTGTCTGCAAGGAGGAAGAGCTTACCAAGATGATTGAATTTCCAGAGGGGGCGAACGCCACATATGTCATAGAGTCTCTTTGCAGCCTGGAATCGGAACAGCTTACTAAAGTCTTGGACGGTGTAGTGCAGAGGCTCAACATCGGCAGTTTTATTCAAGAGGTGTGAATGCTAGCTGAAATAATAATGGAGTCTTACATAGCGCTAACTCAATCAAGATTTGTTGCTCATAGTGCATTTTATCATTATAAGGCCAAAAAAAACAGTCTCCAGTTTCCGGTCGCCTCAGACCCACATGTCAGCATTTAAAATTTTTTAATTTATTTTTGCTATGAAACGATGTCCAATTGCAGCAAAAATTGTAGATTGATTAGAATTCTGCCGTGCTGTGTTTTAAAATAACTTTTTCACATAGGGGAATGAATGTTTGCTCGATTTGAGAGACCTCTCTTAGCCACCATACTTTGTATATATGGGAAATTTGGTCCCTGCGTATACATGTATCATGTATTTCCCTGTTGGCCAAAACAAAAAAAAGATTACCAAAAAAAAAGCATGTCACCGCACAGATTTTGAAGCTGACCGATGACCAGAAACCAGAGATGATTTTTTTTGGCCTAAGTAATTACTCTCTGGCCATTTGGTTAATACTATTCCTTAAACTGTCTCAGCAAGAAAATGGAGACAGTTGCGTCATTACACTGTACACCATTTGTAATTACCCGAAAAGAAGCTGAAAAATATTTCCTATTGCTACTTTTCCTTGACAGGTGTTGACCTACAGCCTAATCACGATGCTCGGCAACGACACATCATCCCTCAGTGACATCTCACAGGCGGCCGAGGACCTCAAAGTCGTCCAGGAATCCCTCCCGAAAATCATGGCTCAGTTCCAGTCCCAAGATCTGGGACCCATCGACATCCAGGAGATTGTCGATTCCTTCTTTGGAAATGCCGTGGCACAGACATCACCCTCCATGGATGCGGTGTCGGCCATGATCTGCGGGAAAGGAAAGCCAATTTCCTTGTTCTCGTCTACCATCTTTAATACACGGAGGAGGAGAAGTGTTGGTAGGAGTCGATCAAGACGTGAAGAGGAGCTTGAGGAAGTTGAAGGAAGCAGTAAGTAGAGAGCAGAAATAATTGCTTAACGGACAAATATGCTTATCAGATATCTTTGGTTACCAGCCATTATTTTATACAAAATTTATGCATATTGGCTGGTAGTCTGTTTTATATTGCTTAGCAAAAATATTTGCTAAGCAAAATTCTCTGCTTAGCAGCTCTATGAAACCATCTCAGCTCCCTGGGGAGTATACAGCTCAATTGCTGCTATTTTGGCGCATATAGGGCTAATCAAACACAACAACCAACTCTGCCCTCACAGGTACCCATTTACTCCTGGGTGGAGAGAAGCAATAAAGTGTCTTGCTCAAGGACACAAGTACCACGGTCGCGGTGGGGATTCGAACCCACATTCTGACGACTCAGCCATCAGAACACAAATCTGATGCACTAAACCGCACGACCATGGCACTCCACTTTCAGAGCTGCCAACCAGTACGATTTTGTCGTATTTCGTACAATAAAACGATTAAAATACGACACTACGATATACATGTAAAAAATACGATTTCTTTAAAAAAATACCAACTAAAAAATTATATTGCCCCGTTACTACTTCTTTCCGTCCGCCCGCACGAACCTTACGGTATTTTTCTGCAGGAGAAAACAATTAAGCTCCAAAAGCTGGAGAAAGGCGCGAGTTAAGTTTCTTGTAGTTGTTACTGATCGCACTCACTAGCACTGTTGATGAAACAAAGTACTGGCTGAATTCCTACTTGGCAACCTAACGAATTTTCCTATTGGCTGAATTCCGACATTATGTAGGAATTCAGCCAATAAACAAATTAAATGTAGTACATATGCCGCGTAACAAATTTTCCTATTGGCTGTCTGCGTTCGAACCTAATTACCATGCACGGAAGCGATTTTAATGTGGGTTTCCCAGTACTGCTTGGGTACTAATTGATACACGTGTTTACTATACGTTTTGATTTTATGGGCACCAGCGGTAAGCCAATTTTGCCGTCTTTTTACGTCTACTGGATAGCTTTTTAACGTTTGTTTGCATTTATAACAACAGCAAAAAGATCGTTTTTTTTCTCGTCTAATGTTGGCATTTGTTATGCGAGATATAATGAAGGGCACGGCAATTTATTGCCGTGGAATGTCACGGTGATTTTGGGGGCATCGCAGCAATGGCACAGACCGACGGCAATTTTGAGGCCTGCATGTGTGCTGAGTGTACGTTATCGCTCGCATGCGTGCACCACACGTGTTGTGTTAAGTACGTGAGTGTGTACTGTACTGGCTGTGCATGCAGCATATGTGATCAACATGGTGACCTCCGTGAGGTGATTTTCGTCTTGCGAGGTGATTTTCGTCTTGCGAGGTGCAAGGGTTTTTTGTCTTTCATCAACATCAGCATTGTTTTTATTAAGAATACGATTTTTGTGTTAAAAATAGTATTTTTGGGGATTGTGAATACGATTTTTTGTCTGCTGGGGTTGGCAGCTCTGTACTTTACCAACTTTATTTACTATGTCACTCAAAAGCAGGCAATGTCTTCATTCCCAAATGAAAAATCGTAAACTTTGATAAATTTTTTTTTTTAAATTATTTTTTTTGCCTCAGCACCATTCTGTTCAGCCCTCTACAAGTCCATACAAAGCAGTGAAAATGGCCGCATCATCTGGGCTTACGTAAAGCCGATGCTTCTCGGTAAAATCCCTTATGCCCCAGACAATAACGCCACAGCCAAAATCATCAAGGAGGTAAGCTAGACAAAATTTGTTGTAAATGCTAAACTTACTTTATTTATGTAGGATTTGAGGCTTTGCGTGGTGGAGATGTTATTGAGTTCTTTCGGGTGACAACATGCAATGATCTCTTTTTGGAAAATGTGACGGCTCTGAGAAGAGCCGGTTGGTTTGTTCTCAACGTTTTCTCAACACAAAGCCCATGGGAGAAGAGGGGAAGTAGACAAGTCAGCCATCATCAAACGCACATACAATGAGAACCACATCATTCAATGGGACAACACCACACTCATCACTCCAGTCAAGAATTGGTACCACCGCCGCAGCAGAGAAGCCATAGATCGAAATCAATAAGCACAATGCAGTACCACACGATATCTGGCAAGCAACACTTCAACAGAGCCAATCATCCACCATCAACACCAACACAGCATCTGACACACTACATTCAACATCACCCACAGACAGCCGACACACTTCACTGAGCACCAATCACAGCAGCTCCCGCCCACAGCAAGATCCTCCAACACAAGATAAAAGCTGTTGCACTTTTCTTCAGTCTCCTGACAATGACTAGAGCAGACTAGTCGAAACGTGAGAACAAACCAACCGGCCATCGCTTTTTCCAAAAAGAGATCATTGCATGGTGTACCCGAAAGAACTCAATAACATTACTTTATTTAAGTAAGACTAATTGCGGTGAAATTCTCTATTGAGTGGTAATTAGTTCTGAAAAAGAACTGGAGGTTACAACTCGACGTTTGATCAGTATGCTCTGATCGTCTTCAGGAGAATGCCGGACTCTGGGAATGCTGCTACTTAAGTAGGCTGCTGGAGGATCACGTGATAATAATAATAATAATAATGTGTGGACTTATATACCGCACGTATCCACCAACTGAGTGGTGCTCAAGGCGCATTATATTATTACCCCTGCTCATAAGGCTCATAAGGCTCATAAGTCATTCCTGAAACCATCTCAGCTCCCTGGGGAGTATACAGCTCAATTGCTGCCATTACAGCGCATATAGGGCTAATCAACCAACTCTGCCCTCACAGGTACCCATTTAACCCCTGGGTGGAGAGAAGCAATTATGGTTAAGTGTCTTGCTCAAGGACACAAGTGTCACGGCCGGGATTCGAACCCACATTCTGCTGCTAACACCAGAACTTGAGTCCGGTAAGCTAGACCGCTCGGCCACGACACTCCATGATGGCTGGATGCTGGAGGATTAGTGCATTGAGGCGTGCAGGCGGGAAAACTGGTGGGGCTGGGGGGTGGGTGTCACCGCAATTAGTCTTACTTATCCTCTTTATCATGCAAAGCTACAAGAATATTACTTTATATATTCATTTTTCTACAAATCTAATCTATAAAGGGGATGATGATTTAAACGTGAAAGTGCCAAGCACAATTTCTTCTCAGAATCACTTCTGTTTACAACTCATACTCATTAGAGAATTTACATGGTGCTACTGCAAACCTTCCGTGAATTTTGTGTTTCTTATATTCCTGGGTATCCTTATCAGTGATGGTCACTGTTCTCCCTCGGGGCCCAGCCTTGAATTGGAAGAAGACAAGGAAGACATTTTAGTTTTAGAAGTGGGAGGAACAGCCCCAGAGAAAAATTTGAGGGAAATCCCCACAAAATTCTGTAGGCACTGAAAACCCAATCCACATATCTCCTCGGGGCACAGTGGGACTTGAGTCCTGGCTTAGGGACCCTCGCCAATCTCGCCCGCAAAAACCACTGGGTCATTCTCCCAGTATTATCATGAGACTCACCCGGAAAGCAGTGATGAAGCTGCAGTCCTCCAAAAACGTCCATTGTTTACTCCTTATAATCCATTGACAAAAGAGTGTTTCCATTTGTGTGGACGGATTAACGTTGGGCCATCCATGCCCAGCCAGACAAAGCGGTTACATCAAACTAGTGTGGCCAGCTTCTGTTGTTAAGGTTTTTCTAAAGGTCTGGTAGGAATTTTGCGGGTGAGAATTTTGATTGTTCCGGGTGGAGTTAGTGGGCGAGATTGGCTGAGGTCCCTTACAGAGGTGAAAGTTGGTGAAAGTACCATAACACCAACCTGATCTACCCGAGTTGAATGCAGTGATTCTTTACCATGTTTAATTATAGGGTACTTTTCTGCCACTGATAATCCTTTACACCCAGATTGTGCAAGCACCATGTGGCTACTTGTGTATAGTATTGACCCACTGCTATATAGGATTCTAGCCGGCCATTCGTCATCGGGCAAGCTCAGTGGTCGAGAGGTTAAGATGTCTGCACTAGTAAGCAGGAGGTCGTGGGTTCGAATCCCAACCGAATCGTCTGTGTATTTTTTTCACAGACGCTCAGAAAGCACTGAGTATGCAGTGCTATCTATACACATGTCGGTGTAGGGTAAAATTAAATCAACTATCAACGATTGGAGAATCACTTACGCCCCAAAGACGAGCTTATGCATGGGCAGCATTTTTTAATGTTTTAGCTTTCACATTGCAAATTTGATTATAAGCGATTGGTTTGATAATAGACTAATCCATTAAGTCCTGCCCCAATACGTATTAACCAATCACAGCCGCGATTATGCGTCCAAAAATCTGACAAAAGTCTGACAAGTTAGTATAGCTATATCGCGTCAATGATAAACGTAAACAAGCTGCCATTATGCATGTATCAGCAACTCGACATTCAAAGACGAGGCTCACGTGTTGTACCCACATGTGCCGTTGCTAGGTAGTTACTGTGGTGGGCGGGGCTTAAAGGATCAGTCTATTGTACCGATCACTGCATTCAACCATTGTCATTTCATCGTTTTACCTTCCTCACAATTCATCTGTTGTCCACATTCATTGTAATTAGATCGTCGTGAAAGATGCAATGAAAGGGTGACTGGCAAACGGCCGTAGGCAATTAATGTGCAAAATTGTGTTTCAAGAAAACTGAGTGTGAAAGTTTGGTCGTTTTTCTGCCATTTATAAGTCATTGTAGGAAAGTTAAATTCCACATGGGAATGGAAAAACATGTCTTGGGAGTAACTCTAGCAACAAATATATTACATATAAGTTTTGAGGCTTTGCATGGTGGAATATCGATATCGTTTCGGTTTGCGGTAACACCATGTGTTTATCTCAACTGTACCTCAGCTTCACGTTAGTTGAGATAAACACATGGTGTTACCGCAAACCGAAACGATATAAATATATTACAGTTATGCCCTACTATATATAACAGTTATGCCATTTTATTGCTTGTGACCTTCTGCTGGTACAAAAAGTTGTACTTTGTGTGCCCGGAAGAAGGTCGTAGAGCCTTACGACCTTCTTCCGGGCACACGACGAGATTATCCCTGTAATTGTTTTTTTCTTTGCCAGGCTAACTTCTTCTTTAAGGACATCACCAATATCCGAGACTTGGCCGAGGCGTGGCTGACCAGCTCAGAGGATCTTGATAAACTATTCAGCAATCAGCACACAAACACCATTCAGGTATTACTTATGACTGGGAAGGGGTCAAAATAATCAAATATGGTGGGACTAGGAAATTTAAAGATGTGATTTCATAATTTTCCAGCATTTTTTTCTTCAAGTCTCTACATTGCTCTCGGTCTATTCCTAGAAGAACGTAAAGTAACTAAGAGAATAAAATGAATTTACAGCACTGCATGAAAAAATTCATTGCTGGTCAAATAAAGGTCAAATGAACAGTTTAACAAGGGGTTAGTCAATTTTTCAGGCCTGTGATTTCTCCGGATTTTTCCTGATTTTTGCCTCAAAATTTTCTTGAAAGTAAAGAAGTAGCCACAAAGGAAAGAAAGAAGTAGCCTGTATTGTGTCCAAACCTTATGTTTCTTGTTTGTGGGGATGTGGAGAGTTTGTAAATCCTCTCAAATTAAACATCCAGGAGGTTCAGGAGGCTTTGTCCTCTAGACCAAAGGGAGACCCTGGAGGTTCAGGGGTTTTGTCTTCTAGACCAAAGGGAGACCCAGGAGGTTCAAGGGGCTTTGTCCTCTAGACCAAAGGGAGACCCAGGAGGTTCAAGGGGCTTTGTCCTCTAGACCAAAGGGAGACCCTGGAGGTTCAGGGGGCTTTGTCTTCTAGACCAAAGGGAGACCCAGGAGGTTCAAGGGGCTTTGTCCTCTAGACCAAAGGGAGACCCTGGAGGTTCAGGGGGTTTGTCCTCTAGACCAAAGGGAAACCCAGGAGGATCAGGGGGCTTTTTCCTCTAGATCAAAGGGAGACCCAAGAGGTTCAAGGGGCTTTGTCCTCTAGACCAAAGGGAAACCCAGGAGGTTCGGGGGCTTTTTCCTCTAGACCAAAGGGAGACCCAAGAGGTTCAGGGGGCTTTGTCCTCTAGACCAAAGGGAGACCAAGGAGGTTCAGGGGGCTTTGTCCTCTAGACCAAAGGGAGACCCTGGAGGTTCAGGGGGCTTTGTCCTCTAGACCAAAGGGAGACCCAGGAGGTTCAAGGGGCTTTGTCCTCTAGACCAAAGGGAGACCCAGGAGGTTCAAGGGGCTTTGTCCTCTAGACCAAAGGGAGACCCAGGAGGTTCAGGGGGCTTTGTCCTCGAGACCAAAGGGACACCCAGGAGGTTCAAGGGGCTTTGTCCTCTAGACCAAAGGGAGACCCAGGAGGTTCAGGGGGCTTTGCCCTCTAGACCAAAGGGAGACCCAGGAGGTTCAGGGGGCTTTGTCCTCTAGACCAAAGGGAGACCCAGGAGGTTCAGGGGGCTTTGTCCTCTAGACCAAAGGGAGACCCAGGAGGTTCAGGGGGCTTTGTCCTATAGACCAAAGGGAGACCCAGGCACAATACCCATTTTTCACGATTTTTTACTGTTGTCAAATCACACCCCCGATTTGTTTTTGTGAAACAGTTCATTTGAAAGTGATTTACTTCCCTTCAATACAGACTCTCATAATGGATAAAAAGGTGTGGAGCCAGTTCGCTTCAACTGCCGCCTCTATTCCGTCAGTGGACGAAATATGTTTATGACAGTGACTTCCCTTCTTTACAAGGAAAATATGAGTGCACCAATTATCCTGCTTTTTTTCTCTCTCTCTCTGAATCTTCATTTTCCATCACCCGCAGAAATTCCTGGACAACTCCTACACCAGGGAGCTCCTCCAGGACCAGCTCAACCTAGACACCGAGGCCATCGCGTCCCTTCTGAGCAGTGAACTGTCCAGCATCTCGCCAGATGACCGTAGACAGATTGACCTGATCACCCAGCTCATCGTCAACGTGACGGAGTGTATGGACCTGGAGCGGTTTGTACCATTCAGGACGGAGGAGTTAATGGAAAGAGCTGCCCAGAGATATAACGAGGACAATCGTCTGTTCGCAGGTATGTCACAAGGAGTTATACTGTTATTCTTAAAGCCAACATATACACCACTGATAATTTCAAAAAGCATAATTGATCACAGTTTGACAAAAACCTTACATGGTGCATAGTTGATGATGGTATCAAAAACATCCCAAGAAATCTTTCTGTCTGAGGTGCTTTCATGAATACCAAAAAAATTAATTTCCAACTGAATTTTTGACTTTATGAGACAACAATTCCACATTAAAATTACTAAGAAAACATTTGAATGCATTTTCAAAATTTTCTTGTTAATGGCACCAAGCCTCGAAATTAATTTTTTTTGTCACTTGCCCAGCACTAATACCTACCCTTTACCCACCCTTGTATTTTCACTTACCCATTTCCAAAAGTCACTTACCCGATTTCAGTGTCTGGCCGTGTTGTTATGGGGACATGACATAAAAACATGGATAGATCCACTTTAATACCCAGCAACTTACCCACTTTTTAAAATCACTTACCGCCTGAAAAATCCACTTACCTCCGGTATTAAGTTGGTAAGTGGGAATTTCGAGGCCTGAACGGCACAATGATATATGCTGAATCTTTCACAGGTTAGTTTTATACATATCTCTTGATTCTAACAAAGCATAGATGCAATTACAGACAAGTCTGGCACCCATTATCACTATGAATAACTTTACCCTGAAAATATGTTTTACCGTGAAATAAATAGTTCACGGCAATTTCATGACAACACAACACCGTGAAAACGCCATGAAATACTCTTGGGATTCCTTCGCCGTGAAAACGCCGTGAAAACGGCATGAACTTCTTGTGGCAGTTTTGGGGCAGCTCATTAATTCTTGAGAGCGCCGTGAATTTGCCGTGAAATCACAGTGAACATTATTGCCAATATCGGAGAGGAAGAGACACCGTGAAATTGCCGTGAAATTACGGTGAACTGTTATTTCACGGCAAAACGGATTTTCAGGGTGAAGTTATTCATAGTGTATGTAGTAAGTGATTGGGAAGAAGGATCAGCCTCTCAGCACTAGGATCCTTGTATCGCCTTCAGGGAATCAGACCAAGATGGCTGCAGACTGAGAAATGTCTGATAAACTATGTTTATCTCTATTGACAAATCCACCAACCAATATTCCTTCGTCAAGTGTTCATTTTCAACGCAGTCCAGTTCTTCTTGGAACAATGGTGATGAACGTAATTTGATCAAACACACACGTACTATGTATTAACACTAACCACCCCAAATCCATCCAAATCCTCCAAGGGGCACTTTCAAAAAGTGGTACTTTCAGATGGGGTAAAATTACTACCTGGCAAGAAGTACAGGCCATAAGTGCTGAATATGAAAGATGCACGGTGCATTTTGAAGATAAGGGCATGTTTCCAAAAGTGTACTGATGGATTTTGGAGGATACAGGAAGTTTCCTAGCCAGAATACCTATAGGGGGTTAGGGTTCAGGAAGGTTCCTAGCCAGAATACCTATAGGGGGTTAGGGTTCAGGAAGGTTCCTAGCCAGAATACCTATAGGGGGTTAGGGTTCAGGAAGGTTCCTAGCCAGAATACCTATAGGAGGTTAGGGTTCAGGAAGGTTCCTAGCCAGAATACCTAGGGGGTTTAGGGTTAAAGTGTATGTCCATTGCATGCACACAGAGTGGTACCACTACAGGAATTGATAGCATTCAGTGGTGGGTGGATTAGTCTGTAATTGATTTAATAACACTATACCTTTGTTTCATTTCACAGGTGTTTATTTCAGCAACTTGAGGAATATGGAGAGCCTTCCACCCCATGTCCAGTACAAGATTCGAATGGATGTGGACAACACACCAGGCACCAACGCCCTCAAATTCAAGTATAAAAAACAGTAGTTTATTTTAATAAATGCGCATAGGTACTTTAAATGCAAGACACAGCATTGGTATAACATTCATTCATTTCAACCTAGTTTTCAAGAAATATATCAACCCTTCTATGACTGCAAGGGTCAAAATCAGTTCAAATTTTGATATACTGTACATGCCAAGGCAGTGTACTTAAAAGTCGAACACTGTCAAACCTTATGTGTAGTAAGTACATATACAGGTCAAAATGAGTCGACCGATTTTGACTGGTAAAAGCGTTGTCTTGTATTGTTGACGGTGGTCAAAATGACAGTAAAAACCAGTCAAAAATGCCCCTGTGTGCACAGTTGCATTGGTTCAACAGTCAGAGTTGATTGATGTTGACCACTATTTGCCACAAATGTTCACCTATAGTAGGAGGGTTAAACTAACCTGTGAAAGTTCCATCACAAAAGGTGCTTACGTTTTAAAAAAGTGGCTGGGCGGCAACTTATTATAAGTTCAGCTTATTATAATTTCAACTTAAAAATTCTTAAGTTTCCCTCCTTGATCAAAAACAAATTATCTGTCTGAATCAATTTAGACCACATCATTCATGGATTTAGCCAGTTTGAGGTCGCAATGCGTGCTGTGTCTAGAAAATATTATGGCACCAAACTCTCTTGGGCAACCAAACTGACTGGAGGGCTACCTTTATGAGATTCTCTTCGGCAATTTTCTTGATTTTTATACCCTGTTTATTATCATATTTTGGTCTTGCCCTACATGTATGTAGGTACTGGACGCCAGGTCCAGACAACGAGTTTGTCAGAGATCAGCGGTACGTCCGAGGGTTCATCTTCCTCCAAGATATGATTGAGAGAGGTATCATCCAATCACAGACGGACACCGAGGTCGAGAAACCGGGGGTATATATGCAGATGATCCCTTACCCATGCTACACTGAAGACGAGTAAGTGTGGCACTAAAGATGATACCAGGGGACAATTTCGTAGAGTTGCTATAAGCAGATGAACTTACTTACCAGACAAATTTGCTTAGCAGATTTCTTTGGTCACCAGCCAAACTTTCATACAAAATGTATGCATTTTGGTTGGTAGTCTGTTTTGTATTGTTGTCGTTGTCCTCTTTCGGCTGCTCCCGTTAGGGGTCGCCACAGCAGATCATGATCTGCATATTTGATTTGGCATAGGTTTTACGCCGGATGCCCTTCCTGATGCAACCCTCCCATTTATCCGGGCTTGGGACCGGCACTAAGCATGCTCTGGCTTGTACATCCCCAGTGGCTGGGTTCAATTAGGCCCTCGCAGCAATTATGGTAAAGTTTCTTGCTCAAGGACACAAGCACCATGGTCGCAGCAAGGCTTCGAACCCACACACTCTGACGACTCAGCCATCAGAACACAAATCCGATGCACTAAACCGCTCGACCATGGCACCCCAATGGTAGTCTGTTTTGTATTGCTTAGCAAAAATATTTGCTTAGCAAAATTCTCTGCTTAGCGGCTCTGTGAAATTGGGCCCAAGGGCAAATTTCATAGAGCTGATATTTTTGCTGAGCACACACAATTAGTGCTTAGCAAAAAAAAAAAACAGTTACTAGCCAAGTGGAGTGTCGTGGCCGAGCGGTCTAGCTTACCGGACTCAAGTTCTGGTGCTAGCAGCAGAATGTGGGTTCGAATCACGGCCGTGACACTTGTGTCCTTGAGCAAGACACTTAACCATAATTGCTTCTCTCCACCTAGGGGTTAAATGGGTACCTGTGAGGGCAGAGTTGGCTGTAATGGCAGCAATTGAGCTGTATACTCCCCAGGGAGCTGAGATGGTTTCAGGAATGATTTATGAGCCTTATGAGCAGGGGTAATGATATAATGCGCCTTGAGCACCACTCAGTTGGTGGATACGTGCACTATATAAGTCCACACATTATTATTATTATTATTAATTTGTCTCAAAATTTATATTGCTGCTGGCATGGTTCTCTGCAAAATTTTCCTAAGCAGATAAAGTATTTTGTTTTCTGTTTAGCAACTCTATGAAATAGTGCCCAGGGGCCAATTTCATAGAGCTGCTAAGAAGAGAATTTTGCTCAACAAATATTTTTGCAAAGCCAGAATTGTGGTTTTGAAACTGGGAAATAACGGCATTGAATGTTGTGTATGATTTATGAACCTATCAATTGTTTCCCCACCCCTCTCCAGTTTCTTTCCAGGAGCCAATTTCACAGAGCTGCTAAGCAGAGAATTTTGCTAAGCAAATATTTTTGCTAAGCAAAATGGAATTGACCATTTAGAGTTGTCCAATTTTGTTGTATATTTTATTTTGACACAGTTTTGTGCAGGGCTTTTACTACATAATTCCATTCTTAATGACGCTGGTATTCGTTAGCTCCCTCGCTGCCATGACACACCAGCTCGTCTATGAGAAGGAACAAGGCATTGAAGAGGTCTGTACCATCATTTTCTGTCTTCAAATTCGAACCCCCCCCCCCCAAAAATGTTCTTCAAACCCCTTATAGTTGCAAATCCGCCCCTCTTCCTAATTCAATATTTGAATTAAATGATGATTGAGGGTAGAGATGCCAACTAATATGATTTATGCATAATTTATACAATATCTTCACTCCTATTACGACTGTACAATCCTTGAAAATACTACTAAAGGTAAACATTTCCTTTAATCATTCATGAACTCAATTGGAATATGAATATTCATATCACCATAACTACAGAGGTTGATCATAAACCAATTAAAAGCTTATGTCGTCTCTTTTGCAGCCATATACAAATGTCTAGAATAAATGTTTGTGACTAAGTGATGCTGATGAGGTCATTGTCACCCAGGGTACTCTCAGTGGTACCTAGGCAATTATAAAAGCCTGATTACCATTGGGGCTGTTTTCAGAACTCCTACAAGCAATATCTTATCTGCTTGTATGTAACATAGTTGATTTTCTTAATTACATTTCTGTTTCGTATATACTTTTCTTTTACAAGTAGGTTAAGTCCTTCCATTGCATTATCCACTTTGTCATTTGTACTTCTTGTTTATCTGACCTTTTTGTTTGTCTGTCATTTTTGTTTGTCTGTCATTTTTGTTTGTTATTTTTGTTTGTCTGTCATTTTTGTTTGTCATTTTTTGTCTGTCATTTTTGTTTGTCATTTTTGTTTGTCTGTCATTTTTGTTTGTCATTTTTGTTTGTCTCATTTTTGTTTGTCATTTTTGTTTGTCTGTCATTTTTGTTTGTCATTTTTGTTTGTCTGTAATTTTTGTTTGTCATTTTTGTCTGTCATTTTTGTTTGTTTGTCATTTTTGTTTGTCTGTCATTTTTGTTTGTCATTTTTGTTTGTCTGTCATTTTTGTTTGTCATTTTTGTTTGTCTGTCAGTTTAAGTCTTTTGTTGTAATTCTGTTGTACTTTTAAGGTACTCCAATACAAGCCTTGGCTTATCAGGACCATGCCTCCATACACAATTGTCATTTTTAAATATTGTATCACACATGTATTTGACTATGCCTGTATGAAAATAAATGTAAGATTGAATTGAATTGAATTGAATTGTGTACCCTAGGTGACAACGACCCCAGCCTATAAAGTAACCTTTTCTCAGAGTCGGAAATATTTTTCTTATTTATTGATTATTTTGCTTACATCCCAAAAGCTGATGAAATCCATGGGTCTGCGGAGCGGTCTCAATTTCTTGACCTGGTTCCTAACCAACCTCGTTCTCATGGCGATACTGTGCCTTTTGATCGTCATCATCCTCAAGGTCGGCACCGTTCTACCGTCGTCTGATTGGTCGCTCGTCTTCATCTTCCTTGTCTGCTTCTCGTTCTCACTGATCATGATGTGGTATGAAGAAAAATAAATCAATTATTTGAAGATGAAAAACCACAACATAAATTGGCCCATCATGTTCCCACTTTGAAATATCAGGGGGAGTAGGATGTGATTTTGACCCACACAAGTACTAACAGACCAAACTCAGGCTTGTGTGTCCCTAAAGAATTAGTACGATGATCACTGTCTTGCATTCAAAGAATCAGTTGGCTGCAGTTGGTTGCGGTTGGCTGCGGTTGGCTGCACTTGGCTGCAGTTGGCTGCAGTTGGCTGCAGTTGGCTGCAGTTGGCTGCAGTTTTTTCAAACAATAATTTGTTTAAAAGAAAAAGTGACAAATATATCTTTGTTTTATGTTTTTTAACTTGCCTTGTATTTGTTCGCAGTATGAGACAGTTCTTTCTCAAACCGTAATTTTATTTGCAGGCCTTTGATTTCTCAGGATTTTTCCTGATTTCAGGATTTTTTTACAAATCTCCCTTTTGCCTCAAAGTTTTATTGAAAGAAGAGAAGTAGCCACCTTGGAAAGAAAGAAGTAGCCTGTATTATTTACAAATCACTAATTTCTTGTTTGTGGGGATGTGGAGAGTCTGTAAATCCTCCAAAGTTAAACATCCAGGAGGTTGAAGGGGGCTTTGTCCTCTAGACCAAAGGGAGACCCAGGCTGACCGTTTTTCAGGATTTTTTACTTTTGTCAAATCACACCCCTGTATTTGAAAAGAAAAACATATATATATATATATTTTTTTTTTAAATTTGCCCTGTATTTGTTTCTCTCTACCATCAGCTTCTTAATAAGCACCCTGTTCCACAAGGCCCATGTTGCAGCCTTAGCCGCCATCTTAATCTATCTCATGACGTACTTACCGTACCTGATCTTGATATCATTGCAAGTATCCATTCACAAGTTTGAACACAATGTGATTTACGTAAGTATTTTGTCTTTACTCCGTATAAACTGCAATAACATTTCCCAGTTGCCTATGTACAGTTACAATGTATATAAGGCCTTGTTTAAGCCGGGGCCCAATTTTCATAGCCCAAATTTTCGTGCTAACTAGAGCAGAAAAATTTGCTTAAGCATAAGCATATTTCACAGGTTAGCAAGAAAATTCAGAGCTAACCGGTCGACTCATTTTGATCTGTAAATGTACAGGTAAGGTTTGACAGTGTTTTACTTTTAAGTGCACTAGATATACCTTTTGGAAAGTATATCAACATTTTGACTGATTTTGACCCTTGCAGTCATAGGAGGGTCAAATAATCTTGAGAAAAATCAAATCGGGCCTATTATCATTTCTTGCAGACTCTACTCTCCACCTGCGCCTTCACCTTGGGTTGCAATGAACTCGCTCTGAAAGAATCACAGACCATTGGCATGCAGTGGGATTCCTTCACCATGGGATTCCACAACACCTCTTACTTTGGATTCAGTTGGGCGTGTGTGGCCATGCTATGGGACGGATTGCTGTATTTCATCATCGGGTGGTACATCAGCTCGGTATTCCCGGGTAAGTACCGCAGAAGATTTTGAGATTACCAATAATGAATAGTTGCTTTAAAGCTTCAAATTTTATTTTCAAAAATAGGTTTTATAGAAGGGAAAATGCTAACCATTATTTTATGTGGTTTTTTAATTCTGGTTTATTGTAATTGTTTTAATTAGGACGTCATGGTATACCCAAGCCTTGGTACTTCATTGTCCAGCCGTCCTATTGGTGTGGTTGCTGTGAGTCACCTGGGAGCTCCGATGCAAACACTGCAGTAAACAAGAAAAGTAGGTCAAAGTCATTCATTTGTGACCAGAAACAACAATGGAGTGTCGTGGCCGAGCGGTCTAGCTTACCGGACTCAAGTTCTGGTGTTAGCAGCAGAATGTGGGTTCGAATCCCGGCCGTGACACTTGTGTCCTTGAGCAAGGCACTTAACCATAATTGCTTCTCTCCACCCAGGGGTTAAATGGGTACCTGTGAGGGCAGAGTTGGTTGATTAGCCCTATATGCGCTGTAATGGCAGCAATTGAGCTGTATACTCCCCAGGGAGCTGAGATGGTTTCAGGAATGATTTATGAACCATATGAGCCTTATGAGCAGGGGTAATAATATAATGCGCCTTGAGCACCACTCAGTTGGTGGATACATGCGCTATATAAATCCACACATTATTATTATTATTAATTTGTTGACTGTTTGCTTACAAGCATGCCCCTCCTATTCATTTTGCTTCAATATGATTTCCTCATCCAAAGAGATGTTACACCATCGGTTTTTACCTGAACACCAAAGTGATAAATTACACTGGTCTACTGCCAAAATGCTTCTGAAACAAATGAAGTCAAACTTGACTAATTATGGGTCACTGAGAATGGAAATGATGCTTAAAATTGTTGATTGGCTCTAGTTTTCAAGATCTACATGTACATGTGTACACGTATGGGAATAGCGTATGATAATTCATGATTAAAAATCTGCTATGTACACCATATACATAGTACGTAAAATGTAAAAACTTAAATATCTTGGAAACAGTAGCCAATCAGCAATTTTAATTGTCATATTTGAATTCAGCACATCAAAATCCATAATAAATAGCACATTTTATCTCCGAAGCAGACAACTTTAAACAAATTGTTGACCAGTGTTATTATACGAAAGCTAACTTTATAATAGATTTGCTATAGGCCTAGATACCAATCATTCTGAATGTATTATCCTGTCTGAAGTGCCAACCTGTGATAACATGTATATTTACAAGAAAATCAAAGGTATCACTAAAGTAGCCAGTAAAATAATAAACAAATAATGGAAAAGGCTCATCTGAATAAATTAGATACAATAACTAGAGATACGACAGACCATGTAGATATCCTGCCCCATACACTCGCACAAACCGGTTTAGATTCTTATTTCTGCCCACAGCAGTCCATCTTTTCAGCTGTAATTTCTCAAGATGATCACATTATGGGGTTATTTTCGGGGCCTTTTATTTGTCCGAACTGTACAAATTTTTATGGATTTTAAAATTATTATTTGTTTTTCTATAAAATGTCCGTTCCTTATTGCAGCCTTGTTGATTGTCATATATTTATATGTATAAATTGTGTCTGGTTTGATTTCCATGTTTAATATTTTCAAATGCACATCTGGAAGAGAAATCTCACTTTTTTAAAAATTGTGAGCAATATTAGAATTGAATTGAATTGAATGTGAAGTCTCTGGATGGCTCCAAGTTGACGGACGGCTCCAAGTGTTTTCTGTACAAATTCACGCAGCACCTCCCTATGAAAACGAATCACTTTAATTTCTCTTCCATCGCAGATCCAGATATAGAAACCGACCCGACCAGCATCCCTCTCGGTATCTCCATTGCGGGACTCACCAAGAAGTACAACAACAAGACCACGGCCGTGGATAACCTCACTCTCAACTTCTACGAGGGACAGATCACGTCTTTCTTGGGACGTAACGGAGCGGGAAAAACGACCACTATGTGAGTGCATTCAAATCCTTAAATAGGAGTATGCCTTTTTTCATTGGCAAATCCAGGGAGGATGAGGGGGAATATCTTTTTTTGTGTCACCATAATAATAATAATAATAATAATAATGTGGACTTATATAGCTGTTACGAGATCGTAAAGTTCTGACACGTTGTTGTAATAGGACGATAAGAAAACATCTGTTTAACTGTCTATGTGCTTCTCATTTAATATGCTATACTGTTCACTGTAGTATTGAAGTACACATATCGTAGTAGTAGTCAAAAACAATTCAACAACTGTGTGTGATTCCTGAAAACAAGAAAATAAAATAAACCCTGTCTAAGTACGGATTCACACGTAAGTCATGCCATTTGCTGAATCATGAAAAAACAATTAAACTTAAAACAGAGAAAAAGTTATATTAAGGAACTCTATCCCAGTCATCATTGACTCAATCTCTGAATCATTTATCCAAACTGAGGCAAAGTTTTTCTTAAACTTATTTCTAACTCGCTTATATTTTGATATTGAGCAATACTCATGTTACTTTGTTTGCACAAGTGTGTTTATCTATGTAGAAATTAATAAACTTAAAATGCATAAAGACAGCCTAATTCTAATGTGGCCTATGTCATTACTTCATGACGACTGACGACGCACCTACGACTGGGCGGCGGATCACTAAGACTTTCAAGAAAATATCAATCCGCGGGTCTGAATGAGCGTAGGTCCGTGACACTACTACATCAATACATTACAAAAAATAGTGCGTAACTAAATTGCCTTGTATAACGAAGAACAACAATGAGATTCAATCAAAACATGGATACTAGAAAACACCTAAATATCAATAAAATCTGAACATCTCCAAAAACATTGGTCCTTCGGTGATAACAAATCTTAGAACAGTTCGCGAGAGCAAGCGACCTAAAAAAACATGGCGCAGGCTCTGCACCAAGTAAATAGAACAAGGCGAGCATTGTGGAAGATTTTGAACAAACAATCTCAACAAAAGTCTCTTCAAAGAAATATTTAAGAGCAATGCAATACACAGACTGTAACTGCCAATTCCCGATAAAATCTACGATAGGTTGATGCAAGTTTTAACGTACCTTGAATAGCAAAGAACGGGAAAAAGCAAGGAAATCTGGTGATCAAACTTAGTACGTTGCTGTGACTTTACGAAACTCGTGTAAATGATGCTTAGTCTTCGCACAAGGCGCAAGGTAAAAAAATCCCCACGCTACCTTATTGGAAGAAAGAAAAAACATGTCATGTCATGACAATAGCGCTTGTATCCACTAAACTGGTGCTCGAGGCGCATTATATTATTACCCCTGCTCATCAGGCTCATAAATCATTCCTGAAACCATCTCAGCTCCCTGGGGAGTATACAGCTCAATTGCCGCCATTACAGTGCATAAAGGGCTAATCAAACTCAACAACCAACTCTGCCCTCACAGGTACCCATTTACCCCTGGGTGGAGAGAAGCAATTATGGTAAAGTGTTTTGCTCAAGGACACAAGCATCATGGTCACGGTTGGGATTCGAACCCACATTCTGACGACTCGGCCATCAGAACACAAATCCGATGCACTAAACCACTCAACCATGGCACTCCATGCATGTCAATTTACCATACTTGTGTGCCCCACCCTATTTAGCATTCTTTCCCCTTTATGCCCATATGTCTCCCCTATTATGCCTGCCTTTCCCGTGATCCTCCAACAGTCTACTTAAGCAGCAGCATTTCCCAGAGTCCGGCATTCTCCTGAAGACGATCAGAGCATACTGATCGAAACGTTGAGTTGTAAACTCCAGTTCTTTTCAGAACTAATTTACCACTCAATTGAGAATTTCACATGGTGTCACCACCGCAAGTGGCCTTTACTTATCCTCGTCACTATGCAAAGATACAAGTTTTACTTTTTTTGATATTGTTTCATTTAAGCAAGAAACTGACTGAAAACGAGACTCATTTATATACAGCTATTATGCTATGAATGAACTGTCTTTCCGAATTTGAATGCACGACCATGTGACTTGTTTTACACATTGCGTGATCTTTAGAGTACCAGGTTGATTTCCCGTGTGGCAGAATTTTTCTGCTGGCATCTCAAAATATCAGATTTGATGGTTTATTGGCACAGACACTATGAATAACTTTACCCTGAAAATGCCCGGAAAATCCGTTTTGCCGTGAAATAACAGTTCACCATAATTTCACGGCAATTTCATGGTGTCTCTTCCTCTCAGATATTGGCAGTAATGTTCACAGTGATTTCAGGGTAAATTCACGGTGCTCTCGAGAATAAATGAGCTGCCCCAAAACTGCCACAAGAAGTTCATGGCATTTTCACGGCAAAGGAATTCCAAGAATATTTCATGGCGTTTTCACGGTGTTGTGTCGTCATGAAATTGCAGTGAACTATTTATTTCACGGTAAAACAGATTTTCAGGGTAAAGTTATTCATAGTGAGACGAGTGTACATTTTGAGCCCGGCGCAGTTTGACCTTTTGGTGCTGTTTTGTAAACGTGTGATGTCATTGGTCACATCGTCCATGCATCAGACCAAGATCAAGGCTATAGGTGTCATTAAATTGCTCTATTGTTGGGCACCAACTGAAAATTTTCCTTTGGTCTGGGGGTGCTTCAGTAAGTATGTTCTTTGAATTAATATTTATGCAGTCTACCTACTCTTTTTCAGCTCCATCATCATGGGTCTGTTCCCAGCCTCTGCTGGCAAAGTGTGTATCTATGGCAAGGACGTAATGAAGAGACTGCACAACATACGCAAAGACCTGGGCGTCTGTCCACAGCACGATGCTTTGTATGACCAGTAAGTTTATCTCTCAAAAACTGTTCCATAAATGAAAATCTCATTCTTAAGTCCACCTTCAACTCAACAATTTTAAACAGACATCCAGACAAAGTTTGCTCATTTCATGTAAAAAGCAAAATTATTGGTAACCAAACAAAACCTGCTATGCATATTGTTCTGGTCAGCACTTGTATCTGCTTAGCAACTTTAAGAAATTGACCTTGTTCTTTTTTTTATTTTCGAGTTTTCTAAATGTTACTATTTTATTTGAGATGATCATTTGCTGCTCTCTTTCTTATACAGGTTGACAGTGCGGGAGCATCTTGAGATGTACGGTCGTCTGAAGGGAATGTCCCTCAAGGAGATCATCAGACAGTCTCAAGAGTAAGTACTGTCTGTTTAATCCTTCAGTTGTGAAATAGCAGTTCACCGTAATTTCACGGTGTTTCTTTCTCTCCGATATTGGCAATAATGTTCACTGTGATTTCATGGCAAATTCACGATGCTCTCAAGAAATAATGAGCTGTCCCAAAACTGCCACAAGAAGTTCATGGCGTTTTCACGGCGAAGGAATCCCAAGAGTATTTCATGGCATTTTCACGGTGTTGTGTTGTCATGAAATTGCCGTGAACTGTATTTCATGGTAAAACAGATTTTCAGGGCATCTTCAGGGTAAAGTTATTCATAGTGTGAGTGGTTAAGACGTCTTGGTGGTTGAGAGGTAATTAAGACATTTGCACTACTAAGGAGGAGGTCATTGGTTTGAGTCCCATCAGTGTCACTTGCTGATTTTGTCTGCAGACACTCAAACTCACTTGAGTATACAGGGATAAAGTAAATTGGTGAAGGGCAAAAATCAAATCAATCGAGCCGTACACAGTGACGTCCAATTTAACAATAGAGTTTTTTTTTTCATCAAATATCACTGTCCTCTTTCTGAAATCAAACTTGATCAATGACTGTTTGCTGTTTCCGTGGCAGTCTCATCGATGATGTTAGCCTGCATGATGCGGCCAACGAGAAGGTGTGCAACTTATCTGGGGGTATGAAGAGAAAACTCTCCGTCATGATAGCGTTCCTGGGAGGCTCCAACGTCGTCATCCTCGATGAGCCCACGAGCGGAGTGGACCCCCACGCTCGCCGCTCAATCTGGGATTTGATCATGAGGAACAAGAAAGGTATAGTTTCGTAAATTTCGTCTCCTTCAGTTGTCAGTTTTTGGCGCTTAACTATGTACACACATAAGTACTGTGCATGACACACAGGTGTTTTTTTTCAAATTTTGTGCATCATTTGTTGGTAAAGCAATTTATTGCATAGTAATTTCATGCTTGACAGCCCAAGCCCCGTTGTCCCTATTAAGATGGCATCTATTGACAAAACAGATATTTAAAAAGCAATAGTTTTTTTGTGAGCTTATAGTGTCTATATAATAAATTGTTCAATAGTAGGATAATACCTCAATCTCTCTCTCTCTCAGGTCGCACAATTCTCCTCTGCACTCATTTCATGGATGAGGCTGATCTCCTTGGCGACCGCATCGCCATCTTAGACCAAGGTCAGCTCCGCTGTTGTGGCTCTTCCACCTTCCTTAAGGGCCACTTCACCAACGGCTACACTCTCACTGTCGTCAAGGAGTTGCCCAGCATCCAAGGCACGCTGGAAAAGACACAGCGTGATGAGCCTGATCCAAACAGCAATAAAGCCGTCGAGAACATCTATGTGGACCACAAGACCACCATGAACGAGCCAGAAGAGATTGAAATGGCTGAAGTGGCCGGTAGTCATGAATCGTCAAGTGGAGTGTCTTCATTGGAAGAAAATTTCAACACCAACAAGGTAAGGGAGGAGGGCCAAAGTCATGGTACAGCCAAGCCTTTGAGAAGCCAGGCCAGGCTCAGGCTACCTGGCCTCCTAGTCTGTCTTTTGTGAGTCCTAATCCTGTAACAATACAGTACCTGCCAGTCAACATTACCTGGGCTTCTGGAGGGCCTTGCCCAGCAAAGTAGAGCTCATTATAATGGCTGCAGTTTTGAACAAAAGACAGCTGAGGTGTCAGTCAAGTCTGTATTAACAATCAGACCTAGGAAAGGGTCTTGTGACCTCAGCTAGGGGATTATATACGCCAATAGGCCTGGGCAAAGCCTCGCCGGGCTTCTCAAAGGCTTGGCTGTACCATGACTTTGGCCCTCCTGATCCTCCCTAAAAGACTGTTATAACTCAATGCGCAACCTAACGTCCTTTTACCCTTGTCACAAACGACATCTGAGCAGTGGCTTAAATTTGTTGTCAAAGGTGTGCATTTTCGATTATTTCGGGAACTGGATACCCGAAATTGGAAATCTCCGGATACCCAGGTACCCGTAAACAATTTGTAAAAACACATAAAATACTGACAAATGTATAAAATAACAATATGAACATGCACACAAGTTTCAAATAAAAGCCAGCAAGTATGTGAAAGGCTGTCAGCAAATATTACTTCTAAAGCCTTCATCCAAGTTTTCTTCATTTTGTTAGCAAAAAATCAGAGACTTTCATTTGTATGGCTTAAAATGTTCACTCGGAATTTAAAAAAGTCATTTACGGGTAATTAGAACCGAAAAATGGAACCGTGGAGTGCCATGGTCGAGCGGTTTAGTGCATCGGATTCGTGTTCTGATGGCTGAGTCGTCAGAATGTGGGTTTGAAACCTGGCTGTGACTATGATGCTTGTGTTCTTGAGCAAGACACTTTACCATAATTGCTTCTCTCCACCCAGGGGTAAATAGGCAGAGTTGGTTGTTGTATTTGATTAGCCCTATGTGCGTCGAAATGGCAGAAGTTGAAGTGTATGGAGTATACAGTCATAGAGTTCACTAGAATGATGTTTCAGCAGTCTAGTGATTAGTGCCATGGATTTGTGTTCTGATGGCTGAGTCGTCAGAATGTGGGTTCGAATCCCGACCGCGACCGTGGTGCTTGTGTCCTTGAGCAAGACACTTTACCATAATTGCTTCTCTCCACCCAGGGGTAAATAGGCAGAGTTGGTTGTTGTGTTTGATTAGCCCTATGATTTATGCGCCAGATGAGCAGAGATAATAATGTACAGCGCCTTGATCTAGTTGCTAGGATATGTGCGCTTTATAAGAATCGTGTATTGTTTATTATTATTATTATCCGGGTACCCGGATACCTGGCACAGCCTTAAATGTGGGGGGGATGATTCAATAAATGTCCAATGCCAGTGAATGCCCCTGATTGTGACCCTGCCCTAACCATCGCCCTCTCACCACCATACCCCACCAACATCCCCCCACCAATTAGGGCTGTGTTGGGTATCCGGGTACCCGGATACCCGACACAGCCTTAAATGTGGAGGATGATTCAATAAATGTCCAATGCCAGTGAATGCCCCTGATTGTGACCCTGCCCTAACCATCGCCCTCTCACCACCATACCCCACCAACATCCCTCCACCAATTAGGGCTGTGCCGGGTATCCGGATACCTGGCACAGCCTTAAATGTGGGGGGGATGATTCAATAAATGTCCAATGCCAGTGAATGCCCCTGATTGTGACCCTGCCCTAACCATCGCCCTCTCACCACCATACCCCACCAACATCCCCCCACCAATATTATTTCAGAAATTTGAAACATAAGGATTCAAAATAAAAAATACATTTGGAGGAAATATTTGAAGAAATTTTGAAAATATTTTTAATTTTTTTATTACAATTTTGGAACTTGGAATTGCTTTTGATTTTGTTTTGTCAACAAGGAAATTTGGTTTCGTTTCAGTTGGTAACACCATGTGGTAACACCATGTGTCTATCTCAGCTTTCACTACACTGGTAACACCATGTGGTAACACCATGTGTCTATCTCAGCTTTCACTACACTGGTAACACCATGTGGTAACACCATGTGTCTATCTCAGCTTTCACTACACTGGTCAAAAAAAAATTAAAAGTTGTCTGCTTCGGAGATAAAATGTGCTATTTATTATGGATGTTGATGTGCTGAATTCAAATATGACAAATAAAATTGCTGATTGGCTGCTGTTTCCAAGATATTTAAGTTTACATTTTATGTACTATGTATATATATGGTGTACATAGCAGATTTTTAATCATGAATTGTAAACCTAGGTCTTTTCATGTGTTTATGGTTGTTTCACTTGATATTATGTCACCTGCCCTGTTTATGTAACACTTACTATGTATCAGTTCATAGTTCAGTCCTTATTCAGTGTCTACTCTGCACTTCTTGGCTTGTCTCTTGTAGTCAATAAACGGTACCATATCTTGAAAATTAGAGCCAATCAACAATTTTAAGCATCATTTCCATTCTCAGTGACCCATAATTAGTCAAGTTTGACTTCATTTGTTTCGGAAGCATTTTGGCTGTAGACCAGTGCTATCAAGTGAGGTACAGGTTCTGAAAAGAAACCTTATCGCACAACTCGTATCTCAACTGTCGCTATTAAAGTGAGATTATGGTTCAGGGGAGAACCAACATCGGGCAACTCGTTTCTTGACTATCGCTAAGTGAGAACGTGGTTCAGGGAGAACCATGGGGAGTTCACAGGGTCTTCTCTACGTTTCGATTAGACTGCTCTAATCATCGTCAGGAGAATGAAGGGGTTTGGAGATGCAGCTTCCTTAAGTAGTATTTGCTAGGATCGTGTGTTGAATGGAAATTTGTTTTAAAACTTCTTTTCCTAAGGTGACATCGCTGATCCAAAGCCACCTTCCTTCGGCCGTGATCAAAGAGGACATCGGCACGGAGGTGTCCTACACCCTGCCGGTCAACGAGGGGCAAAAGGCTCATTTTCAGGGTCTCTTCAGTGAACTGGAAGCCCATTCGGATGAGCTACACATCTCCAGTTATGGAATCTCTGACGCCACGCTGGAAGAGGTTTGTTAATTTAAGTAAAGATAATTCAAAAAAATGGTCAAATGTTAATAAGTAAATAGTGCTGATGATGAGCCAGTTTGATTGAATCCAACCAGTATAAACTATAGCTAACAGAGTGGAGAATTTCAGCTGCAATCAATAATCTGTGATGTTACTTTTAAAGCCCAAAAAGTACCTGGTCGTTGTTTCTGATATTGAAATATTTGTAGCTGTGCATTGTGAAAAGGATGAGTAAAGACTGTTTGTGGTGATGCCATGTGAAATTCTCAATTGAATAGTAATTAGTTTTGAAAAGAGCTACAACTCGACGTTTTGATCAGTATGCTCTGATCATCTTCAGGAGAAACCGGAGACTTTTTTGGGGGGTCTTATTGTTCTTCCACTGTGCTTCTAACCCGTGAAATACGCTTATGCTTAAGCAAATTTTTCAGTTTGTAGAACCCAAATCAGAACCACAATCTTACTTAGCAATAGTTGAGTTTTAAAGGGACAGTATCATCACGATCAGAGCAGACTTTCAATAGCGCATGGGTTTGGTGTTCTAGTTTAAGATGAACACAGTGACTGAAATATATACTGACTCATTTATGCAACACCAACGGTAATATGACATTATCATGTGGGGTATAATTTTCAATCACTGAGTTAATCTAAAACTAGCACTCCGATTCCATGTCCTGTTGATTGTGACGATACTGTCCCTTTAAACCACATGGTCTTACCACAATCCGAACCGATAACTTCAAATCTCCGATAATATTCAATTGTTGTAGGTTTTCCTGAAAGTTTCCAGCTCGGATGATGACAACATTGAGGGCATCAAAGACTCGGCTAAGGCGTTTGCTGAGTCGACTACGAAAAGAAGCAAGATAGTATACAACATGAAACCTTCGGGTGAGTAACCACTCCCCTCCCCTCCCACCCTTTTTGCATTTGCGAAGCTCGTGCAAATGTAAATGTGACCTGTCACCACAAAATGAGCTTAAAGTTGGAAATTTAAACAATTGAGTTATTGGTATTTCTGGATTCAGTAGAACACGAGCTTTCCAATGATATATAACACTTGGGGGTTACAGCAATCCCCCCAGACCACCAGAGGGGGATTTGTGGCTTTGTTTCCGTCTTTGTTTCCGTCTTTGTTTCAAGTTGTTTGTCAGAACACGATAAAAGCTACCAACAGAATTGGCCTGAAATTGAGGTTTTTAATTTGTCTGATCGAACTGAAAATTTGGAATTCGATATAAGGAGATTTACAAATTGCAAATATAATAACAACAAAAATTAGACGTCCCCTCCGATTTTTCACTTTCCCGCTGTACTGTGAAATGGTATAGAGCGACTTTATGCTCATTTCGTTGTAACAGGTCACAAATGTGTTCAACTCTTGACATCAAAATAGGGAATATGAATGAAATTGAATTCACAAACTGTACAATACCAAATTTCAAAACATTTGTCTGTTAATTAATTTGTAATGCTCCTGTTTTTTTCTTTTGTTTTGTATGATTGTGTGTTTTGACATGTAATTGTATTGATGGATAAACAATAAAACGCCTGGAAAAGGCAAAAGAGAAAAAAAAAATTATAGAGTATTACGTGCAACATTGCATAAATATACGGACACGGTTCTGAAAACAGTGTTTTGTTAGCATAATATACCATCACATGCCTGTCGTGCAGTTTTAATTCTCCGATCAGAATTCTGAATAATCCCAAACAGTAAATTTAGAGGCTGAGAATATATGCCCTATTCATTTCATACTATACATATATTGATGTCAAAAATTGCTTTATACCAGAAAAAGTTGCTTAGCGGATTTCTTTGGTTACCATCGGCCAAACTTTCATGCAAAATGTATGCATTTTGGCTGGTAGTCTTGTTTTATATTTGCTAAGCAAAATTCTGTGCTTATCAGCTCTATGAAATTGACCCCTGACCTTTTCTGTAGTGACTATAGTGTTTACCTTCTTCCATTTGCACACAGCTCTGGGCCAGATCGGAGCTATCTTCACCAAGCGCTTCCACTACACCCGGCGTGACTGGTGGGGGCTGGCCTGGGCCCTGCTGGTACCCACCCTCTGGTTGTTCCTAGCCATTGCCTTCGGGACCATCTTTATCGAGTCACAGCAGTCTAGCCTGCACTTTTCACCGTCGCTGTATGGACCAAACGACTACGTGTTCTTCAGGTAAGGGCTGTTTTTCACTCTGTTTGTCCCCTATCCACTCCATGTACAACACAATTAATTAAAGAGACAATACTGTCATGATCAACAGGGCATGGAATAATCGAAGTGCTAGTTTTAGCTTAAAACTCAGTGACTGAAAATAATACCCCACATGATAAGGTCATGTTACCGTTGCTGTTGCGTAAACGAGCCAGTAATTTTCAAGTCACTGTGTTCATCTTAAACTATGACACCGATTCCATGATAAGGTCAATGTTACCGTTGCTGCTGCATAAACGAGCCAGTAATTTTCAAGTCACTGTGTTCATCTTAAACTAGGACACCGATTCCATGCCCTGTTGAAGGTCTTCTCTGATCATGACGATACTGTCCCTTTAAGCTGAATATTTCACAGGTTGATTATTTATCTATACATAACAGCAAAAGAAACGTCACCCCTAAAAATATTTATTATTTTCATTTTATAATTAATATAATTTGTTTAATGAAGAATATTATGAGTATGGAGTGTAACACGAACACAATGTGTCAAATTTTGTTGACCTCAAAATTCGTCATGCATGATGTCTGAGGACACATAAGCTAAACACATTCTCAGACTTATCAAAATTTAGGGGGTGACGTTTCTTTTGCTGTTATGTATATATCTCTTGATTGTTAAAAAAGTGTGGATGCATTTACCAAAGGTGTATACTGGCTTGAATTTTGTGAGTTGTACTTATTTAGTCGCAGAGTGTGTGGGGTACTAAGAAACAACACTGGCCCAATTTCATAGAGCTGCTAAGCAGAGAATTTTGCTAAGCAAATATTTTCGCTAAGCGTTAAAAAACAGACTACCATCCAAAGTACACTCATTGCATGCGCAATCTTTGGCTGATAACCAAGAAAATCTGCTTGACAAATATTTCTGGTAAGCAATTTTTTCCTGCTCAGTATCTCTGTGAAATTAACCCCTGGTCATAAGGTGTGCGGGCCTTAGATAAAACCCATACAGGAGTTTGTGTAGCAATGGGATAAAAAAAAGTCATTGGATGTTGTTTCCATTTGCAATGATTGTTGTAACCATTTTAATACTTTGATTATTATACACAGCAATGGGGATTCCTTCACATCACAGGGAGAGAGGATGACAGCAGCTTTGTTCAGTGAACCCGGCCTGGGAACGACATGCATGACTGACTTTGAAGACAGGTTTGTTTTTCCCTCGCAAAACCTGTTGGCACACCCTCACGCCTTCATACGAAGTTGAGTCGACGGCAAAACCTCCTTGGGAACATTTGGTGGCGCGATATTCCAGCAGAAACTTCCCTGGAACAGGGCGGTGATTTCTCAGGATTTTTCCTGATTTCAGAATTTTTTTACAAATCACCCTTTGCCTCAAAATTGTATTGAAAGATGAGAAGAAGCCACCAAGGAAGGAGAGATGTAGCCTGTTTTGTGTCCAAACCTCTAGTTTCTTGTTTGTGGGGGTGTGGAGAGTCTGTAAATCCTCCAAAATTAAACATCCAGGAGGTTCAGGGGGCTTTGTCCTCTAGACCAAAGGAAGACCCAGGCCCACTACCCATTTTTCAGGATTTTTTACTTTTGTCAAATCACACACCTGCTGGAAACATTAGTCTGCACAATATCCCAGCAAAATTCAAAGCGTTCAACATTGGACGGGATGAGATGGGGGATTTTCTTAGTCTAACTTCTCAGTTGGATATGTTTCTATGTCAAGGTGTGCCAACAGTTACTATAATTAATTGATAAAATTCGTCCATCAGGATAATATTGATTTGATTTTTGTCCTTACACTGACGTATGTATGAAGCACTGTATACTCAGTACTTTCCGAGTGTCTGTGAAAAAAAACCTACACAGGCGACTTGGGTGAGATTCCAACCCTCGACCTCCTGCTTACTAGTGCAGACGTCTTAACCTCTCGACCACCGAGCTTGCCCAATGACAATTGGCTGGCTAGAATCCCATATAGCAGCGGGTTCCGCGATATATATATAGGTTGGTGAAATTCTTGCGTCGGGAGATAAACAATTGATTTTAATTTTTGCCCTACACCGACGTGTGTATAGCGCAGTATACTCAGTGCTTTCCGAGTGTCTGTGTGAAAAAACTACACAGGCGACTCGGGCAGGATTTGAACCATGACCTCCTGCTTATTAGTGCAGATGTTGGGGAGTTGCCATGGTACAATCATAGTTGAATCGTGTTCCAGAATGGATGAAACAAGCTATGCGACACTATCCACAGACCATCTTGTCTGCGTGAGTTCTTGGACTCCACATCACTTTGATTGAAGTTATAGATTTTATTTAATACCAAGTTATAAGTTTTGAGGCTTTGCATGGTGGAATATCGATATCGTTACGGTTTGCGGTAACACCATGTGTTTATCTCAACTAACGCGAAGCTGAGGTACAGGTTCTGAAAAGAACCTTAACCCGTGAAGTCCCCATGGTTCTCCCTGAACCATATTAACCTGTGAAGTCCCCATGGTTCTCCCTGAACCATATTTCTCACTTAGCGACAGTAGAGAAAAAACGAGTTGCCCGAAATTGGTTCTCCCTTGAACCTTTCTCACTTAACGATAAGACTCTTTTCAGAACCTGTACCTCAGTTTCGCATGTAAGGTGTTACCGCAAACCGAAACGATATTAATACCAAGTTAACCCTTTTTCTTCAACAAATTACCCCCTGTTTTTTTTTCACCAGGTCCTGTGGCTTTGTGGAGCCGTTCTTCAAGGAGCCCATCGCCAGCCTCACCAGTACAGGGAAACAAGAAATTCTGGCGATCGATCGTAACGCCCCGGACTGTTCCTGCTCCAAGAACTTCCTAGACTGCCCTGCAGGTGCCTCTGGGGTCGCCCCACCAAAGTGGACCATGAATACTTCAGACATTCTGCTGGACGTCAGCCTGAAGTTGGACCTGAACGAGTACTTGCTGCGGACGACGAGCGACTTCAGATGGAAAAGGTTGGTTTGTCCATCTGTTGGATTATCTCGTCGTGTGACTGGCAAAAGGTCGTAAGCATTTAATGTGCAAAATTGTGTTTCAAGAAAACTGAGTGTGAAAGTTTGGTCGTTTTTCTGCCATTTATAAGTCATTGTAGGAAAGTTAAATTCTGCATGTCTTGGTAGTAATTCTAACAAATATATATAACAGTTATGCCCTATTTTTTTTTTCAAAGGAGCCATTTTATTGCTTATGACTTTTTGCTGGGACAAAAAGTTGTACTTTGTCTGCCCGGAAGAAGGTCGTATAGCCTTATGACCTTCCGGGCACACAGCGATCTGCTCTGTGTATGAGCGTTAATTGAGGGTACACTTTTATGCAACTTGATAAGGCAATGATATTGCGGTTCAAAGCCATGGTCTACACTATGAATTACTTTACCCTGAAAATGCCATGAAAATCTGTTTTACCGTGAAATAAATAGTTCACTGCAATTTCATGACGACACAACACTGTGAAAACGCCATGAAATATTCTTGGAATTCCTTTGCCGTGAAAACTCTGTGAAAATGCCATGAACTTCTTGTGGCACTTTTGGGGCAGCTCATTAATTCTCGAGAGCACCGTGAATTTGCTCTGAAATCACTGTGAACATTATTGCCAATATCTGAGAGGAAGAGACACCATGAAATTGCCGTGAAATCATGGTGAACTGTTATTTCACGGCAAAACGGATTTTCAGGGCATTTTCAGGGTAAAGTTATTCATAGTGTTACTTACCATTCACCTGTGTTGTTATACTTGTACTTATACCCACTCTCATTCTCTACATATGAAGTCTGATATGATGCGCCTCTCAAGGTACTTAAAGGGACAGTATCGTCACCATCAGAGTAGACTTTCAACAGGGCATGGAATCGGTGTCTTAGTTTAAGATGAACACAGTGACTGAAAATTACTTGCCCATTTATGCAACAACAATGGTAATATGACCTTATCATGTGGGGTATTATTTTCAGTCACTGAGTTAATCTAAAACCAGCACTCCGATTCCATGCCCCGTTGTTCGTGATGATACCGTCCCTTTAACAATTTGTATAATCACTTGTTCTCAATCACAAATATCATCACTGAAACCATCTCAACTTCCTCGGGAGCATTCGGCCTCTTTTAAATGGTCAGCTTCACAATCAAACTCATTCTTTACCCTCACGAAGGACACCATATTTAGTCTCCTGGGTGGAGAGAAGCAATTATGATTGATTGCTTTGCTCAAGAGGCCAGCATTCAAACCTACAAATTTTGAAGATTTAGCTTCATGTTTTTTCTGTCTTCTTTGTCAGGTTTGGTGGATTGTCTTTCCACAGCATCAAGAATGTTGATGGTGAAACGGAAGAGATTACGAAGGTATTGTAATTGAATTGTTGTCTTCATAATTGTTGTTTCGTTCTTTGTTTTGTTTGTTGTACCTAGTGGGGTCTCCACTCGACCAGCTAATGCTTGTTGGAGACCTCCATCCACACACATATTCTCTAATGCTCTTCATCTATATGTTATTATTATTTTATAATGTATATTATAATGTATATCACCTATTTTAATAAAAAGAAATGAATAAATGAATGAATTGTTAGTGCTTACACCTTTGATTTGTTGGAATTATTCACCAAGTACCTTAAAGGGAGGTTAAAACATTGTTAATGTCTAGGTTGGTGAAATTGTTAATGTCATCGAATCTGCTTTTTATGGGCGTGCATACGTTCTCTGAATGGAGGAGGGCCAAAGTCATGGTACAGCCAAGCCTTTGAGAAGCCAGGCTAGGGCCAGGCTCCCTGGCCTCCTATCTGTCTTTTGTGACTCCTGATCCTGTATTACAATACAGTACTTGGGAATCAACATCACCTGGGCTTCTGGAGGGCCTGGCTGAAATCATTATAATGGCCGCTCAGTTGTGAACAAAAGACAGCTGAGGTATCAGTCCAGTCTGTGTTAAGCCTCAGTCACACATTCAGGATTTTTACTGCCGTCCTTGATAGGACCATTCCCGATTAAAATTTGTCAAAAGTCTGATCAAGATCCTGTGATTCGTGGCGGGAAATTCACAAATTTGTAAAAACATTTATTTAATCACGACAACAATCAGATATTGTTCAGGAAGCGTCCCGATTCAGCCGTTTCCAGCCGAATTCGTCCCCGATTCTCCGTTCTCAATCCGAATCTGATCCGATTTGTATCTTCAGCATGGTAAAGCGACCGAATCTGTCCCGACAGCGTCCCGATTCTCGAATGCGATTCGACAGGGATCAGACAGTGACCGGACAGTGAACCGGCGCTGACGGAAGACATCCGTTAGAAAACCGTTAGTCACGTGATAGTCCGGTCCTAAAGAATCGTGAAACGGTGGATTCTCACTCCAAATCATGCCCGTTCATCACGACAGCGTCCCGATCCACAGGACACCGTCCAGACACCGTCCAGACAACACAGGACATTGTTACGATTTTGATCCGATACAGCAGAATCTGTCACGACATAGTCACGATTGTAATCCGACTAGACAAAATCGGCTGAGTTTCCCGAATGTTACGGGACGCACCTACTGTCGGGAGTGCTTGGCCGACCTCTCTGGACCTTTCCCGATCCGTAGGACTCTGTTACGAACGTATACGACTGCGTTCAGTCAATGATAGGACATTTCAGATCATTGAGGATAGTAATCCGACTTTTTCACTTTTCGTGTCGTAGCGCTGTCTGATCTCAAACGGGAGCCATAATCGGCACTGTGTGAACGCCGCATTAAGAAGAAGAGCTATTTGAGATCTATTCATTAATAAAGGGTATTTTGCGCTCAGCTAGGGGATTATGTAGGCCTGGGCAAAGTCTGGGCCTGGCTGGGCTTCTCAAAGGCTTAGCTGTACCAAGACTTTGGCCCTCAGCTCTAAACAACCAACCTGTGCAGCTTTCAGCTCAATGTGATATTTGCGTCATGAGAAAAGCATGAAAAAGCATTCACAATGTTTACAGCAAACACTATGCCAGGCCTGTGATTTCTCAGGATTTTTTACAAATCTCCCTTTGCCTCAAAATGTTCTTGAAAGAAGAATGAAGTAGCCTATATTGTGTCCAAACCTCTAGTTTCTTGTCTGTGGGGGTGTGGAGAGTCTGTAAATCCTCCAAAATTAAACATCCGGGTTCAGGAGGCTTTGTCCTTTAGACCAAAGGGAGACCCAGGCCCGCTACCCATTTTTCAGGATTTTTTACATGTGTCAAATCACACCCCTGCTATGAGCAAAACATAGCCATCTGGAAACTTTTTGAAATTTATTTTGTGCATTTTTTTTTTTTAAATGTTCTCTCTGAAATGAGCGAACTTCTAACAGAACATTTTTCCCAGATGATTTGTTCCACCACTTAACCAGTTCGCGTCGGGAATAAAAAAGTTTTTCTGGGCCCCTGTGCGGGTTTCTTTTTCCCACACAAACACGTTAATGGAAGCTTCCACAGCGCGTGGCCACGTCTACCGAGCATGTCACTGTACGCTCGGCTCGTTGCCATGTCAACCGAGCATGCATACAAATATTCCCGAGTTTCCTATGGCATGTTTAGACGCTCTCCGATACGCGGTGCAAAAAAAAATTGCGTGTATACACGGCCTCCGACGCGAACTGACTAAACTTCACATCAAAATAGCTTTCAGATAATAATTTAGTAGTTTTGCAATGAGCAATACTGCATCTTCCCTTTTAAAAGAAAAATTCTTTCAAAAATTATTTGTAAATAACGTGAGTTTTGTTTACTGCACTTCAAACAATTTTGAGTAAGGATATTTGCTCCCGACATCAACATTACATTAAGTACATTTGAACAAAAAAAATCAATAAATATTAATTTTTAATTTTTTTTTTAACTTGAAGGCTTGGTACAGCAACAAGGGTTTCCATGCGATGCCAACGTTCTTGAACACAATGAACAACGTCATCCTCAGATCTTTCTTGCCAGCCGACCAAAACCCAGCAGAATATGGTAAGTAGATAGGGGTCATGGTCTGAGGCATGTCAATCATACATAAGTCAACTCTTTTCAACAGAAATAACATTAAGTAAACACAAATAATCTAGAAATCCTTGCCAGCTGGCCAAACCCCAGCTGAATATGGTAATTAGATGCGGTGTGTTCTAAGGCGTGTCAATCATGCATAAATAGTCCACCCTCTTTCTCTTCAATAGAAATAACATTTATAAAACGCAAATAATCTTAAAATCCTTGCCAGCTGGCCAAACCCCAGCTGAATATGGTAATTAGATAGGGGCGTGGTCTGAGGCATGTCAATCATATATATGCTCTGCCCACTCTCTTCAATTCAATAGAAATAACATTTAGCCGACACAAAAATCTGGAATTCCAAACCCCAGCTGAATAATTAGATGGTATAATAGGCCCCCCCAAAAAGTCTCTAGTTTCTGGTCTCAACACTCGTCACCTCAGAACTGCACATCGGCATTTTTTTTTTTTTTTGGCTATGAAACGATGCCCATTTGCAGCCAAAATTGCTGGATCAATTTGAATTCTGCCGTGCTGTGTTTTAAATTACTTTTATACCTAGGCGTATGAACATTTGGCCGATTTGTGAGGCCTGTTAGCTACCATACTTTGTGTGTGGGAAATTTGGTGTGGTTCCAATATCATATTGGCAAAAAAAAAATTACCCCCCAAAAAAATTAAAAATTGAAGCCGATTTTGAAGCCGACTGATGTCCAGAAACCAGAGACTTTTTTGGGGGCCAAATATTAGAATCCTACAAGAAAATTATCCATTCACCCATTTTATAAGGAAGGAAATAATACTCCAAAATCAAACCCCAAAATCCTCTGTGTAATATATCTTGATTGTTCTTTATCTTTCATCTCAGGTATCTCGGCTTACAATCATCCCTTCCAGTTTTCCAAGGAGCAACTTACCATGTCCGAACTGTGAGTAAACCGTTCTTAGCCATTTTAAAACATTCAAATTTTTGGGGTTAAATTAGCATATTTTTGCATGTTTTCTCTTAAAATGAGAGCACTTCAGACAGAATACATTTTCATACCTTCATCAGTTTCATAAATTTTTCATTTTATTTTTTATCTATTTTTAAATTACCAATCCTTTACCTTATTTCAAGGGCAAATTTATACAATCATGAGTTTTCCATTACATTAAAAAAATTTTTTTTTTTAATTACCCGTTCTATCCCTTACTTTTAATTAAAATTGATTTTCTTTTCAGATGGGAGTCAACCACCAGATACTTTGGTATCTCCTTCCTGATCCTCGTGGCCTTCACCCTCATCCCAGCCACGTTCTCCACCTACCTTGTCATGGAGTACAATAATGGATCCAAGAGGCTTCATTACGTCAGCGGTGTCACCCCTATCCGTTACTGGCTTGCCAACCTGATGTGGGACATGGTAAGTCTACAGTGGCGCCCTCTATCAGTGAAAACAAGCCCTGTCTCCAACACTAGGGCATATTTTGTTTACAACATTCCATAACTCGTATACACAGTATGGAGTAATAATAATAATAATAATAAAAATGTAGACTTATATAGCGCACGTATCCACCAAACTGGTGCTCAAGGTGCATTATATTATTACCCCTGCTCATAAGGCTCATAAATCATTCCTGAAACCATCTCAGCTCCCTGGGGAGTATACAGCTCAATTGCTGCCATTACAGCGCATATAGGGCTAATCAAACACAACAACCAACTCTGCCCTCACCCCTGGGTGGAGAGAAGCAATTATGGTAAAGTGTCTTGCTCAAGGACACAAGCACCATGGTCGCGGTTGGGATTCGAACCCACATTCTGACGACTCAGCCATCAGAACATAAAGCCGATGCACTAAACCGCTCGACCATGGCACTCCATACGTCAGTACTTTATATACGGCAAAAACTCTTCCCTCCCTGGTAAACCAGTAAGTGAATGAATGTAACTGGAATCAACAGTGGATGCTATAATCAGTATTTCTCATATGAGTCCTGTTCTCACAAAACCGGGACAAAGTTGCCAGAAATACTTGATGGTTTTTGAGTTTTTGAAGGGTTTTTATCACCTAGTTCCATCCCCAGTGTGTGGTACAGTTGGGTATCACCCACTGGGAATGGGACTAGGTGATACAAATCCTTCCTACACTAAAAAACACTCAAAAACCATATAGTATATCTGGTGATTTTGCCTGGTGTTGTTGGAGCAGGTCTCATAAGTGATTTCATTGGTCACGTCGATCTTCATAATGTCATATCCATAATGTACAAGCCATGGCCGAGCGGTCTTGTGCATTGGACTTGGGTTCTGATGGTTTAGTCGCCAGAATGTGGGTTCGAATCCTCACCGCGACCGTGGTGCTTGTGTCCTTGAGCAAGGCACTTTACCGTAATTGCTTCTCTTCACCCAGGAGTATAAATGGGTGCCTGGCAATAGCTAGGGAAGTAACCTGCAATAGACTGACATCCCATCCAGGGGGAATGGAAATATTCTCAGTCGTTTCATGCCAACGAAACCGGAGATAAACACCGGCCTGATGAGCCAATGTGGCTCGGGACAAACTTTACTTTACTTTACAAGACATTTCATTGGTCAAGTCAATCTGCGTTTGTCACAACAAGCGATTTCATTGGCCCATTTTGATTTTATCCCTCTTCAGCTGATGTACCTGATTCCCGTCGGCCTTAGTCTGATCATTGTCTACGCCTTCGGAATGCGAGCATTCAGCTCGCCCACAAACATGCCCGTCTTCGCCCTCCTGCTGTTCTTGTTTGGGTGAGTACATGTGGATGAGCCCTGCCAGCAGTGGCAGTTACATTAGGTCGTTTAATTTTGATAACATCAGAATTTACAATCGAGAATGAATATAGGTAAAATTACACAACATTAACCCCAACCACCCCAAATCCTCCAAAATCCTCCAAGGGGCACTCTTTTGGAAAAATTCAGCGCTGTTGGAAACTGGTACTTTCACCTCTTCAAATGGGGCAAAATTACTACCTGGCAAGAAAAGTACATGCCATAAGTGCTGAATATGAAAGATCAACGAAAATGCATGGTGCATTTTGAATATAAGGTCATGTTTCCAAAAGTGCACTGATGGATTTTGGAGGATTTAGGAAGGTTCCTAGCCAGAATACCTATAGGGGGTTAGGGTTAAAGGAATAAAGAAATAAGTCCATAGAGTTCATGGAGTTTCATTTCTGCTCAGCAGAAACAAATTGCTTACCAGACTGCTAAGCAGGTTTTCCTGGACACCAGTGAATCTCTCATACAAAATGTCCATACTTAGGCTGGTAGTCTGCTTTTTTAGGCCCCCCAAAAATGTCTCTTGTTTCTGGTCATTAGTCGGCTTCAAAGTCGGTGCGGTGACGTACCTTTTTTTTTTTTTCAGCCATCATTTTTTTTTTGCTAATAGGGAAATACGTGATACATTGTATACGTGGGGACCAAATTTCCCATGTACAAAGTATGGTGGCTAAGACAGTCCTCACGGCAGAATTCCAATCGATCCAGCAATTTTGGCTGCAATTGGACATTGTTTCATAGCAAAAAAAAGAAAATTAATAATGCCAACAGGCGGGTCTGAGGCAACGCGCGCGGAGACCAGAAACCGGAGACTTTTTTTTTTGCCTGATGCTCAACAAAAAATATTTACTTAGTGCAATTCTCTGCTTAGCTTAGTGGCTTGTAATGGAATTGGCCCTCTGTTCAGCAGCACAAATTGAAAATGCATAATCGTTATTACTTCATAAATCTCTTTCCCTGTAGATTTTCAGCTGCCTGTCAGATGTACATCCTGGTACCGTTGTTCAAATCAACAGGGACAGCTTTCATTGTGTTCTTCAGCCTCACTCTGCTAATAGCCGTCATCACCATACTGCCCAAATTGCTACAAGTGTCCCCTCTGGTAAGTTAACATTTAACTGCTTTTATGAGTATACTAACTCTCTTTGGAGTGCCATGATCGAGCGGTTTAGTGCATCAGATTTGTGTTCTGATGACTGAGTCGTCAGAATGTGGGTTTGATTCCTGGCTGTGGCCATGGTACTTGTGTCTTACAGCAAGACACTTTACCATAGTTGCTTCTCTCCACCCAAAAGTAAATGGGTACGGGCAGAGTTGGTTGTTGTGTTTGATTAGCCCATATGTGCTGAAATGGCAGCAATTGAGCTGTATACTCCCCAGGGAGCTGAGATGGTTTCAGGAATGATTTATGAGCCTGATGAGCAGGGGTAATAATGTAATGCGCCTTGAGCATCAGTTTGGTGGATACGTGCGCCATATAAGTCCACATTATTATTATTATTTTGATTAGCCCATATGCGCCGAAATGGCAGCAATTGAGCTGTATACTCCCCAGGGAGCTGAGATGGTTTCAGGAATGATTTATGCGCCTGATGAGCAGGGGTAATAATGTACAGTGCCTTGATCTAGTTGCTATTAGATATGTGCACTTTATAAGAATCATGTATTATTATTATTATTTCTCTCCGAATCGAGATAAACATTAAACAACTAACCTGTGAAACTTTCTACTTCTTAATATTGTGTTATTCACAAGAAAACAAGTGAATAAAGCAATCACATGGAATTTAGGAAAGAGAACTCTTTATTGATTTCGGGATTGGTGCAACGTTGGTATTATATTGGCAAAACTTTTTTTTTTAACTTATACTCTCTTTCTCTCTGAATCAATATAAACAACCTTATGTTGTGTTGTTCACAAGTAAACAAGTGAAAAAGCAATCACATGGAATTCAGGAAAGAGAACTCTTTACTGATTTTGGGATTGGTGCAACATTGGTATTATGTTGGCAAAAACTGTTTTTTGTTTTAACTTATACTCTCTTTCTCTCTGAATCGATATAAACAACCTTATGTTGTGTTGTTCACAAGTAAACAAGTGAAAAAGCAATCACATGGATTTTAAGGAAGTAAAATGACAGCACCTCAGATAAAACCATCACCAGCTTTGACATCATTTGGCTATTTTGTTATTTGTGACGATAACTTACCTTAAAGGGGCAGTATCGATCATCACGATCAACATGGCATGGAATCGGACTGCTCGTTTAGGTTAACTTGGTTGCTGCTGCACAAATGGTCCATTAAGTTTCAGTAACTGTGTTTATCTGAAACTAGAACATCGATTCTATGCCTTGTCGAAAGTCTGCTCTGATCGTGACAATGTTGCCCCTTCAAACTAATATGAAAACATTGTCCCTTGCTCCCCCCAGGAAATAGACAGCAACCATACTGCCTTCTACTACATCAACAAAGTCTTCCTTATCGCCGCCCCGTTCTGCATGGCGTCTGGACTCGTGGACCTTCTCTACAACCAAGTAGAAGCGGACGTGTACGCTAAATTTGGCATCGATGCCTACCGCAGTCCCTTTGACATGGAGGTACTCGGATGGAAGCTGGTTGCCCTGGCAATACAGGGTGTGGTTGCCTTCATCTTACTGATGTTCATCGAGTATACGGGGAGACACTGCTGTGCCAACTGCTGCTCACGGTATGTAGATTTAGTTTTTCTTTTTCTTGCCAAAGGTAAGGTACAACATTGGTAATTATCAGAATATAAAACTATCCAATTATTATCTTAAATCTAACTGGGTGTAAGGGAGGAGAGCCAAAGTCATGGTACAGCTAATCCTTTGAGAAGCCCGGCCAGGCCTGGCTTACCTGGCCTTCTAATCTGTCTTTTGTAAGTCTTAATCCTGTAACAATAGAGTACCTGCCAATCAACATAACCTGGGCTTCTGGAGGGCCTAGCCCGACCAATAAGAGCTCGTTATAATGGCTGCAGTTGTGAACAAAAGACAGCTGTGGTGTCAACCAAGTCTGTGTTAACAATAACAGCTATTTGAGATCTGTTCATTTGTAAAGGGTCTTTTGTGCTCAGCTAGGGGATTAAATAAACCTCTAGGCCTGGGCAAAGCCTGGGCTTGGCCAGGCTTCTCAAAGGCTTGGCTGTACCATGACTTTGACCCTTCTCCCTAAAGTATCAATCATCCTGAGAAATTATGCCATCTGGAGTGTTTTCATCTTTGAGAAAAATGGAATTGCTATGTTGAATTTATAAAAAAAAAAGAGTTGTCATCCAGCAACTCTTTGAAAAACTAAAATTATAAAGTCTCGCCTGAAAGAAAAGGTTTCCCAACTTCCAATTCAAAAATGACCATAAATTTGAATATTTGGATATGAGCCTCATTTTGAATCTCAAAGAGGGAAACTGATCAAGTACATCAATAAACTGTAGGAGTGAACAAATAAATATTGCCGTACTTCCCCAGGGATCTGAGAAAAATCACAGATATTATATTGGCCCAACAAACAGGGATAATATGTAAAGTGCATTGGGACATTAGGCCTATGTGAAATGTGCTAAGAACTAAATAAAATTATTATTATTTAAAAAAATATAATTGAAATAAATATTTTGATAAAAGAAGCCATTTAAACAGTCCCTATTTTTGTGTCTTTTTATTTTTTGGGGGATTTTGCAGGTCAGTTGTAAATTATTATGGACCTGAAGATGAAGACGTGGTGAATGAGAGGAAGCGTGTCCAATTAGGAGACGCACGAGGTGACCTTGTATGCATCAACAACCTTACCAAGGTACAATCAGTCGAGACTTTTGTCCTCTTTTAGCTGCTGTATGGTTGAGCCAATGGTGGATCGAGGGGGTGGGGCAGTGGGCTGAAGACTCCTCCTCCCTGATCCAGCTTCTCTCCGATCCAGCTCCTCCCCGATCCATCTCCTCCCTGATCCATCTCCTCCCCGATCCATCTCCTCCCCGATCCATCTCCCCCCCGATCCATCTCCTCCCCGATCCAGCTCCTCCCCGATCCAGCTCTCTCCCCGATCCAGCTCCCTCCCCGATCCAGCTCCTCCCCGATCCAGCTCCTCCCCGATCCAGCTCCTCCCCGATCCAGCTCCTCCCCGATCCAGCTCCTCCCCGATCCAGCTCCTCCCCGATCCAGCTCCTCCCCGATCCAGCTCCTCCCCGATCCAGCTCCTCCCCGATTCAGCACCTCCCCGATCCATCTCCTCCCCGATCCATCTCCCCCGATCCAGCTCCTCCCCGATCCAGCTCCTCCCCGATCCAGCTCCTCCCCGATCCAGCTCCTCCCCGATCCAGCTCCTCCCCGATCCAGCTCCCTCCCCGTTTCAGCTCCTCCCCGATCCAGCTCCTCCCCGATCCAGCTCCTCCCCGATCCAGCTCCTCCCCGATCCAGCTCCCTCCCCGATCCAGCTCCTCCCCCTTCCCTATTGTAATAGCCACCCCCTATACATGTATAGGACTAAAGGAAGAGGAGGCTTCATTATCCCCCTCCCTACTTCATTATCCCCCTCCTCCCTATGCTTGAATAAAATGTAATAGAAGCAAATTCTGAGATGTTGAATCTTTGTCAAAAATAAGCCCAGGGTAAAAGAACCTCATCACTACCATGAGTGTGCCGTCTTCAGTCAGCAGCTTTGGCTAATTATCTGTGCCAGATGTTGTGCCTTAGGCCCCCCAAAAAAGTCTCCGGTTTCTGGTCGAAGGTCGGCTTCAAAATCGGTACGGTGACGCGCTTTTTTTTTTTTTTGGTAATCTTTTTTTCTTTTTTTTTGCCAAGCAGTGCAATACGTGATACATGTATATGCAGTTATTGAAACCAGACCAAATTTCCCAAACACAAAGTATGGTGGCTAAGAAAGGCTGTACAAATTGAGCAAACATCCATACGCCTATGTGAAAAACTCGTTTGAAACACAGTACGGCAGAAATTCAGTCAATCCAGCAATTTTGGCTGCAATTGGACATTGTTTCATAGCAAAAAAAAAAGAAAAAGAAAACTAAAAATGCTGACACACGGGTCTGAGGCCTTAACAGCCTTATGAGTTACGTGTATTTGATAACTTAGATTTGTCTTACATCAACAGGTGTACCGATCAGATAGGAACTCCTCATTGGTTGCAGTGGATAACATGAATGTGGGCATCCCCAAAGGAGAGGTAAGAACGACTATGCACTGCCTTACTTGTACAAACTCTTTATAAAACATATCAAAACAGTCATGACTTGTTATCTTTCAAATATTTTTTTTGGGGAATGTTTGACACTAGATTCCTTTTTCCCTTTTGTTTTTGCCGGCAGTGTTTTGGCTTGCTGGGTGTCAACGGCGCCGGTAAGACCACAACTTTCAGAATGCTCATCAATGACTTAATGCCATCTCAAGGAAGCCTCAGTGTAAACTCCAAGAGGTAATTTCATCACAATACAATGCTGTCTCAGTTAAGCACATAGGCGGATCCAGAGAGGGGGGTCCTGACGACATCTCTCCCCTTCTCCGGCCATATTTTAAAATATTTATTTTGTAAAAGCTTCCTGGAGTGACTCATATTTTTGTGAATTGAACATAACACATCATTCAGGAGTGTGATTTGTCCGGATTATTCTGGATTTGTCCGGATTTTCGGATTTTTACAAATCGCAATGTTGTGATCCTCCGGATTTTAAAGATTTAAGCAATAAAGCAAAGCAAACACTCAGAACTATAGATTTCACCCCAGCGCTGCTCACAACAGCAGCCCCAATACCCCTAGCAAAATGTACGTGGATTTTTCAAAACTGCCCAGTCACACACCTGATTATTGTCTGTCATCACATGAGCACGTGCATGATGTGCTGATTTTCACGTAAAGGCGCAACACGTGCCGCGCAGTCAAGAACCAATGAGTGGCATTCTTTTGACTCTGAACGAGGCCTCTCTTCAATTTGTGGCATCAGTGTGTAGACCAAGAGAAACTACACCATAAATCATTTCCAGTGCTGATATTCATTGCATTTTGTTTATCTTGACAGTATTGGGTACTGCCCTCAAGTCGACGCCTTGTACAATCAACTCACTGGAATCGAGCTGCTGTATTGCTATGCCAAGATCAAAGGAATAACTGGCAAGCAATGTCGACAGGTAAGTTATCATCTATTTATTTAAAACAAAAATTTAACAAAATATGCAAATAGTTACTCGCAGGACCAAACAATTGTCTCTTCCTGGAAAATTCATCAAATTGCAAAGGCAACTTTGGGTAATTATCTGTTTCCTTTTTTCCAGGCTGTTCTGTCAGTTGTGGCTCAGATGGGGCTGAAGAAATACATAAACAAGCGCATTGGAACCTACAGCGGAGGGATGAAACGATCGCTGTCAACGGCTATCGCTCTGCTGGGAAACCCTCAAGTGGTCTTCATGGTATGTTCACAAATCGAAATCAGTCTTGAAATTTTAATTTTTTTTCTTTCCAATAGAGGGCTTGCATTCGCTGCCAAATTCGAGGACAAACAATTAGAAGACATTTTTATGTTTTTTTGGGTACACCATGTATTGATCTCTTCTTGGAAGAAGTGATGGCTCTGAGAAGAGCCGGTTGGTTTGTTCTCAACATTTTGAGCTAGTCTGCTCCAGCCGGCATCAGGAGACTGAAGAAAATAAGAAGACGTGTTCGTGAGTCAATGAGAAACCTTCTTTTGATCTCAGCGAGGGTGCCCTTTTACGCCTGGGGCATCATAGACAGCAGCAACAAAGAGTGATGCCCATGATAATTTATCTTTCTTTATTCTGGTGATCAGGACGAACCAACAACAGGTATGGACCCCATCAGCAAGCAAGCCGTGTGGGGGAACATCCTTGCTCTCATCAAGACCGGTCACTCAGTCATCCTAACATCACACAGGTAAGGGAGGAGGGCCAAAGTAACGGTACAGCCAAGCCTATCTGGCGTCTTAATCTGTCTTTTGAGAGTCCTAATCCTGTAACAATACAGTACCTGCAAATCAACATAACCTGGGCTTCTGGAGGGCCTAGCCAAGATCATTATAATGGCAGTAGTTGTGAACATAAGACAGCTGAGGTATCAGTCCAGTCTGTGATAACAAGAAGAGCTATTTGAGATCTATTCTTTAGTAAAGGGTATTTTGTGCTCAACTAGGGGATTATACAGGACTGGGCAAAGTCTGGGCCCGGCTGGGCTTCGCAAAGGCTTGGCTGTACCAAGACTTTGGCCCTCAGCTCTAAACAACCAACCTGTGCAGCTTTCAGCTCAATGTGATATTTGCGTCATGAGAAAAGCATGAAAAAGCATTCACAATTTTTACAGCAAACACTATGACAGGCCTGTGATTTCTCAGGATTTTTCCTGATTTCAGGATTTGTTACAAATCTCCATTTGCCTCAAAATGTTCTTGAAAGAAGAAAGAAGTAGCCTGTATTTGGCCCTCAGCTCTAAACAACCTACCTGTGCAGCTTTAACTATTAGGCCCAAAAAAAAGTCTCTTGTTTCTGGTCTCCACGCGCGTTGCCTCAGACCCGCGCATCAGCATTTTTAATTTTCTTTTTTTGGCTATGAAACAGTGTCCAATTGCAGCCAAAATTGCTGGATCGATTGGAATTTTATTCTGCAGTGCTGTACTTTAAACGACTTTTCCACATAGGGGTACGAACGTTTGCCCGATTTGTGAGGCCTCTCTTAGCCACCATACTTTGTATATGGGAAATTTGGTCCCTGCGTATACAATTATCACGTATTTCCCTGTTGGCAAAAAAAAAGAAAAAATAACACGACACCGCCCCGATTTTGAAGCCGACTGATGACTAGAAACCGGAGACTTTTTTTTGCCTCAATATGACAGCACGGAAACATTCACGGGATGTTTAATACCACACCATCAACTTAGGCATAAAAAACTACTTCACAAACACTTCCATATTGTTATCTTTTATATTATCCTAATACCACATCATCAACTTGGGCATAAAAAACTACTTCACAAACACTTCCATATTGTTATCTTTTATATTGTGGAGTGTCGTGGCCGAGCGGTCTAGCTTACCGGACTGAAGTTCTGGTGTTAGCAGCAGAATGTGGGTTTGAATCCCGACTGTGACATTTGTGTCCTTGAGCAAGACACTTAACCATAATTGCTTCTCTCCACCCAGGGGTTAAATGGGTACCTGTGAGGGCAGAATTGGTTGATTAGCCCTATATGTGCTGTAATGGCAGCAATTGAGCTGTATACTCCCCAGGGAGCTGAGATGGTTTCAGGAATGATTTATGAGCCTTATGAGCAGGGGTAATAATATAATGCGCCTTGAGCACCACTCAGTTGGTGGATACGTGCGCTATATAAGTCCACACATTATTATTATTATTATTATTATTATTATCCTAATACCACATCATCAACTTGGGCATAAAAAACTACTGCACAAACACTTCCATATTGTTATCTTTATAGCGCTGTGGTCGAGTCACAAATGGCAGTAAGTCAGTTACTTTAAAACCTCTCTAGCAGCTAGATAAAAAAACTGTTTGTTCTTATTTGTTGTGTCTTGTAGTATGGAGGAGTGTGAGCTTTTGTGCACACGTCTCGCAATCATGGTCAACGGCAGATTCCGTTGTCTTGGTAGCCCGCAGCACGTAAAGCATCGCCATGGAGACGGCCACACCCTCATCATTCGCATCAGCGAGGAGACTCCGAATGTGACGGGTGTCGTGAACTTTGTCAGTGACACGTTTCCTGATGCCAACTTGAAGGTACAATAATCCCTGTCCATCCCTTTCAAAGTCTGTGTTCAACAATTACAAAAGCTTCCGTGTTTTGTTTATCACGTAATTCACAACGCATTAGGTGTCGGTAGTCGGCGGCAATAATGCTTCATTCCACTCATGCCATGTTTCTCATGTTCCCAACATGCTCCCTCTTGTGTTTGCGACTCAGCCTACATTCAACTCAGGAACCCAAGTTAGCATTGCACTATCCCAGTTCATATATAAATCCATTTTTTAATTAATTTTTTCACCTTCCTTCAGGAGAAGCATCACAACATGGTGCGTTACCAGTTACCCATGGCAACCAGGAGCTTAGCAGACGTCTTCGGTGCCTTGGAACAGGAGAAAGCCAATCTCGGTATCCAAGAATACTCCGTCTCCCAGACAACGCTAGATCAGGTAAATTGATATGAATCTCTTAATCTTCTCAGAAACGAACTCTCTGCACGCCCAGTCCAAAAGCATCCATGGCCACACCCCAAGATTTCCACTATTAAAACATTTTCAATAATTTCTTCTTTGTTCACTTAAAAAAATGAATGTATGTACCAAGTCAAGTTTCCATTGTGGTTTGTGAAAAACTACATCCTCTTCTGAGTGGTCCCCAGGTTTGGAAATAGTATGGGAGGATTTTTGGGAGAATGTGGAACATTTTTGAAAAACTTTAACTCAAAACTTTGCATGAACAAATTTTTGGGGGTGGTAATTTCTTAAGCATTTATGTACCCCTAACCTTCCCTACCCTAGGGGCATGTTACCATCTTAACTTGTGCATTATTCCTTGCAACACAGCATGTATAGGTTTAATGGGTTGGGGTGATTTTGGAATTTTTTGAAAAACAGGTTTGAGTCCTGCGTCAATAAATTTGTCTTTGTTCAGGAGACTGATGGCTTGAGTAGACTAGTCGAAACGTTGAGAACAAACCAACCGGCTCTCCTCAGAGCCATCACTTATTCCGAGTAGAGATCATTTCACGGTGTCACCCGAAAGAACTCAAGTATCTATCTCCACCATGCAAAGCCTCAAATCCTACATCACTTTAATACATGTTTTACAATTTATAAAACAATTTTTTTTTCATGTGTTGTTCGTTTTTTTTTCTCAACAGGTCTTTGTCAATTTTGCCAAGAGACAAACGGACGGCTGCAACGGGAGTAAGGAACAACTGCAAGAGTCCTGCAACCACGCCTACTCAACTGATGATACCGACGTTGAAGTGGAAGTGGTGTAGTCGAGTGCCTCAAACTACGGCCAATGTGAACAGTCACTACACCAAATATTATGTAATTATAGCAAACCAGACGTTTATTAAGTGCCTTTATCGAGAATCATCAAAGCTCTGTCCATAAAAGACAATGTTATTTTATACAGAAAAAAACGTTGTTATAGCAGATGCTTTATATTACATGCTTTTCAATGAAAAGTTTTTCTTGTAAAATTCTTTATACATTTACCTGCAGTTTGTGTAAAATTCTTTTCAATGAAAGTCTTTTGTGTAAAATTATGTCCATAAAAAAAAAGAGAACACTTTGAGGGAAAAAAGCTAAGAACATTTGTGATAACAGATGGGTTATATAACATGCTTTTTAGTTAAAGGTTATTTCATGTAAAATTCTTGAAACGCTTTTAAATTTCTTTGTTTTAAATTTCCTTTAACACTTTTGACTTTCTTTGAAATACACTTCTACTTTTGAAAAAAAGAAAGCGGTTTTTAAATTCAACGTAATTGAAATATTTGTAATATTTAATATTGCAGCATATGACTATTAAATAGCACTTACTTGAGCTTTACTGTAATTAAATCAGGAATATTACATTAACCTGTAGTTTGTTTGGTATTCTGTATGTTTTTTTCTGGTTTTTTTTTCAAATTAAGTGCAAAAATTGTAATAATGCTAAATTTTGATGGTAAAATTTGATACTATATCCTATAATTTGATTCATAGAGAGTAAGTCTTGGAAGTACTTTTGTAAATATTACCGATGCTGTACTTTCCCTTAAATATGATTGTCTTTATTAGTAATTCATCTGTGTAAACTTCTGCAGTTATAGACAATACAGATTATTGTTTCATACAGTAGTACAGTTGGAAGTTTATATGTTCATATAATGTAATTAGGGTCAGCATATTAATAATAATAATAATGACAATAATTAATAATAATAATAATAATGAAGAGTTCTTCCACAGTACATTGTTTTAGTTGTTAAATAAAAAAAATATAAATTAAATACAGCATTTTCAACAATAATTATTTTAAAAGGGAAAATATTGTCACGATCAACAAGGCATGGAATTGCAGTACTATAGTTGTTATATTAACTCAGTGACTGAAAATAACACCCCACATGATAAGGTCATATTACCGTTGCTGCTGCATAAATGAGCCAGTAATTTTCAGTCACTGTGTTCATCTTAAACTAGGACACCGATTCCATGCCCTGTTGAAAGTCTGGTTTGATCATGATGATAGTGTCCCTTCAAAATTCAGTTTTCAAAAAAAAATAATAATAATTTTGTACACACAACATAATATAAAAATGGTAAATATCACTGACTTGCAGCTGTAAAGCATTCTGTATAATTAGAACATTATGTGACAAATTGTGCAAATCTGCTGATAATTTTCACAAACATTTCACTCAGGAGTAGGTTTTCACATACTTTCATTCATAGTGAAAACTTTCACTTTAGCTTACTTTTGTATATCATGTGTTTTGATACTTTTTGTATAACATTACAAATTTCACAGTGATTTGCAGCTGAAAATATTTTGCAAAACTTTTACTCTATTTTGTAGTATTTTAGGCTACTGTAATTATATAGAATTTTACTACTTTTTGTATAACATTTTAACATTTTATATTTTGTATAACATTGAAGAGCTGTTGTAAACATTTTACCCTAGTGTTTGATATAGAATTTGTTGTGTGTTTATAATTATTTGTGGTGGTGGGGTTTTCAGTTGAAATAGTTCTTTGTGTAACATTTTGTGTTTACTTGTTCCTGCTAAGCTTCTTGGCAGAATTATTATTTCCCTACTGCTAATTCTGTATGTCTCCCCCATTGGACTGTGTTCTTGCAAGCTTAGATTATCTCCTTCACAACAGCATGGACACGTCCAAGAGACGTACATCGGACGATGAAATCTTCCCCACGCCTACCATAACCATCAACTCAACAAAGTCATCGAAACCATCCCCAAGACACGGCACTCGACAACACCCCGTCACATAATCATACATTTATTGTGTTCAGCTTTTGTGTTACATTTTTGTATAACTTTGACTGAGTTTAGTTTAGTTGTTGTATAACATTTACTGTAGCATACCATTTACATTGAAGCTTGTTTTTCAATAACAAGTCTCATAAGCCTTGCTACTGGATTTGGGCCAGGGACCTTTGATAAATACCTTTTTAAAATGTCAAATTTAACATACATTTTCCCCTATAGCAAGGCTCGATAATGACATCACAAGACTAGCATTAAAAGGTACACATAATGCGTCTGCAGAATAAGACATGTCAGAAAATGATCTTCACAAACCTTTCACACAAGAGCAGGTTTCCACATACTTTTATTCATAGTGAAAATTTTCATTTTAACATTAGCTTTTGTGTATCAGGGTCTTTGAAATATTTGTTGTACAACTTTTACCCTATTGTTTTTATATAACATATGTTTATATAGTATATTTAGCTGTGGTGGTAGCCATGGGTTTTATATAAACAGATTGCTATGGTAGCATAATTATTTTGTAACTTTTACTGTCCTTTGTTTCGCATTTGAAATAGGTTTTTTTTTCTGCAATATTTAGTGTTTACTTTTGCCAGTAAATTTGGGGTAACTTTTACTGTGTAGTGTGTAGTTATATTACATTTCCTATGGCATAACCTTTTGATTCAGGGTAGGGAATTTTGATGAATACCATATCGTCAGAATGAGGGTTCGAATACTGGATGCGACCATGGTGCTTGTGTCCTTGAGCAAGACACTTTACTATAATTGCTTCTCTCCACCCAGGGGTAAATGGGTACCTGTGAGGGCAGAGTTGGTTGTTGTGTTTGATTAGCCCTATATGCGCCGAAATGGCAGCAATTGAGCTGTATACTCCCCAGGGAGCTGAGATGGTTTCAGGAATGATTTATGCGCCTGATGAGCAGGGGTAATAATGTAGCCTACAGCGCCTTGATCTAGTTGCTATAGGATATGTGCACTTTATAAGAATCATGTGTTATTATTATAAACATTTTAATATTAGGCATTACAACCTACAAAAACTTTGTCTGAGGTCAGTACATTTTTTGAAAAATACATTCACAACTCAAATTCTGCCATTACAATGCACGCCAATTGCCTGAAGTCAGAAAACAATTGTAGTTTAGAAAACAGAAAAACTGGTGGTGTAAATGAAAATGCCATGGGTTTTAGACAATTTATACTCTGAAAACACAGTCTACCCATTCCTAAAAGAAATTTGAAACAACATTAACAAAAAAGCAGGTTGTTGAGGTGTCCTTCATATAAGTTTTGATACTTTGCATGGTGGAGTATCGTTATCGGTTTGGTTTGCGATAACACCACAAGTGGATCTCATCTGGGTACCTGTGATAACCTGGTTCCATTTTTCAGTTCCAAATACCCGAAAACGACTTTTGACTGAACATTTAAGTGACATAAATGGAAGTCTCTGTTGTTTTGTTAACATTTTTTGTGTGGGGAATGGGGATGCTACGAGTCGTTTTTAATGTAGAGGCGGGAAATAATTTTATCACTCTAATAAAACAAGAGAAACTTGTGTTCATATTGGTTATTTTATATATTCGGGAGTATTTATGTGTTTTTACAAAATTGTTTATGGATTCCCGAGTATCCGAAGATTTCCAATTTCAGGTATCTGGTTCCCAAAATAACCGAAAATGCACAACCTTAGATTAGAAGTCATTGTGGTTCTGATAAGTTCTGATTAGCAAATAGACCTAGTTATATAGGCCTATATATATAATAAAAATAAAAATCCTTTTTTTATATCAAGATTATACGTGGAAGAGTTTTTAACGTCTTCTGAAGACTGTACTAGTGTGTTGTTAGGTAAGGTTTTATATGGCAGAAAACCATTAAAAATACATTTGCATTGTATTAATTTCATGTTCAGTATATATGCAAATTAATAAAATATTCATCTTGATTTTGAAAATTGTGATTTTTTTCTTCCTTCTCTTCTGTTTCATTAATATATAGTTTTTCCTATAGTGTGTTATTTTCATCAAATTGGCCTATGAGAATATGTACCAACAATTCATTTAATTTCAATTGAGTCACTGTAAAATCAGGCTTGAACACCATAGTGAGTTATAAAACTAAAGCAGACGACATTTAACTTTCCCGTCTGAGCACCGCCGCAATGTTTGTATTCAACAATGTCCGGTTACCATACTAGCGTAGTTCCCAAAATGGCGGCTCCCACGTTCGACTTTCTCAACGCGAGGCAGAAGTTTTCGGTGAGTATTTTGTACTTTGCAGTCAGCTTGTTGTAATTTCATCAATACGTAGAAAATATATCCAGTATGGTCTTCTTATTGAGGATAACAATTGCCCTTTTTTTTATTCCGACTTCCTTTTTAACGTTAAAAAAGGGAAAAAGACCAATGTGCCCAATAGCCGGACAATTCGACTTTCTGTTGTTGAGTCCATATTATAGGGTCATTCCGTGTCAAATCACCTAAGGGTCCCCTGGTGACCCCCTCAGATTTGGCTCAAAAAATTTGAAAACATAGCTTCATCCTTCAAACTCAGACAAACAAAATTTCAGAGCCAAATTCCAAGCGGATTGGGATTTACGGCCCTCCAAAAGGGGCGTTTCACCTCCCTTTTTGACAAATGCAAATGTTGCCTACACTTTTACACCAATTTCATTTGCTCATAAATACTTATTTGAAAAAGATATGAATCTCAAAGTTGATTTATTGGGTAAACTCTGCCTGTTCTCTTCATAAAAGGCATCAGAAATACTGTACCTGCATCACATCTTGAGATATTCTCACTCGAAAACCCTGCTTTAATTCTTCGACAAGTACTTAATTGGAATTTGGACCCCCCCTATTCTTCACAAATAATTTCAGAAATGTTATACAACACTACATTTGTATAATATAACAACTGGTGTATCATATACAGCAAGCACATCAATTTTAAAGGGGCATACAGTGTTTAATGGTGGGTCAAATATGGTCCGTAGAGAAAAGAATACTAAAAAATCCCGTTTTTCTGACCCAGGGATGACCCCGTGGTCAGTTAAATTTTTGTTTCAAATTTTAACAGTAGAAACATAATTAAAAGTTTTGTTTTCACCTCCATATTTAATTGATTTTTTGAAATATCACCTCCAGCATAATTTGGCCCTATAGGAACGCACACGTTGTTGCCTATGTACAATGCATACTATTGTTGGAACAGAAAAATGAAGTTATTTGCTTTCCCATGAAAGAGGGAATTAAAATGAATAATACTGTACCTACAGTTGACATTGATGACTGTGCTAAAACAAAATTAAACATGGCTTGGAAGGAGTGTCTGTAGTTGTGCCAGTTCTTCTGTTGGGAATTTGTAGTATCGGCCACCACATGACCATGAGCAAGGGGAGCATCAATGACACTGATAACATGAGCGAATGGCACCCAGCATTGGTTTCTGGCAGAATCTGCTGGCCAGGACAGAGTTAGTTTTTGCCGTTTCATGAACTTCACGTTTACATCACGATTCTCCTCAGAGCGTTCAACGATGATCCCAATAAAGAGCTCCCCATCATAACTACAAGCAATGTATTTTCCAGGCTGGTACGCAGTTGTGTCCACTGGAGTTGGAGATGGAACTTTTTCATCCTCATTACGAAGTGAAACATGGCTGAACTTTTCATCTGGTGAAATTAGACGCATTTCCAATTCTCGGTTTGAAACTGGAATGAAGCTATGGTGGGAACGAGTTCTGGGAATTGTCTTCACTGCTGCATAGCGATCTTCCAATTTGAAAACTTCAGCATGTTTGTTAATATCTTCAGAACTCACGTAGAGGATACTGAAGTAATGTTCTGATTGGCCCAAGTGAAGAGCTGATGGGGAGTGAGAATGTGATTTTCTGTTGCTGCTTGTAGGCTTGCTCTTGCTGCTAAGCGTTTTACAGTTCCTCCTATACCATCACAGGGACTCTTTCCATGGCTGGTGGCGAAAAAGTGCCATTCAGCTGATACGCCATGATCATTCTGATGATGTACCAGATTTGTCAAGTTTTTATATCTTCGTTATTTTGGTTAGCTTCTCCTTCAGATTCAGGATCATTCTTGTGATGTACATGTAGGCATGGACAGCTGTGGTATCATGCTTTAGATAGTCTGATATTACACACATACTGAAACACTGCACTTTTCCATCTTCCATGTACACTGCAAAAGGATGTAAAGTCCACTTGTCTTTGTATTTTCTGCATGTAATTACAGCAATAGGCAACAATGTGTGCATTCCTACAGGGCCAAATTATGCTGGAGGTGATATTTCAAAAAATCAATTAAATATGAAGGAGGTGAGAACAAAACTTTTAATTTGGCACAAATGGAGTTTACATATGTATGTTTCTACTGTTAAACTTTGAAACAAAAATTTAACTGACCACGGGGTCATCCCTGGGTCAGAAAAACGGGATTTTTAGTATTCTTTTCTCTACGGACCATATTTGACCCACCATTAAACACATATATGCCCCTTTAAAATTGATGTGCTTGCTGTATATGATACACCAGTTGCTATATTATACAAATGTAGTGTTGTATAACATTTCTGAAATTATTTGTGAAAAATAGGGGGGGTCCAAATTCCAATTAAGTACTTGTCGAAGAATTAAAGCAGGGTTTTCGAGTGAGAATATCTCAAGATGTGATGCAGGTACAGTATTTCTAATGCCTTTTATGAAGAGAACAGGCAGTGTTTACCCAATAAATCAACTTTGAGATTCATATCTTTTTCAAATTAGTATTTATGAGCAAATGAAATTGGTGTAAAAGTGTAGGCAACATTTGCATTTGTCAAAAAGGGAGGTGACACGCCCCTTTTGGAGGGCCGTAAATCCCAATCCACTTGGAATTTGGCTCTGAAATTTTGTTTGTCTGAGTTTGAAGGATGAAGCTATGTTTTCAATTTTTTTCAGCCAAATCTGAGGGGGTCACCAGGGGAGATGTTGAAAATTTAGGTGATTTGACACGGAATGACCCTAGCAATTAGTATACTGCATAGCCATAGCCATAGGCCTACCGAAAATATTCTTCATTTCGTTTAACTGTTATATATTAATTTGTATTTCAGGACAGCATTGAAGAGGTACGTCATAACAATGAAGCTGACCACTTGAAAACACAAGCAACCAGCGTAGATGGAAGGTAAGTAACTGTGTTAACCTGTTCGAGCACCTTCCTTGACCTTGGCCCTGGCCCCTGGCCTTGGCCTTGCAATTTGCATACCATTTTTGCCAAGGCCAGGGGGGGGGGGAGGGCGCCTAAGACTTTTTAAATTGTTCTTCAAAATTGTAGGGACCGCAAACGAACTACCGCGCATCGCTACTGTGCATGCCGCTGCCGAAAAAACGCGTGTACAAAAAATGGTATACCGCAGGTCGCACGGCTTCCGTTCGGCTAGCACAAAGCACTGTGGGATAGAATCACGTTTGTGGACGCCATTTTGTTTTCCGATAATTTCTGAGGATACTGCCGAAAGAATGACGAAAATCGACAAATTTTTCGCCAAATTCTAACTTGGGAAATTGAAGGGTAAGTAATTTTCAATATCAAATTTGAAGTATAAGGGGGCTTTAAACTTCAAATAGAAGGGCAGAAATGGAAAGATTGACGTCGAAATAGGGTAGAGACGATGTTTTCTAACCGGGGGAGACTTGCGCAAATGAGCTACGGCAATTTCTTAAACATGGGTCCAGCTGGCATTACATGAAAAATTACAACATTCATCTTTCCGATATCGGTCCCTTATTCTATGTTTAATGTCTATGGGGATTTTTAATACCAGGATTTTCAGAATAAACTATGATTGACCGAAAAACCAATAAAGAGACAATTTTAATCTGAAAAGCATGTGAGGGAAAATATATTTCCATCAAATTCAGAGGGAGTAAGTTTAACTAATATAATTGGTAATATTGCTAGCCTAGTATCAGGGTTTTGGCTGTTCTCTTTGTTTAACTTACCCTTACTCGACCGGTGATAATTTAAAAAAAATTTTTAATAAAATCTTTTGATGTTTTGCATACATAATACATTTGAAACACAAAATTCAAGGAACTACATTTCAGAAAAGTATAGTTGAAGAATATTCATGCATTTGCAAACAATTTTTTCCCCAATTTCTTTTTATGAACATCAGGGAAAGTTCAAGGGTATGTTTTATGGTTTTTTATTTCATAAAAATTATTTTAAAAAAAAATAAAACAACATTTCTAATGAATTAATTGTTTTACTTTTATTATTTTTCAAAATTTTCTTTAGGAATCCTCAACCAAACAGGGTGGGTGTTTCCCTTGAATTGTGGAAGCAATAAATAGGATGTCATCAATCAGAAGAGGCAGTGTTCAAGAAAGCTGGCAGTCATCTTAGTCTGGGCATTGATGCGCGTGGTCCGCTTTTCATCTCTTTGCGGTCTGCTGCTCTCCAGACAACTGTGTGATATCACCGTATCTGGTGATGTTGAGTTGAACCTCGGACCTTCAACTGTTGGCACTACCCCACCACTTTCTGACGATATTCTTAAATCCTTGAAGAATGGAACTTGCACTGAAGTGAATCTTCATCATGATATAACGAACATACTTAAAATGATTTATCATATTTATAAAATAACTTCTCCAATGGAATAAAACCTTTCACAGCTAGATTTAAGGTCAGATTGTTTCCTTTATTGCAATCAAATACGAGTACACATTTTACCAAGCAAGTACAATGTATAGGGGCCGGAGAGAAATTCATTCAATATCAGTCATCAGTGTAAAATATGTCATTAATAATATTTTGAATAAAAAATAATTGTTTGAGTGGAATGGATAGTTGTAACACAACTTTATTGAAAATATAATTAGATAGCTATAATTAAAAAAAATAATAATAAGTTGATAGCTTACCCAGTTTTTGTGATACAGCCACACCATTTTGTTTACTGCTTTGTTTACCTTGCGAAAATTGAGTAAACAAATTAAATGAGCCGTTGTTGAAAAACAGATTGAAAATACTTGTTTTACTTGGACTGTGTGCTTTATTTATATGTAAGGGACCCAAAACCACCTTGATTCCCTTCACAATATCCAATTTTGACCAATGGAGCGATTATTGTTGTTTACTATTGTTTCCATGGCAACGGTTTACATTATTAACATAAATTTAAATTTTACTGTTTTTGGACAACATTCAGGTACACCTTCACAAAGTTTCAGGGCCATGGAAACTATAGTATTTACAATATGGCAGTTTCCTTTTGTTTACCAACTTGTTTACCAACTTGTTTACCAACTTGTTTACAATGGTAAACAATACCAAAATGACACCTCTTGAACCGAAAGCTCCATAGGAAAATTGAACCAAAATTTCCTGAAAATGAAAACAGTAAAAAGGGAATATAACTTAATAACCGTAAGTCCGATTTTAATGATTCAAAACTATATTCTCTATCATAATATATCAAAAGATTCAGCATTTCAGAAATAGGTTGCGGTCCCTAAAAATTGGTTAGATATAATAATTTAAGTATTCTTTTAAGAATTTCGAGGAAAAATTATCTGTAATGTTGTCATAATATGTAAAACACTTATCACCAAAAAAATCGTCCCCCTATTGACTTTTCACATATCCTCATATGCAAGGGTACTCAATTTTTTTTCCAAGGTACGGGGTTGTTTTTCAAATCAATGCGCATGTTCGCGGAAATTCCAATAAGGCTTATCGACTTATAGATCGCTGTTTGTTTTCTTAGCCAGTAGTATTTTAGTTATGCCTTGGTTTTTCCACTGATCTCTGTATAAACTAGATTGAAGTGAGTACTGATGATGTAATTATCCCTCCTGTTACAAATAATTCATTACAGCGGCTCCCCAAATTATGGTAATTTATCTTATAAATCATCTGGAAAACAGCATCCAAACTTAATTTCATATGTTCATGGCAAATAAAACAGGGTGTCCAATTACTGAATAAAGAAAATAAGACACCCTGATGCTAGCTCATACTATATGGTGACCACTTTGAGGTGTATTTTCTGCAAACAAATGTGATGATGTAATCTGTTCTGAATTTAGTGAGGCAGAGAAGAAAGTGGCCTTGGATCAAGCATTCCGTGATGTCATGATGAATTTAGTGGTAAGTAGCTGTGAATATCTTTATGCTGAAATTTAAGGGTCAAGCGAGGGTGCCTTATACACAAATTTCTGAAAACATTCTGACACATTGAACAATTGAATTGTACGCTATTGAGCTGGCTCTGGTTTTGTAAGTAGCGTTTGCTAACTTTTACCATTCCTTCTGCAAATAGAATCTGTGATTTTTTGTTTAAGTTTATGATTTATCTCATCAATAGTCACTATGTTCTGTTCGGTATAGACGTTGTCACTGCATTTAGGTTTCATGGTGTATTCTTTGTCATGAAAAGGTTTTGTAAATTATCTTGCTAGTAAATGCCAAAAATATGCTTGCATTTGATTAAATTAGTATTTGACCTTTGACCCACAGGTCAAGGGGAGCGACTATCAACATTTCACGTCCCTCATTAACCTGTCCATCGAGGCAGTGCATCTTGGGATTTGTTCCCCAGCGACGCCTTTCCTCCTGTTGGCTGACGTGTTCGAGTCGGTGACGATAAGTGTATGTGACAAGGTCTTTATGTTTGTGGAAGACAGGGTTGACACATGGAAGTCGGTGAGTATTACATTTCATTTACACACCATCATCCTAACACTAACAGGGTTCTTAGTGGTCGGCACTCAGGATCCCGCAACCACCACTTGCAAAAATTTTGTTTTTTTCGACCACCAACTCATGTTCCAGCCTATTTCCTTTCACAGATTGTCAATAAAAGATGACAGATGTTGTCTTTACCAGTAAAAATTGAAGCATTTCTATAATGGATATCTCGAAATAATGCCCCCCCCCCCCCCTTCTGTGTTATGGGATTCCAGTCCTGAGAGTTCTTTTTTTTTCTCTGGCACTGAAAAATTCCAGGACAGAACCCTAGTCTGTCCTAAGTGAAGATACAACATTTGTAATGGCAAAACTGTGGAATTTCTGTCTTCATGAAGACAGAAATTATTTCACTCATTCTGCTAAGGAAGGATGGCCAAAGTCATGGTACAGCCAAGCCTTTGAGAAGCCCAGCCAGACCCAGGCCCAGGCCTATGCCTATTGGCCTATATAATCCCCTATCTGAGCACAAAAGACCCTTTACTAGGTCTCACACCTTAGCTTTTGTTCAAAACTATGGCCATTATAATGAACTCTACTTGGCTGGGAAAGGCCCTCCAGAAGTCCAGGTAATGTTGACTATCAGGTACTGTATTGTTGCAGGATTAGGACTCACAAAAGACAGATTAGGAGGCCAGGTAGTCTGAGCCTGGCCATGCTTCTCAAAGACTTGGCTGTACCATGACTTTGGCCCTCCTCCCTAAACCGATATTTGATACCATCACCAACATTACTCGTGACTTCACAAGTGAATTTTATTTAAAACTTACAATTTTTTATATTACCAATATAGGGCTTAAATGTATTTTATGTTTGTTTTTTGTAATATAGAATGTTCTCTACACATCAGGCAAGAACTATTTGCTGAGGATGTGCAATGGTGAGGTTTTTTAATGTTGGGTTAATATTAATTAAAATTAATTAGTATAAAGAGGTTTTCTATATCATCGATTGAAAACTTAAGTGGGTAACAAAGGTATTGCTCACCTTTAAGCTGCCAGCCTGTCCTGAAGAATTTGTGCAGATCCTGACTGATTAATTTTAACAACTACTCAATTACAAAGATGAAGTTGAAAACCGAGATAAGAATATTATTGACCGGATCCTACAAAATGAGTCTTATGGGCATTTTTCACTGTTGGATTATTTTAGCTCGGCAAAACAAGCACATCGTCATCTTAAATTTGCTACTAAACACCTGTTGATATCTTGTGAATTAAGACTTTTATGGGGTGAAATTAATTGATATTATCTAATGATTTAAATCATTTAACCCTCCTACTACTACAAGGGTCAAAATCAGTCAAAATGTTGATATACTTGCCAAGGTACATGTAGACCTATATGTCGTGTAGTAAGTACATTTACAGGTCAAAATGAGTCGACCATTTTTGACTGGAAAAATGCATTGTCTGGTATTGTTCAGGGTGGTCAAAATGACAGCAAAAACCAGTCAAAAATGCCCCTGTGTGCACATTTGGGTCAACAGTCAACACAGACAGTTGACTGATTTTGACCTCTATAGCTACTTGCCACTAAAGTGCAGCTATATTATTAGTAGGAGGGTAAAATGCATGTTTTGGGACTTGTTACACAAAAGCAGCATAACAAATATTTTCCCCCTCAGATCTCCTTCGTCGGCTATCCAAGTCTCAAGACACAGTGTTCTGCGGTCGCATTCAGTTATTCTTGGCAAGGTTTTTCCCACTCGATGAAAAATCAGGTAAGATTTTTTTTTTTGGGGGGGGGGAAGGCTAAATTTTCAGTAGGGTAGGACAGACAATGCATAGATAATTTCTCACAAAATTTTGATGCACAAAATTGGGAAATAACATTTGACTATTCTTAAAAATGACAGCACCTCAGAGAGAAAAATGTCAAGGGATGTTTGATACCTTTACACCATAAAGTAAGTTTTAGGTGATCATTTATGCTTTAACCCTCCTGCTGTTGCTGCATTTCAGTGGGAAGTTGCTATAGAGGTCAAAACCAGTCAACTGCCTGTTTTGACCGTTGACCCAAAATGTGCTCACAGGGGCATTTTTGACTGGTTTTTACTGTCATTTTGACCACCCTGAACAATACCAGATAATGCTTTCACCAGTCAAAAATTCATTTTGACCTGTAAATGTACTTACTACACGTAAGGTTTGACAGTGTTTGACTTTTAAGTGCGCTAGATATACCTTGGCAAGTATATCAACATTTTGACCCTTGTAGTAGTAGGAGGGTTAAAGAAGAATATGTTTTGTACATTTAAGAAAATGACAAAAAGAAAGTGTTGATGGTCAGGTCTAGAATTTCATTCTTGTCGGGGCAAGGCCACTTTTCCTGAGTAAAGGGCACTTCCATTAGAATATCAGAATGACTTGGGAACATTTCAAAGGGGCACCAAGGCCAAGACCAGGGCAACGGAGGCAATTCCAGGCCTGGATGGTAGATCACCATCTAGACGGTACAGAGCATGCAGAGACATTAGGCCAACTGGCTTGACGATTATCTCCCCACTGTCCCAACAATTCTTGCTTCGATATTGCTTCAATATAAGCCACATGTTAACTGGTGGTGGTAGATGATAACGTGTCTCGTGTCTTTTGACTTATCGTAATTTTGATACTCACAAACCACATGTTTATTTACAGGTCTGAATCTCATTAGCCAGTTCCATGTGGACAATGTCACATCCTACAATACAGAACCAATCAATGGCCCTCTAAAAGTAAGTCTTAGTTTAGATGATTCATTTTCTTTTTACAATATCCCAAATTATCACTCTAGATATAAATATTACAAATTGACAAAATAAATGTGAAAAACTGGCCACAAGTTGTCAAGTAGAATAGATCTATAAACAGACTGGCCATCTCATTGTCATGATTACTATGATGAATCTTATCCATTAATAGTCAAGCTTAAAGTCACCACTAAAATAACACAATATTTTCAATACTAAGTAAGACTAATTGCGGTGACACCATGTAAGAATCTCAATTGAGTAGTAATTAGTTCTGAAAAGAACTGGGGGTACAACTCGACGTTTCGATCAGTATGCTCTGATCGTCCTCAGGAGAATGCGGACTCTTGAACTGCTGCTGCAGTAGGCTGCTGGAGGATCATCCCCTGCTGGAGGATTAGTTGCGTGCAGGCGGAAACTGTGAGACTGGGACTAGGATCCTGGGTGAGGAGAGGTGTCACTGAACTGAATCAGTTGTTAACAAGCACTTCCCTGTGCTTGTTAACAACTGATTCAGTTCAGTGAGCACACACTCTCCCCTTACACCTAGGATCCTAGTCCCATAGTCTCACAGTTTCCCGCCTGCACGCCTCAACGAACTAATCCTCCAGCAGGGGATGATCCTCCAGCAGCCTACTTAAGCAGCAGCAGTTTCAAGAGTCCGGCATTCTCCTGAGGACGATCAGAGCATACTGATCGAAACGTCGAGTTGTACCCCCAGTTCTTTTCAGAACTAATTACTACTCAATTGAGATTCTTACATGGTGTCACCGCAATTAGTCTTACTTATCATTCTCACCATGCAAAGCTACAAGTTTTACCTATTTTCAATACTCTTATTTCAAACACATTTAATAAAACACACAAATGCTACAGCCCAGCAGGAATCCCAATATACGAACATTTCCAATTTAACTTCCCTCAGAAATAAATCGCTACTCCTGTCTGTTAATTCTCTGACCAGTTCACAGTATTTGGTTGACAATTCACAAAGTTCAATCGGTAATTGAATTTCAATCAAGTTCAACATTTGTTTATTCCCTAAAAGTTCACTCCTTTACATCGAAAGCAAGGAAACAAACACTACAGTTTAAGAAATATGTTTTCGTGTCTACAGAGACTTATGGCTTGAATACAGGTACGTTTTATGATTATTTCTGCCAAAATGAAACTTTCCAATGTGTTTTTAATTGATCTATTCATTTTTTCTTCTAGTCCGAAGATAAAGATGACATGATGGAGTTTGAGGAGGGGGAAATGGCGTCCAGTTCCTCGCCCATCGACTATCAGCTCTACCGAAAATTCTGGGCATTACAAGACTTCTTCCGTGACCCAAGACAGTGTTTTCTCAAGGACAAATGGCGGATATTTCATAGGGTAGGTGTGACTATATCTGTACATCTATATGTCACCCTGTTACCCTTTAAGACACCCCCCTTCCCCACTTAAAAGAACCGACAATTGAAGTGAACAATTTTGCTTGTATTTGCTTATCAAAATTAAACATTTGCTTATCAAAATATACAATTTGCATATCAAAATATACAATTTGCTTAATAAAATTCAAGATTTGCTTAACAAAATTCAAGATTTGCTTAACAAAATTCAAGATTTGCTTATCAAAATTCAAGATTTGCAATTCAAAATTATTATCACATTTACACAGATATTTCTTCTATGCCAAATGTTTGAGTGAAATTGTTCCCTGAATTTGGAGGGCTAATACCCTCCTGTCATCCGTTAAGATTTCTGTTTGTTCCGAATCTTCATTCCAGTAAAAAGCTCCGTTTCCATATGAAATTTCCATGAAATTGAAATTGTTTTTTCCTACAGAACACCAAAGCTGTGCTCGGAGCATTCAGTAGCCTGAAGCTAGACGACGTCTCTGCATCCAAGACGCAGGATGAGACACCGACTGATAAACATGTCTTCTTCGCAAAGTACCTCACAAGCGAAAAGGTTAGTACATCATTGACATCAACTGCAGTAACATGGTGCTTCTACAAATATGTAATCTTTTAACCCTCCTATGACTGCACGGGTCAAGATCAGTCAAAATGTTGATATACTTGCCAAGGTATATCTAGTGCGCTTAAAAGTCAAACGCTGTCAAATCTTACGTGTAGTACAGGTAAAAATGGGTTGACCATTTTTGACTGGTAAAAGCATTATCTTGTTGAAGATGGGTAAAACTTGTAGCTTTGCATGGTGAGGCGGAGGATAAGTAAGACTAATTGCGGTGATACCATGTGAAATTCTCAATTGAGTAGTAATTAGTTCTGAAAAGAACTGGAGGTACAGCTCGACGTTTCGATCAGTGTGCTCTGATCGTCCTCGGGAGAAAAAAAAAAGGATGTTGAGGATGAAAAGGATGTTGAAAAGGATGTTGAGGATGGTCAAAATGAGTCAAAACCAGTCCAAAATGCCCCCGTGTGCACAGTTGGTCCAACAGACATAAACAGGCAGTTGACTGATGATTTTGACCACTGTAGCTACTTGCCACAAGAGTTCAGCTACAGTAGGAGGGTTAAGGAAAGGTACAACATTGGTATTTAGTAACGTACAGTATGTACATATCAACTCCGTAGTTTCCAAGAAATATATCATAAAACTAACCTGTGAAAGTTTTTATCATAACAGATGCTCAAGTTTTTGAGAAAACAAATGTTTTTTTAGTGTTTTTTTCACAAAAAATGCTGGGCGGCAACCTTGTAGTAAATTTGATTTAATTCCTGTTTTCTCTAAGATGAATTGAAAACACTTCAGATTGAAGTAATTTCTCAGGATAATTTATAATGTACCAGCTTTGCACTAAGTAAGTTTTTAGATAGTAAGGCTGTGCGTTTTCAATTATTTCCAGAACCGGATACCCAAAATTGGAAATCTTTGGATACCCGGGTACCCGTAAACAATTTTGTAAAAACACACAAATATTTCTGAATGTATAAAATAATATGAACACAAGGTTCTCTTGTTTTATTAGAGTCATAATAAATGTGGACTTACTGTAATAATTTCCCGCCTCTATATTAAAAACATCTCGTAGCATCCAAAAAAATCAGAGACTTTCATTTTTGTGGCTTAAATGTTCAGTCAAAATGTTTCAAGTCATTTACGGGTAATTGGAACCGAAATATGGAACCTGGTAATGACAGTTTTGGTGGGGTATCCACATACCCAGATCAGCCTTATTAGATAACATTTTTTCATTTGATAATCTGGTGGTTACCAATGTGGTACCTTCCCTTTAATTCCAATTGTTGTGTGCCCGGAAGAAGGTCGTAAGGCTCTATGACCTTCTTCCGGGCACACAAAGTACAACTTTTTGTCCCAGTAGAAGGTCATAATCAATAAAATGGCTCCTTTGAAAAAAAGTAGGGCATAACTGTTGCCAGAATTACTCCCAAGACATGTTTTTCCATTCCCATGCGGAATTTAACTTTCCTACAATGACTTATAAATGGCAGAAAAACGACCAAACTTTCACGCTCAGTTTTCTTGAAACACAATTTTGCACATTAATTGCTTACGACCTTTTGCCGGTCACACTTTCATTACGTCATTCTTCCGGGCACACGACGCATTCCCCTTATGATGCGATGCGCAAGGTGCTTTTCAATGTTTTGAATGTTTCATATACGACTATAACCGTGGAATTGGTCACTCGTCACTCGTCCCTTGCTTGCCCCATTCTTTGACTCGGTCTCTCTCCATTCATTCATCAGTTGTATGATCTTCAGTTGAGCGATGCCACTTTCAGACGATACGTCCTTCTTCAGTTTCTTATTCTCTTCCAGTATCTCAACCAGCATGTTAAATTTAAGAGGTAAGTGTTGGTCTAAAATCTGAAGTTACCACTGCCGTACCAGCATGGCATCCATGGGCAAGTTCCCAAAACCCACTGCTGTACATGTACGTCCTGGTACTTCCGGTTTTACATGAAATACGCTTGTGTGTACAAAAGCAGGCCTGGAATTTCATGGACACTACGGAGGCCATGTCCTCTTTTGCCCTGGTCTTGGCCTTGTTGCCCTGGTCTTGGCCTTGTTGCCCTGGTCTTGGCCTTGTTGCCCTGGTCTTGGCCTTGTTGCCGTGGTCTTGGCCTTGTTGCCCTGGTCTTGGCCTTGTTGCCCTGGTCTTGGCCTTGTTGCCCTGGTCTTGGCCTTGTTGCCCTGGTCTTGGCCTTGTTGCCCTGGTCTTGGCCTTGTTGCCCTGGTCTTGGCCTTGTTGTCGTGGTCTTGGCCTCTGTTGCCCTGGTCTTGGCCTTGTTGCCCTGGTCTTGGCCTTGTTGCCCTGGTCTTGGCCTCTGTTGCCCTGGTCTTGGCCTTGTTGCCCTGGTCTTGGCCTCTGTTGCCCTGGTCTTGGCCTTGTTGCCCTGGTCTTGGCCTCTGTTGCCCTGGTCTTGGCCTCTGTTGCCCTGGTCTTGGCCTCTGTTGCCCTGGTCTGGGCCTCTGTTGCCCTGGTCTTGGCCTCTGTTGCCCTGGTTTTGGCCTCTGTTGCCCTGGTCTTGGCCTTGTTGCCGTGGTCTTGGCCTTGTTGCCCTGGTCTTGGCCTCTGTTGCCCTGGTCTTGGCCTTGTTGCCCTGGTCTTGGCCTCTGTTGCCCTGGTCTGGGCCTCTGTTGCCCTGGTCTTGGCCTCTGTTGCCCTGGTTTTGGCCTCTGTTGCCCTGGTCTTGGCCTTGTTGCCCTGGTCTTGTTGCCCTGGTCTTGGCCTTGTTGCCCTGGTCTTGGCCTTGGTGCCCCTTAACAAATGTGCCCCATAACCATTACCATTCTGATATTCCAATGAAAGTGTCCTTTACTCAGGAAAAATGGCCTTGCCCCTACAAGAATGAAAATCCAGGCCTGCAACAGTTGTATTCAATGTATGAGTAATTTGTGATTATATCTGATTTACGATTGATGAAATTCCTGCGTCGGGTGATGAGCAATTAATTTGAATTTTTGCCCTTACACAGACGTAATGTAGGAAGCACTGCGTACTCTGGAAGCACTGTATACACTGTAGACTTTCCGGAGTATTTTTGGGGGAAAAACCGATTGATTGATTTGTGATTGTTTTCTTGACTAGAGATAAGTTAAAAACTGTACAACCTCTGTCACTTCAATCTTTGTGTATCATTCATGGGTCCAAATTAACTTGAATTTGATGGTAGCCCACAGGACTAGTTATGTCAAAATTTTACGAGTCCTTGGCATTTTTTAGTAGTCCTGAAAAATGTGAAAAACACAGTCTGTATTTTGTATTTGCATACAAGTATAGTTGAATTTTTTATTTCATTTTTTTCACTAGCCCATCGGACTACCCAAACCCCAGCAGCTAGGAGTCCCGGTACTAAAACCACTAGCCTCGGGCTACCGGACTAGTGTTAATTTCGACCCCTGATTCCATTGGATTGTAGTCATTATTGTATATTTTACTCTGTTTATTAATCCGCAGTGCTGATCAAGTTCTCAGTGATGACATGACCCTGTACATCAAGAATACGACAGAGACTGTTTATGAACTCTTGAAGGAAACACCTCCTGGCGGAGAGGAATTCGCTAAGACAATACAGGTAGAATGTTGGGAATATCGGTCCTGTGATTTCTGAGGATTTTTCCTGATTTCAGGATTTTTTACAAATCTCCTTTTGCCTCAAAATTCTCTTGCCTGTAGTAGCCTGTATTGTGTCCAAACCTCTGGTTTCTTGTTTGTGGAGATTCTATAAATCCTCCAAAATTATACATCCAGGAGGTTCAGGGGGTTTGTTCTCAAAGGGAGACCCAGGCCCACTACCCATTTTTCAGGATTTTTTGGTTTTGTAATATGAACATGGAAAGTGAAGGTACAACATTGGTTATGTTGGCAAAACTGCTTCTAAGAGTATTTTACTTATTTAGAATCAATATATGCATAAAACAATAAATCTGTGAAAGTTTGTGCTCAGGCGGCATTCAAACCCACAACCTCCTGCTTACTAATACTAGTGAAGTTTTTCCCACAGACACTCGGAAAGCACTGAGTATACAGTGCTCTACACACGTCGGTGTAGGGCAAAAAGTGAATCAATTGTTTATTACCCGACGCAAGAATTTCATCAACCTATAAATGTTTCAATACAGAAAACACGCAGTTACGCCAACAACAGTCCCTTTCATTCAAATCTTTACTCAAAACCCATCTCTTCTGTCATCGGTTTTCTGTTTAAGGGAGGAGGGCCAAAGTCATTGTACAGCTAGGCCTTTGGGAAGCCCAGCCAGGACCAGGCTAAGCCCAGCCAGGACCAGGCTTTGCCCAGGCCTTGCCCAGGCCTGGGGGCCTATATAATCCCCTAGCTGAGCACAAAAGACCCTTTACTAATGAATAGATGTCAAATAGCTCTTATTGTTAACTCAGACATGACTGACACCTCAGCTGCCTTTTGTTAACAACTGCAGCCATTGTTATGAGCAGTACTTGGCTGGGCTAGACTCTCCAGAAGTCCAGGTTAGGTTAATTGGCAGGTACTGTATTGTTACAGGATTAGGACTCACAAAAGACAGATTAGGAGGCCTGGCAACCCAGCCGGGCTTCTTAAAGGCTTTGCTTAACCATGACTTTGGCCCTTCTCCTTAACCAGTTCGCACCGGGAATAAAAATTTTTTTTCCATCCCCCGTGGCGGGTTTACTTTTACCGCACAAACACGAACAGTGGTGCTCACCAGAGTGTGACCGGGGAGACCGCGTCTTCCACCGTATGCTTATGGCTCGTTGCCACGTCGACTGGGAATCTATACAAATATTCCCGAGAATCCTGTGGTGTGTTTAGACGCTCTCCGATCCGCTGTCCAAAAAAAAATGTGCGTGTATACACGGCCTCCGACGCGAACTGGTTAAATGTATTCATTTTACTCATTTATTGATGGTCATGGTGCATGAAGTTCATGCTTGACGGATAACGCCACATTACTTTACTGTTCATTATTGTTATTAATGTTCTGATTTCAGCATATTCTAAACAGAGAGGAGCACTGGAATATGTGGAAGAATGAATCCTGCCCCAGCTACATCAGAGAAAAGTAAGGCGACCCTCATTTTCACTATTCGCATCGTGCATGAGCTGTTGAGGGTACATGTTGTTAGATCACTGTGGGCGAAAGGGCAGCGATAGTGCGTCGTGTTTGGCATATTTTGCAGTTGATATCTCCAGCGATCATTGGCTGGCAAAAGTACACGCACGCTAAGTACCATAACATACACGCATAAAGTGTGCACACAACGCTCACACAGCGCCAAAGTGGCTATCATCAAGACACTGGGTGCAAATTCACCGCTAGAGGGCTACAATGTGTGCTGAGTGGATAACACTAAAGGAATAAAACTCTGTCACCAGAGGGCCAACTTCATAGAGCTGCTAAGCACACAGATTTCCTGAGAACAGAAAAGTTATACTTAGCAAAAAATAGGTTACCAGCCAAATTGTCACCTAAGGCCAAAAAAGTCTCCGGTTTCTGGTCATCGGTCGGCTTCAAAATTTATGCGGTGACGTGCTTTTTTTCCGGCTATCTTTTTTTTAAATTTTTTTTTAGGCCAACAGGGAAATATGTGATATAGTGTATATGCGGGGACCAAATTGCCCATACACAAAGTATGGTGGCTAAGAGAGGCCTCACAAATCGGGCAAACGTTCATACCCCTATGTGAAAAAGTCGTTTAAAGCACAGCACGGCAGAATTCCAATCAATCCAGCAATGTTGGCTGCAATTGGACACTGTTTCATAGCAAAAAAAAAAGAAAACTAAAAATGATGACGCGTGGGTCTGAGGCAACGTGCGTGTGTAACCGAGTTGGTAAGGTTATGCGGGATGGTGACAACGAAAACAGTCAGAGATTATGTTTCTTTACAAGTTATTTATTCGGCGTGGTGTGGATGAAATTTACAGTATTTATACTTTACAAAACGACAGTCACTAATAATATTATGGCTTTCTGTAAATAAAAGTGAAACAAATATTAAATCCATCGAAATTCAGTTATCCATTCAAAATATTATACACAAATTCTGTATCTTTAATAAAACAGTTAATCTAACCTAAACCAATTTCACTTCAGCAATCATTCTTAAAATAATATCTTACAATCATTTTAAGGTTAAAGACACTTACCGGCGCAGTTATAGTTTCTCTACCTATGCCTCACGGAGACTGACGGCTTACCGACTGAAGATAGGGGCCTAATAAACGCAGCCCGGCAATATCAATAATTAAACAACCTAAAAACTCTCCAGAGGAGTAAGGTGTGGCTTCAAGGATTGCAAGAAGTCAAATGCGCTCTACCCTACTTGCTTACTCTCCAGGAAAAATGTCTAGGAATCTCCGGAATGTTCACGCCCATGTGCCTATAGCCGTTAAGAGGTGCAGTTAAATCGTCCGCCTTATGCAAATTATACAGTTAAAGAACGCTAGCGGGCGCAAAGTGATCAACGCTGGCGGCGCTGTTCAACTTACTTCGCCTACTTTTATATACAAAGAAAATAAACAAGGTAAACATTAGGTGTATTATACAGGGGCCTGGCAGCGTAGTTAGTCTGGCTGGTCACACGTGGAAACCAGAAACCGGAGACATTTTTTTGGGGGGGGGGGGGGGTCTAATGCGTATTACCTCTGACAGGTTCTCAGCTAGATTTAGCTTAGGAAATAAATTTGTTAAGCAATATTTAAGAAACTCCATGAAATTGGGTCTTGGTCTTTTAAAGCCACTATACACTATTGGTAATCTTTCTATTCCCAAAACTTGCCTGGCAACCTACGGGGACCGGGCCTTTTCCAGCTGTGCACCGCATCTCTGGAACTCCTTGCCAGACGAGTTAAGGGACACAACTGATCTCTCATCATTCAAACGCCATCTTAAGACACATCTCTTCAATCTTTCATTTGATCCACACTGATTTTCAAGTAACCGGCGCCTTTGACTGGGTCTCCAGATATTGTGCGCCTTATAAATGCTCTGTTATTATTATTAAGTCTGGCTTGCCGGACTCAGGTTCTGGTGTTAGCAGCAGAATGTGGGTTCGGGTCCCGGCCGTGACACTTGTGTCCTTGAGCAAGACACTTAACCATAATTGCTTATAGGGGCAGAGGCAGTTAATCAACTGCCTTGTTCTGGACTAGTTACCCCTCCCAGTCCTATTCGCACCGTGAAGAGGATGGTTATTAACTTGTCTTGTTTCGGTGCGAGGGGCTGGTTTCTTCAGTGTGGAGTCGTTGTAACAACTCAATGACTTAGTAGCCCCCACCTTGGAGTGGCCATTGGCCTTGTGTGGGGCGAATTGCGTAAAAAAAATAAAAAAATAAAATTAATCTCAAGAAACGTGAATGATCACAGTTTTACATTAAAGCGTTCTTGGTGTAAAGTTGATTATCGTTATCAAACATCCCTTGATATATTTCTGCCTGTGGTGCTAATCATTTTAGTAAAACGGGGTGAAATAATTACTGGTATTTGACTCTAAAGGACTTGTTCTTGAATTTATAAATACCAATCTGCAAATGTTTATTCCTGTTCAAAGATGCCCACCTTAGTTTTTGTTTATCAAAATATCAAAATTCTGCAATTTCTGCTAGGAATTTTTTTTTTTACTGGTTTCCATTTGTTTGGGATACAAGAAATCTGAACTAAGCATCTGTAATGAAACCAACCTGTACACTATGGTTTCTTGGTGAAACCATATGCACAAAATGGCATATCATTTTAAAATAAATTGTTTGTTAACTTTCTCCCCCAACCAAAACCCTCAAATATTGGTACATAAAACTTGACTTGGCCCATGGTTAAATGAAAACGGGTGTATTTTAACTCAACCCATTATTATTTTCTGGTATGTTTCAAATTCCAACAGACCTGACAATGCAGCAGCACAACCGAAGCCAAGGTAAGAAGCATTACATTTCATAGATGTGAAATTGTTTTATTTAAAGGGGCAATATCAGAGCAGACTTGTTGATCTTGACGATATTGTCCCTTTAATGACATTTTTTTCTTAAGACTGAGAAGATTATATCAAATCTAAAGTACGTATTTTTTTACACAATATTGCTTTTTTTTTTAATTTTTAAATTTTTATTATCAGTTGGTTTAATTTAACCTGCCTATTATAGCTGAACTTTAGTGGTGAGTTGCTATAGAGGTCAACACCAATCAACTGCCTGTTTTTGACTGTTGACCCAAATGTGCACAGTGGGGGCATTTTTGACTGGTTTTTACTGTGATTTTGACCATCCTCAACAATACAATCAGTCAAAAACGGTCGACTGATTTTTACCTGTAAATGTTCTTACTACACATAAGGTTTGACAGTGTTTGACTTTTAAGTGCACTAGATATACCTTGGCAAGTATATCAACATTTTGACTGATTTTGACCCTTGCAGTAGTAGGAGGGTCTTCTGACTGTTGTGCTGGCTGGTTGTGCAACGTTTTTCCCATATCTTTCAAGCAAAATCTGGGGAAGTTTTGTTCTTAAAATTTCAACATGTCTTGCATTAGTTTCGGACATAAAATTACAAGGAACTATATTGGTTTGAGTTACAGAAAAAAAATATTGAGTGCATATGTCACAAAATGATATTTTGACCATTACATTCAAGCCTGATCCACTCAATATTGGAGTGCCTTGGTCGAGCGGTTTAGTGCATCGGATTTGTGTTCTTATGGCTGAGTTGTCAGAATGTGGGTTCGAATCCCAACCGCGACCATGGTGCTTGTGTCCTTGAGCAAGACACTTTACCATAATTGCTTCTCTCCACCCAGGGGTAAATGGGTACCTGTGAGGGCAGAGTTGGTTGTTGTGTTTGATTAGCCCTATATGCGCTGTAATGGCAGCAATTGAGCTGTATACTCCCCAGGGAGCTGAGATGGTTTCAGGAATGATTTATGCGCCTGATGAGCAGGGGTAATAATATAATGCGCCTTGAGCACCAGTTTGGTGGATACGTGCACATTATTATTATTATTATTAATATTAGGTCAGTTTGACGTAGATCAGGTTCCGGTTCGACAATTGTAAAAGTTTTTTTTTCCATCCCTACTTAATCATGTTGGTTTTCACCACAAAAATAATATTCTGGTGTTTTCCTCTCACTTCTACAAGTGAAATATCTTCGTTGTCTTCTTCCAATTCAAATCTTGGCCTCTGAATGAGATCAGCAATCAGGTTAACCCTGGATAAATAAGAAATACATATAACATCATTATTTGTATCAGGTCACGACCTTAAGGATTGAGAGGGCACGGCCACTTTGGCCTTGGCTGCATCAAAATTTCAAGGCAAACCAAAGGGGCATTACGGCCAACTCGGAGGTGCAACACAGTAATGGTCGCTGTGGCCGCGGTTAAGATCAAGGCATGTTGTATACAACTGTTCCTTCAACAGTATGGAAATATCTGTGCATAATCTTTTTATCAGGGCAAGAAAGCGTAGCCTTGGGGAAGAGCTGAGAATAAACACACCCAACAAAAAGATTGACATGGGAAGCCCTGAGCTGACGAGACTCTGGAATATCTGCCCTGACAATCTGGAGGCTTGCCGTGCAGAGAACAGGTAAAGTTGAACCCTGAAACTATATATATACACAATCCTTTCTCCCCAAATAATAATTAGTTATTAAATTCGATGAGCATGTGTGAGGTGTTATAATAACTTTTTCTTTTTAGAATTACAGAAGAAATTGTAATCTGTTATAGTTGATCGTGATTTATGTTTAGCAGAAGATTAGAATCTTATTAGTGTCTACCATTTCAGCGACAGATTCGTATTCAAATCGGGCAAAACGTGACATAAAAATTCTTAGCATATGAAATTTACACGGTGAATTATTCTTGGCCTGGGAGCCACAAGTTGAAAAACGTGTGTGTGCGTACTGTCAGTATGCCTTCATATGACGCATCTTCTTATGAAGAGGATAGCTAGCCCCAGCCTCTGGCCTATTTGTCAGGATTTCTTTACCCTCAGGATTTCTTTACCCTCGGTATATTATCCTGTTATCACTGTGTATCATGCATTTGTCCCTGTTTGGCCCCCCAAAAAAACAGTCTCTGGTTTCTGGTCTCCGTGCGCGTCGCCATTTTCAGTTTTCTTTTTTATTTGCCGTGAAACCGTGTCCAATTGCAGCCAAAATTACTGGATCGATTGGAATTCAGCTGCGGTGTTTTAAACTACTTTTTCACATAGGGGTATGAACGTTTGCCCGGCCTCTCTTAGCCACCATACTTTGCGTATGAGAAATTGGTCTGGTTCCTATAACCACGTATACAATGTATCACGTATCACTGGTTGTTCATATAACCACGTATACAAAGTGTCACATATCACTGGTTGTTCCTATAACCACGTATACAATGTATCACTGGTTGTTCCTATAACCACGTATACAATGTATCACGTATCACTGGTTGTTCCTATAACCACGTATACAATGTGTCGCATATCACTGGTTGTTCCTATAACCACGTATACAATGTATCACGTATCACTGGTTGTTCATATAACCACGTATACAAAGTGTCACATATCACTGGTTGTTCCTATAACCACGTATACAATGTATCACGTATCACTGGTTGTTCCTATAACCACGTATACAATGTATCACGTATCACTGGTTACTGTTATTAACCAGTTCGCTTCGGAGGCCGTGTATACACGCAATTTTTTTTTGGACAGCGGATCGGAGAGCGTCTAAACACGCATTCCGATTTTTGTGTGTGTCACCGGGAGACTTGTCAACACGCCACACGTGGCGTGCAGTCGTGGCGGCTGACTTGTATACATGCAATCGTTTCTCGGAGTCCATGGGGTCACGGTTTGGTGGCCCCGGACAAAATGCACTGCAAATACTGAACGAGTTCACTCTTTTTGTTGATTTTTGCCTAATCCCTTTATCCAAGACCTGTTCCTTTGACGTACCAGCCAGGGATTTGTAAAGAGGGATTTATATCCATTGTTTACGAGGCATTCGATCTCTCTCCAGGTATGCCGTCTTTTCGACCGGGCGCTGGTCGCTAATAGGCCGTTGCATCGGGGCTTGCCAACGGTCTAATTGTGCTGAACAAACACAACCGTAATTAAAAAACTAGCCATTTAATTCTCAAAATGTCAATGAGTAAAGGTGTTTATTTGGGTGTCCGAACTTAGTTTCATTGACAAAAAAAAAATATTAATGGCTAGAAATTTTTTCAGATTTTTCACTGAAAATAAACCCGCACGGGGGACCGGAAAAAAATAAATATTCCCGACATCAACTGGTTAACAACCCTGGAACAAAGACAACAAATATCACTGGTTGGCTAAAACAAAAGATTACTACCAAAAAAATAAGCGTGTCACTGTACCGATTTTGAAGCCGACCTATGACCAGAAACCAGAGACTTTTTTTTTTGGCCTTAGTGATACAATGGTGTTTTTGTATATTATTTTTTCTAGGATGTTTATACCCTCCCTGGAGGAATACTTCGAGGAGGCCATAGAGCAAGCCGACCCCAATGCTATGATAGAAGCTGAGTACAAGTAAGTCATATCTCAACCTCCAAAGAAAACTGACTTGATTATTATCTCAAAGATTACTGAGTGTAAAGTATTAAACATCCTGTGAAATTATTTTATCTGAAGTGCTTTCATCATAGAAAAAAAAATAAAAAATTATACAAACAAAATTTCAGTTTCAAGTCTGATTTGAAGGTTTGCATAGTGGCAGTACAGTAGAAGTAAGGTTGGTGGTTGTACTATGGTAACAATTTCTTAGGAGTTGCAATAATTGTTGGTTCTGAGAAGAACTGGTGGTGAGAATCTTGACGTTTCGATTAGTATACTCTGATCATCTTCATGAGAAGAAAACAGAGAAATTAATTGCAATTTCCAAAAAAGATTAATGAAACAGAAACTGGAACAGCTTGAAACAACATTCTTAGAAAGAGCTCACAATTAATATAGCTTTGTTGTCTTCATTTCAGGGTCGTTAATAACAGCAACTTTGCCTGGTGTGCCCTGCGGCTCTTAGCGAGACGAAGCCCTTACTTCTTCCAGACCATCACAAGCACGCAGCCACTTGTGAAGTCAGTACCTGCCTACTTGGAACTCATGGTTACTAAACTAGCTAAGGATATGCCGGTACGTTATGTCTGCCTGTATGACATTCTGTGTTTGTGTCTATTCTCATAACCAGACTCACAGCACGTCTGGTAGAAACCAACTTGATTGTCCCACCTACCGAGGTTAAAATAACAACATTCTAATTTCTTGGAACACCTGTGATTTTGTCAGGATTTTGTACAGATCTCCCAAAATGTTCAGGAGGTTCAGAGGGCTTTGTCCTCTAGACCAAAGGGAGACCTAGGCCCCCTACCCATTTTTTTCAGGATTTGTTACTTTTGTCCAATCGCACCCCCTGTCTTAGACCTAGCCTGAAGATCTGACGTCACGCTCTGAGCTAGTGGCACGTGAATTACGCCAGATCCTGGCTGTGCAGCCGCCATATTTTCCCCGATGCTCAACTTTGACCTTGGTTGGTAGCTAGCGCGCGCAAGCCTCGAAGCGTGACGTCAGATCTTCAGCACAACACGTTAACGTATCCAATGAAATCCCTTGAGTGGTACGCCTGGAGCCTGTCTATATCCTTGATAGGATATAGATAGGGACCAGTCTATCTTGGACAGTACTATGGGAGTCTTTTGAGATGCTAGAGAGCAGCAGGTTTAATTACTGGTGCCATTTTTCTCAAAATCGTGCACATGCACAGAAAACTGCGGGAGAAAACTGCAAGATCTCAATTGTCTCCCATTGTTTTCTACACAGTGTAACAATGTTACTGTGGTCGTGTACAAATTAAGCATTTTTGGATACGGCTATGGCTATTGGCTGCAGCAGCAATGCTGAAGCAAAGGAAGAAACAGTGATATAGCCGTAGCTAAAGCCGTCATTTTGGATACAGCCTGTCTTTCCACGGTTTGACCAACTCATGTAATAAAGTCATGTATGTGTAAACCTGTCTCAAACTTATAATAATAATGAAGATAATTGTCTTGTAGCAAACATCAACCGAGGAGTTGAAGACAGAGGAAACATTGGATGAGGAAAATGACGACCTACTCAAAGGAGAAGAAGGTGAGAGGCCCTCTATCTGCCATCTTAGAACATTTATTGCTTGGCATCTCAAATTGAGAGGAAAGTAGGAACAAATCTAAATAGACATTATGGTATCTTTGGATTGAGATGACCATATAGCTAACCAATACAACCAGACTTGTGGTCAAGTACTTTCCACAAATACTAGTACGAGTACAAAAAAATGTACTCGAATATGAGTACGAGAATGAGAACGAGAACGAGTACGAGAACGAGTACGAGAACGAGTATGAGTACGAGAACGAGAACGAGTACGAGAACGAGAACGAGTACGAGTACCAGAACGAGTACGAGTACGAGAACGATAATGAGAAAAGAGTCAAGATGCCTTCATATTTTTCGTATTTATTCCAACATGGAATTTCTGTCTTCAGATGACATGAATACATTTTGGAAATTATGTCACTAATTTTACGTAACTAATAAGACCCATCATCATCAACTTTAACATTTATGTAAAATTGTGATCCTTTATGTTTTTTGAGATAATGGCTCATCCACATTCAAAGTTAAACAGGTTGTTCTTTGAATTCTTTCTTAAAAGATACACCTCTGGAGAAGTCGAATATTCTCCTTGTTGAGCAGGTTGAAGCTGTCATTGCTCGCCTTGGTGACAACTGGAAGACCCTTGCCTCGGAGCTGAGCTTCTCTGATGACGAGATCACCAACATCCAGACGGAGAACCTCGAAGTGAAGGAGCAAGCCAAGGCAATGATGGGGGCTTGGGTGGGCAGGGAGGCTGAACATGCCAACAAGGAAGTCCTCACCAAAGCCTTGCTGGAGAGTGGTCTGAATGACATCGTGGAGTCGGTGTTGTCAGAAAACAGCAACGATTTGTGAGACTGCACTAAATCTTTCCAAATGAAAAAAGGTACTACTTTAAAAACTGTTCTGAAGTATTCAGCCATTATCAGTTCTATGATAATGGCTGAATTAAGTTCAATGATAAACTTTGATTATTCATTTCTTTTGAGACTACAAGTAGAGTAGTATGTTTGGATAATATAAACTTGATAATTGAAATGTAATGTATAGAATTAAACACTAATCATTATTGCTCAACAACAACTTGTTCGACCAAAGATTTTTTGATTGTGAAAAATGATTATGACATTCTGCTCTTAACTATTTTCTGTGATGATGTGTTTTTTTTACAGATGAGCTAATCCAATTGGACTTACATGTTCACTACCAGAGATGCATCACTCTTTCAAGCAGTGTGATCTCATCATTCCTTCTAGAATCCACCATGACTATTTATCAAATCATTCTTTTATTGTCAGCCCAACAAATATTTCAGTAAATTAAACATCTTTTGTGGGAAAACTTTTGATCTGTTTTAAAAACTTGCTTTCCAAGTGTATTAAAAATGCAGAAAGAACTTGATAACAATGTTCTAGTTTTGTGTTATTTGAAAGCCATATGCACATTAGGAAAACAGTCCATGGGCTGTCGTATCTTGAACAGAGCATGCTTGTCTCTGACTGCACATTCACTGTTATGTGCAAGCAAGCCAAACATCTGGATACCATTCTCTTGATTGGAAGCTAACAGATAGCTCCCAACTTGGAAGAGCCCATTGGCTGGCCATAATAACATGTTTGTTCATTGTTACGTACATACATGTACATTTAAGTGTACACATGCAGTGCATATGCACAGTAATACGTTGCCCGAAATTGGTTCTCCCTTGAACCTTTCTCACTTAACGAAGGTTGAGATACGAGTTGTGCGATACGGTTCTTTTCAGAACCTGTACCTCAGCCTCACGTTAGTTGAGATAAACACATGGTGTCACCGCAAACTGAAACGATATGAATACATTTACTGCACAATCAATACGAACTTGGGCTGAATTTAAAAAAATAGACGGCTGCACCATCTGGTACGCATGCCGTCGTAGCAAAAACAGACCATGCGTAGTCAATCTGCACTACTGATAACTTGTTCAAGTTTGGGTGAATATTGGTGTGTGATAGTGTATGAGTACTTGACTTTTAATTGTGTTATTTTTGTATACACATTTTTTTAGTCACGCTCGCGATTCAGTGAGTTTGTAGGTCAATTCCCGGGCCAAACCTGCGACTCGTGGGTCAGTTGGGAGGTATGCTAACAGGGTTAAAGGGGGGAGGAGTTCTCTTGTTCCTTGGCAAACGTCCAGTTCGTGAATAAGACGAGTACTTCTAAGATCATAATTTGACTTTTCCTAGAGTGGGGATGGGTGTTGTCATCACAGTTAATACAGTATGTAACTTTTTGTAAGATGTTATTGTTGTTTTTGTATTTAATATTAAACTCTTCTCATTGCCAAAATGGTCAAATTGATTCACCCTGCACACAAAAGATAAAAGATTACCACTGAGGGGCAAAGTTGCTCTAGCAGTCTAAACCAGTCCGTTTACTGCTTTTGCTTAATGTGGCAAATTGGTAGGTAATTGTTTCGAAAGTAGGAGGGTTTTAATTAAAACAAAATTTGGAAATAATGCAGTATACTTCTGCCGAAAAATGACATCAAAGAATTTACACAGTACGACTCGACTCCGTTATGAGAGGAATGTACTTCACTGGAAGACTAAAACTTCTGCAAACTATGATATAGGACAAAGAAAATGGGAGTTACTTAAAAGAAAATTGGATCGATTAACTTGTGCACAAGTTGGCCATTTTATTGTCTGCTAAAACCACAGTGTAAAGAATTTGAGTTCCCTGGTGTATATTGGACTCATTTTGAATTGTGAAATTTGAAATTAATGAATTTTATTTAATGGAATATTTCTTTTACAGCGGTGCAGCTTTCAAGCTGCATTTTTTTCCCCTCAGAAACTGTAAACTTATTATGGAAGAAGAAATAAATAAATTTGCATTACTTTGTAATTACTGTCAGTGGTGTAACTGGGGTCCAATTTTCATGGGGGCACTAGGAGGTGCACCACTTTTTCCCAGGGGGGGGGGCATGTCAATACTTGATCCCTGCAGTCTCAAATAGGGACCTATTTTTTCAAAAGTCTGAATGGGGGCACCCGGGGGACACGGACCTCGGCTGGGGTAACGTCCCCCTTCCCCCAATAGTTACGTCACTGATTACTGTCTTCCCATATAGAGCCTTACTTGTGTGCTATCATGGTTTATAATAAGCTTGGGCGTTAACTCAATAATATTGCAATACCTTTTATTATTCGATTACAATATCGAGAACCTTTTTAAGTTATCTAGACATCGTTAACAAAATATATCGTGATTAAAATAAATCGCCATCGTGAGTCAATTCACTCCATGGAAACAAAATTATGACAGTTTTTCAGCTTTTGGAAGTGAGAAACAAAAGCGAACTACTTCAGAAGTACATAGGCCTACACGCTATGCAAACGAATGTGGGATTTATTGTGATGCTTGTAGAGGGGTACATACCCGTGGTTATCGACTTTAAAGGAATCACGCATGAATGAAAAAAAATAATCGCGATACTATCGAAAATCGCGATATATGTTTGCCGATATATCGTGGATGAAAAAAAATCGATATCGCCCAAGCTTAGTTTATAACTCCCTGTATCAAAAACTTGTATATAGCTGTGCAGGCAGTGTATAACCAATTGGAATTCATGTTTATATTGATCTCAAAGCCTGTTGTGAAAGCCCATTGTGTAAAAGGTTATTTAACAAAAAAAGGCAGATAAGTGAAATCTTTCCCCAGAAACATCCTACCCACTTAATTTCCTTTACCCTCCTACAAAAACAAATTCTGGACCAGCCTTTCATAACCCACATGATGAGGGCGTTTCATTTTAGACTGGTTCCGTTTGAATGTTGCTCTGTATTGTATGTATGCGACAGTGCGAGTCGGGTTACTCGACTGCGAAACCACGTTTTTTTTAATTTGGCGCCCTTATTACAAAAATGTAGGAAGTCCACGAGAGCCTGGAAATGAATCGTCAATCGTCTGTCGAGCAAACAAGTCTATGCCGAAAGCTTCACCAAAATGGGTAGGTAATGATAGTTTATTAGTTTTGAAAACTGGAAAAGTATTCAGCCTGGAAAGAAATGTGGAATCCGGATTTTTAAAACAGCCGAATTAATGTTAGGTTGTAATTGTATCATTCTATTCTTCACTCGGCGAGTACGAGTGTACCCGCTGTAACTTATGTAAGTGTAACGTTAAGCGTAGTACAACTCCCTTAGTCCGAATGCTTCCGTTCACAGTCTCCTGTTTTTAAAATAATTATGTAATTTGTCGCCGTTACAGCGACAAATTAACGAACTTGGTTAGGCTAACACAATTAAATGTGACTGGATCTGGCAAAACCTTAAAACTTTTCGGAGTGACCTCCCAAATTTATTGTGAAAATTAACAATGTTCCTAACAACGTTTCAGGATGCCGAAATGTTTTGCCAGAGCGGGTCACAAATTAGAGAAAGAATTTCTAACCCATTCGCCACTTGTGCACAATAAGGTTTATCGCTAATAGCATACTGGGATACAATTTGGGGCAGCTTGTGTGACGTCAATAATATTTTGTTTGTCCGCGCGGCACGCAGTGGCGCTGTTGCGCCCACAGACATCCCACGATTCCTTGCAGCTGCTATTTGCGATAAGCCTTATGGTCTAGAAGCATGTGTTTTTAGCGGATGACAAAATGGGGGTAGAATGTCTTATCTTTATCTCATTCAATATATTGTAATTTGCCACACTCGTGAAATGACTCACTTACCTTTGGCTTAGCATTTCTCGTGAAAAGTACAAAACTAAGGCATATTACTGCCTTACTGGTTGCATAAAGCACTCATGCTTGTTACAAAAAAGTTGTTTAACCACTGATTTTACTAGATACAAATAGTAAGGGATGTACCTCAATTTGTTTTCATGAATGTCTACAGGTGATGTCAATGAGCTGTTAGGCCTAATGCTTTGCATTTGCAATAATTGTTTAAAAGAAATACTGCATGATCCTCAAAATGGACATTATACCTTACACAAGAAGAAACGAACAAAGACTAATTATTTCATTGATGTTTATGTGACAGTACGAATTGTGACGGTACTGAATTTTTTTTAGGTGTTCGTGCGACAGCGCGAACACCTCTTTGAAATTGTTCATTTTTTTTCCTTCTCTTTCTTCTCGATGAGACTTAGCCTTTCAAAAAAAAAAAACACAGTTCCAAAGATTACAGAGCCTTAAAACTTGACACATATTTAGACCATAACATTATGACATATAGTTCAGGTAAAGTTGTGATGTCGTGGTGACGTCATCAGATATCGAAAAACACTAAAATCCAATTTTAATATTTCCAAAAATATATCAACATTTTGACTGATTTTGACCCTTGTACTAGGAGGGTTATTGATTGCAATTAGCCCCATTCTAGGGCCAATACACTGGACTCCCTCCGTATCCTTGGCCCTAGCCCCACCTGTACAAAAAGGAACGATTTTTCAACTTTTGATCTGCTAATTATAAATGATCTAAAATTTTGTGATTAGGTAAGCTTGCCCAAGCAGACACTTTTGGCATAAAGTTTACTATTGTGAGATCAGTACATAATTTGGGTGAAATTAAAAAAAAAAAATTAATTTCAAAAATGTTTCAAAAATTTCATGAAAGTGAGATATCCCAGAACAATGGATTTTATGCCAAATTTATGCCTAATCACAAAATTTTAGATCATAAGTTGAAAAAGAAAAGAAAAATCGCTTCATTTTTGTGCATGTGGGGTTAGGGCCAAGGTTATGGAGGAATGTCCTGTGTATTGGCCCTAGAATGGAGCTACAATCCTGGCCAAAATAGTTGGGACACGTGACAATAAACATACCCACCCCTGTCCCCCGCTCCCCCACCAATTTTTGTTATCTCCAGCCAAGATTTGGCCGGGATTGTAGGTTGTAATCTGTTGTAAAAAATATATAATAAAATGTATGTCCCCATTAGTACATTATCTATTAGAGTAAAAAAAAAAAATTATTTTTATTTTTATAGATCTTTGTAATTATTTTGAAAATGATAATTGTAGTGTTTTATTACCAAATCATAGATTTTAAAATGCATGATCTCCTTGTGTTTTGATATTTCACCTCATACACTTCTGAACGAGATATTCTTAAAGATATTTCATAAAACATACTTTGCCAAATAATTGACCAAAGTATTGTTAAATACACAACTGCACTCATAAACCAGCAGTTAATCACACTAAGTCATAAATTCATTTATTAAATTAATTAAAACTACTCTTTATTCATGCTCCAGTAAATTATTCTGTGAAATAACTAATTGGAAAGTTATTTGCTTCCTTTCTAAAAATAAAAATACACGCACTCCTGTATTCTCAGTGTGAATTGACAAAAGTAAAAAATCCTGATAAATGGGTATCCGGCCTGGGTGTCCCTTTGGTCTAGAGGACAAACCCCCTGAACCTCCCGGATGTTTCATTTTGGAGATACAGACTCTCCACATCTCCACAAACAAGAAACTAGAGGTAATTAATTTTCAGAATAATTCTGAAAATGCTTTTCATTTTGCCAACATTATTATTTAACAAACGTAAATTATAACATGTGATATTTTTTGTTTTTGTTTTATAGATGATGCATCTGTGCAAGTAGATCCAACCTGCAGTAACCTGTAACTGCTAGCTGAAACCACAGAATCTTAAATCATGAGGAATAAGCCAAACACGAATGCATTGACTCCATGAACCCAGTCACAACACTGTGAAACCTCAGAGAGGCAGTTCACGCTATTCCTGACACTAGGCTATTGGTAAGTTTTTGAAATGACATTTTCTAAATTTTACCTGAAAGCAAAAATATTCCTGAAAGCAATCTCTGGTAAATGCCGAGAAGTTTTGCCAGAGCGGGTCACAAATTATAGAAAGAATTTCTAACCCACCTGCCACTTGTGCACAAATGGTCTAAGCATGTATCTTTAGCAGACGACAAAATGGGGGTAGAATGTTGTATCCAACCGCCACTTTTCCTCATTCAATATAATCATCCATGTACATAATTCGCTGCACTCATGAAATGACGCACTTACCTTTGGCTTAGCATTTATCGGGGAAAAAAATACAAAACTAAGGTGTATTACTGATTGAATAAACCATGGAGGAAGACTTAGCTGAGTCATGCTTGTTACAAAACAAAAGTGTATGATTTACTGGAAAGTTAGTGCTTGTGAAAGTGAAAAAAGTTGTTTAACCGCTGATTTTACTAGATACAAATATTAAGGGATGTACCTCAATTTTCTTTCATGAATATCTGTGATTTTATTGTTATATGCTGTCAATGTCTTTGGAAACCAAAACATATTAACCCTCCTATAGGGGGGGAGGGGGGAGGGACAAGGGACAACTGCCACCCAAAACTAGGGCTGTGCCGGGTATCCGACCGAAACTGTCATTACCCGGTTCCGTTTTTCGGTTCCGAGTACCCGTAAACGACTTGTTAAAATTGGGACTTACCATTTCAGCGGTGTGAACAGAAATTTTTGACTATTGAACAATGTACTGTTTACACTTTTTTAGGAGCAATTTTATTCAAGATAAAGCCTTTGTAGTATTTTACGGACATTTTCCATACACTTTTGTCCAACCGATACATTGTATCCAATCATTAAGACTCAAATAGCCTGGCTGCGGCATGCTACAAACAAGTATCAAACTAGCTGCTCGGGATGGAATGTTTGCTTATTGTTCACAGTAATTAGATTAGTGGGACAATAACTGCTGGTTTATGTCTGCACCGGATTGTGCACTATGATATGTTAATAGAGGGGATTTTATTATCGGGGACGTCCACATTAATTGTCGTAATAAAAAAGTAGTGTTGAAATTGGTTTTGTTGTGTAATTATTTTGATGTGCCACTGACCATCCCTCAGCATATCACCAACATTTACATTTATTTACCCGCCGATACCGAGCTCTCTTGTGTATTACATTTGCCGACAAGTTTGTTTCAAAAGAAAGACATAAAAAAGGAGGTGTTAAGTCGGTCATTGTCTTTGAAACCAACAGTAGGATCCATAATCAGTCAGATTTGAAAGGTATTATTGGTTGCGGGTTTGATCCTTTCAATTGGGCAGCATTTTTTTTTACAATCACCTAATCTCCTAATCTCCTATCAGTTGAAAAGACGTTTATGAGGGACGAAATGCGGTTGAATATGATGAGCTTCGAATTATGGATCGTCAAACATTTATGGAGGGGACAAATTGGCTGAATACTAATTAAAAAGTAGACAAAACTTACACCGATACGTTTTGTTAAGTTATTTTTTGATGAGTGCGCATCCTAAATTTTAGACTCATTTCTTGACAGGTTTATTGACATTTAACTAAAGTTCATTGTGATAGAAACATATTAATATTCAAGTTCTGTTTTTAGATTCGTTAGTTTTTTGCAGTTTGTTAGTTTAATCATATCAAACATTATTTTAGTACGCAAAATCATGTCCTTATCCAAAGCCAACATAGCGTACGGGATATCCTTATTTAGAAGGCAGGGGCGCGGCAAGGCGCAAGCACATGAATGTTTTCTTACAACGGATTAGTTCCGCCCACATCGACTTTGACCAATGACATTATTCAACACGTGTTTTGTGACACGAACATTAAAGTCAACTTGCTATACGCATGCGCTCTGATCCAAAGCCAACATGACGTACGGGATATCCTTATTTAGAAGGTAGGGGCGCGGCAAGGCGCAAGCACATCGTTTTCCCACATCGCCTTAGTTCCGCCCACATCGCCTTTGACCAATGACATTGTTCAACACGTGTTTTGTGACATGAACATTAAAGTCAACTTGCTATACGCATGCGCTCTGATCACGCACCAGTGTGATTGTCTTCTGATGATGGTCGTCACCAAAGATCGTATAGCGCCGCAAGGCGTGCCTTGCGGTGCTATACGGTCTTTGGTCGTCACTCCCTAACACAGTCACGTGCGAGGCCGCTGTAGCTGTGTGATGCACCGGCCATGCGTGCGCGCGATCAATTTTTACGGTTTTATTTCAGAAATAACTTTCCGTAAATTAATACAATATTTTGTCACCAAGATGTTATACTTTAATAAAGATCGAATTAAATATGGTATCATCTGTATTATAAAGGTCAATTTTGTTAACGTTTACATGTATTTGTACACCAAAGGAAGCATGTTTTCAACAAGAATGAAAACGGGTATCCGAACTTTTCTGATTTCGGGTATCCGGTTCCAAAAATATCCGAAAACGCACAGCCCTACCCAAAACCACAGCTTGCCAAATCTTCAGTGCTTAGAAACATCAGACATTTGCAGTCAGCAAACCCATAGCTCAAGGTATGCCAACTGAAAATTTATTCTGGACCAACCCTTGTTTTAGTATACCTTTGATGCTTCATTTGCCGACCGAGGCTCTCAATGCCGCTACGGCCCTGCTTTCACTGAAACAAACTGAAATACCAAACTTCTAATTTAATAGTTACCGTCCTGTTGATTATGTACCTTTAGGGTAAATTGAGGATAACCAAGAATGTATATCTACCCAGTAAGGTGGAGAACATATAGATGATGATGGACATATACTTTAATGTAAATTATTCCAGGATATTTTTGTCAAAAATCAGGCATTTTTGGTATATGATGAATTCTTCAGTCATGTCAGTCTGATCTTGTCAACTCCCCCCACAGTGGGGCACTTTTTTCTATTTTATTTAAAAACCGCGTATTCATGATTGGTTCATTCTATTTTATTTTTAAAAAGTCAACTTGGTACAACACAATGAAATTTCTTTTTAGCTATTAGAAAGAGTCATAGGTCATTGCTTTGTTTTTCAAATTTTCCAGATTTGACGATAAAAATCTTCAAAAATTCCAAAAAAAGAAAAGCAATACCTCCCCTGTCGCTCGCCCCCCCCCCCCCACTGCCGCAACTATAATAGGATTCTTCTATTTTCTGAATGGGAGGATTTTTTTAAAAGGTAAATAAAGTCCAAAAACCAACATAAAAGTGGATTTTAAAGAGAGTTTATACGCTTTCTGTACCCCCAAAAAATCGATTTGACTACACTTTCCTCTCAAGTCTTCTGTCATGTTTTAAAGGAAAATCTGTGATATTTGTCATATTTTGATATAAAAATAGCGGTTGTATTCTACATTCTTTCTGAAATGTGTATTTGATCCAGAACATGTTGGTATTGAGAAGGTCAAAGTCATGGAGATATAGAACAAATGTATGGTTTAAATAGCAACTTGTATTCTGAAATATATTTTGTCATGAGACTTGGATAAACGGTTGATATTTTAAAAAGAAAAGCACATAACCCCAGGGAAAACAAATATTCTTTTATTGGTTGCAATTAGCCCCATTCTTGGGCCAATACACTGGACTCCCTCCGTATCCTTGGCCCTAGCCCCACATGTACAAAAAGGAGCGACTTTCCAACTTTTGATCTGCTAATTATTATGATCTAAAATTTTGTGATTAGGTAAGCTTGCTCAAGCAGACACTTTTGGCATAAAGTTTATTATTGTGAGGTCGGTAAAAAAAAGTTTTTTTTTTATAGAATAATTTAGTACTGCAAGTTCACGGTTCATTTTGTAACTCTGTAATCAAACATAAATTATATGGTTAATCAGTTGTAAAATTTAACAAAATTTTTAAACACTCGATAAAAGAAATTCGTTTTAAAATTCAAAGACGGTTACAAACAAAAATTGCAGAAGTGGACATATCCAGTTGTGTGTACCAAATAAATATGGTATAAATTTATAAATCAAATAAATCTAGTGTAAGTGCAACTTATCTTTGTGATTATTTTGAAAATGATAATTGTAGTGTTTCATTACCAAATCATAGATTTTAAATACAATAAATAGGGTAAAAGCTTCAATATAATTTCAGTCATAATTCCCAAAACAAATTACCTAAAAAAAAGGAGGGGTTGTACGTAAATTAAATTTTAAAATGCATGATCTCCTTGTGTTTTGCTATTTTACTTATACACTTATGAATTAGATATTCTTAAAGATATTTTATAAAACATACTTTGCCAAATACACAACTGCACTCATAAACCAGCAGTTAATCACACTAAGTCATAAATTCATTTATTAAAATAACTACTCGTTATTCATGCTGCAGTAAATTATTCTGTGAAATAATTGGAAAGTTATTTGCTTCCTTTTTAAAAATAAATACATGCACTCCTGTATTCTCAGTGGTGTGAATTGACAAAATTAAAAAAATCCTGATAAATGGGTAACCGGCCTGGGTGTCCTTTTGGTCTAGAGGACAAACCCCCTGAACCTCCCGCAGACTTTCCACATCCCCACAAACTAGAGGTAATTAATTTTCAGAATAATTCTGAAAATGCTTTTCATTTTGCCAACATTATTTTAACAAACGTAAATTATAAAATGTGAAATGATGTTTTTGTTTTATAGATGATGCATCTGTGCAAGTAGATCCAACCTGCAGTAACCTGTAACTGAAACCACAGAATCTTAAATCATGAGGAATAAGCCAAACACGAATGCATTGACTCCATGAAACATCAGAGGCATTTCACGCTATTTCTGACACTATTGGTAAGTTTTGAAATGACATTTTCTAAATTTTACCTGAAAGCAAAAATATTCCTGAAAGCAATCTCTGGTAAATGCAGAGAAGTTTTGCCAGAGTGGGTCATAAATTATAGAAAGAATTTCTAACCATGTGTCTTCAGCAGACGACAAAATGGGGGTAGAATGTTGTATACAACCGCCACTTTTTCCTCATTCAATATATCATCCATGTACATAATTCGCTGCACTCATGAAATGACACACTTACCTTTGGCTTAGCATTTCTCGGGAAAAAAATACAAAAGTGTATTACTGGTTGAATAAACTTGTGAGTCATGCTTGTTACAAAAAAAATCAAAGTGAAGTTGTATGATTTACTGGAAAGTTAGTGCTTGTGAAAGTGGAAAAAGTTGTTTAACCGCTGATTTTACTAGATACAAATATTAAGGGATGTACCTCAATGAATATCTGTGATTTTATTGTTATATGCAGTCAATGTCTTTGGAAACCAAAACATATTAATGTTTTGCATTTGCAATCATTTTTAAAGAAATACTGATGATCAAAATGTACATATTCCTTATACTAGAAGATACGAACAAAGACTACTTATTCGTTGATCTTTACTTCATCATTAGTAGAATATTATTTGAAAAAATGTTAACAAGACAACTGCCACCCAAAACCATAGCTTATAAACATCAGACATTTGCAGTCAGCAAACCCATAGTATGCTGAATGAAAATTTATTATGGACCAACCCTTGTTTTAGTACCTTTGATGCTTCATTTGCCGACTGAGACTCTCAATGCCGCTACGGCCCTGCTTTCACTGAAACACCAAACTTCATTTGTAAGTTACCATCCTGTTGATTATGTAACCTTTAGGTGTGTCATTTAGGGTAAATTGAGGATAACCAATAATGTAATCTTACCTACTCAGTAAGGTAGAGAATATGTGGATGATGATGGACATACACTTGATTATTACAGGATATTTATTTCATGAAAAATCAGGCATTTTTGGTATACGATGACTTCCTCAGTCATGTCCGTCTGATCTTGTCAACTCCTCCCACAGTGGGGCGCTTTTTTCTATTTTATTTAAAAACTGAGTATTCATGATTGTAGTTTATTTTTAAAAAGTCAACTTGGCACAACACAATGAAATTTCTTTTTAGCTATTAGAAAGTCATGGGAGATTGCTTTGTTTTTCAAATTTTCCAGATTCGATAAAAATCTTCAAAAATTCCAATAGTGCCCCCCAAAAATAAAAGCAATGCCTCCCTTAATCCCGTCCACACCCCTGTGACCAACTATAATAGGATTCTTCTATTTTCTGAAGGGGAGGATTTTTTTTAAAGGGAAAAGTCCAAAAACCAACATAAAAGTAGATTTTAAAGAGTTTCTGTACCCCCCAAAAAATGGTGGGTGTATTCAACATTCTTTCTGAAATGTGATCCAGAACATGTTATTATTGAGGTCAAAGTCATGGAGATATAGAAAAAATGTATGGTTTTAATAGCAACTTGTATTCTGAAATATATTTTGTCATGAAACTTGGATAAACGGTTAATAATAATAATAATGTGTGGACTTATATAGCTTACGTATCCACCAACTAAGTGGTGCTCAAGGCGCATTATATCATTATTCATTACCCCTGCTCACAAATACCCATTTAACCCCTGGGTGGAGAGAAGCAATTATGGTTAAGTGTCTTGCTCAAGGACACAAGTTTACGGTTCATTTTGTAAATCGGTAATCAAACATAAATTATACGGTTAATCAGTTGTAAAACTGAACCAAATTTTTAAACACTCGATAGAAGAAATTAGTTTTAATGTAAGTGTAATTTATACAAGTTTTTTTTAAATTATTTTGAAAATGATGTTGTTTTATTACCAAATCATAGATATTAAATACAATAAATAGGGTAAAAGCTTCAATATAATTTCAGTCATACAAAAATGCATGTTCTCCTTGTGTTTTGGTATTTCATAAAACATACTTTGCCAAATAATTGACCTAAAAAATGGGTAGCGGACCTGTGTGTCCCTTTGGTCTAGAGGACAAAACCTATGAACGTTTTCTTTAATTGTGGAGGATTTAGAGACTCTCCACAAACAAGAAACTAGAGTTAATTAATTTTCAGAATAATTCTGAAAATGCTTTTCATTTTGCCAACATTATTATTTAACAAACATAAATCATGTTTTTGTTTTATAGATGATGAATTTGTGCAAGTAGATCCAACCTGCAGTAACCTGTAACTGCTAGCTGAAACCACAGAATCCCTAAAAGCTGGCTTCTTTGGAATTGTTAACTATGGGAAAGAACACAACCCTCCATCGACAAGTGTAAGGAACTTCCTTAACATGTGGTTTCATTGAACTGAGAGATTACAGATATTTATTGATCATCTTCAAGGACTAATGCATTATATTACCTATGAATTATGTTTGACCAAAAATATGGGTTTAAAGTTTTTGTATACTGAAACATATGAATAATTAAGGGAAACTCACCAAAAAATGTGTAATATTTAATTTATTAATTTTAATCTCCAGCAACCTGTAAGCCGACATGACAGCATCTCAGACCAGGAGGAAGCCCATCACAACTATCGTTAGTCCTGTAGGAGTCATTTCATTCCCATGGTGAGTTAAAATTAAGCACTCCTCATTTCACAGTACAATATGGAAAGATATTTGAAAATGTAGAAAGAAAAGTTTAAAAAGGTTTTTATGCAGTGCTTTTATTGCGTGTTGGGCAAAATTTGAATAAGAAACAAATTTATTGTTGTGTGAGTTTGATCTTGAATCATTACAGAAAAACAGTATTCAAAAGGTGTTTTAACCAACTGTAAAAAAAAAATTAAGGTATTGTTTGCAACCTGTATTGGAATTATTAGTTCTGAATTTAATACAAAAACATGGAACGTCTAGAGTATTTTTACATAGTTGCTATTTAAGTGTGTCTGTGTGTGTGTCTGTGTGTCTGTGTGTCTGTCTGTGTCTGTCTGTGTGTCTGGCTGTCTGTCTGTCTGCATAGAGCGTAATACTAAATGCGCGTTCAAACATGCATTAACTGGAGAACTCACACGGACCCTAGTAGTGCATCCAACAGGCTCTCCTTTCTTCACATTTGTTCACTTTATTGGGTAAACTAGATAACTTTTTTTTGCCACACCTTATAGCACATGTATGCATCATCCAACATGCACAAGGCACTATTCTTGTTTAGGAAGGAGGGCCAAAAATCATGGTACAACCAAGCCTTTGAGAAGCATGGCCAGGCCCAGGCTACCTGGCCTCCTAATCTGTCTTTTGTGAGTCCTAATCTTGTAACAATACAGTACCTGCCAATCAACATAACCTGGGCTTCTGGAGAGCCCAGCCAAGCAGAGCTCCTTATATAGGCCAGTAGGCAGGGGAAAAGCCTGGGCCTGGCTGGGCTTCTCAAAGGCTTGGCTGTACCATGACTTTGGCCCTTGTCCCTTAAAGGGAAGGTACAATATTGGCATTGATAATATACGTTAATTTCAACCCTCTAGGTTTCAAGAAATATATCATTAAACTAACTTGTAAAAATTTCATCACAATAGCTGATAATGTTTTGGAGAAAATGTTTTTTCATGGGTTCGGGTTTTACCAAAAATTGCTGTCCGACAAGAAGGTTTTTGGATAATAATTTGATAATTTGATATGTTCATTACCAGTGTTCATTTCGTAGAATTTTTCGTGATTTCAGGATTTTTTTTACAAATCTCCCTTTGCCTCAAAATTTTCTTGAAAGAAGAGAAGTAGCCACCAAGGAAAGAAAGAAGTAGCCTGTATTGTGTCCAAACCTCTAGTTTCTTGTTTGTGGGAATGTGGAGAGTCTGTAAATCCTTCAAAATTAAACATCCAGGAGGTTCAGGGATTTGTCCTCTAGACCAGAGGGAGACCCAGGCCCGCTACCCACAGGAGGTTCAGGGGGCTTTGTCCTCTAGACCAAAGGGAGACCCAGGCCCGCTACCCACAGGAGGTTCAGGGGGCTTTGTCCTCTCGACCAAAGGGAGACCCAGACCCGCTACCCACAGGAGGTTCATGGGGCTTTGTCCTCTAGACCAAAGGGAGACCCAGGCCCGCTACCCACAGGAGGTTCAGGGGGCTTTGTCCTCTAGACCAAAGGGAGACCCAGACCCGCTACCCACAGGAGGTTCATGGGGCTTTGTCCTCTAGACCAAAGGGAGACCCAGGCCTGCTACCCATTTTTCAGGATTTTTTACTTTTGTCATGTCACACTCCTGCAATATTGTACCTTCCCTTTAAGTTGATTTCACATTGCATTATTTAAAGGTAAGTTATAGGATTGGTAAATAACCAAATGGTTAAATTTTAATGTCAAACTAACGTCAAACTAACTTGGTCTCAAGCTGATGATGATATCAATCAATCTTCCCTAGGAATAGCTTTGTCCAAGGTGCCGTTACTTTTAAGAAAAGTGAAAAAGTTAAAATTTAGAAAAGAATGCTCTTTACTAGATTCCACTAGAAATGATACAACTTCATACTGAATTCATTTTCAAAATTTTCTCATTAACTCTAACCTTCCCAAATCCTCCAAAAATCCTCTTTGCTAAAGTGAAGGATTTTGGAGGATTGAGGTTATTAGGCATACTTATTAGTACATCCATGTTTGTTGTAGTGATTGCAAGGTCAGTGCTTGGGTCAGTGGACACTGTTTATTGCTCCATGCATGTCATGCGCTTGCTTTACTACAAAAGGATTTTGGAGGATTCAGGTTATGTGTAAGCAAATGGGCCTAGGGAGTTAGGAAGGATTCAGGTTATGTGTAAGCAAATGGGCCTAGGGAGTTAGGAAGGATTCAGGTTATGTGTAAGCAAGAGGGCCTAGGGAGTTAGGAAGGATTCAGGTTATGTGTAAGCAATTAGAGGGCCTAGGGAGTTAGGAAGGATTCAGGTTATGTGTAAGCAAGAGGGCCTAGGGAGTTAGGAAGGATTCAGGTTATGTGTAAGCAAGAGGGCCTAGGGAGTTAGGAAGGATTCAGGTTATGTGTAAGCAAATGGGCCTAGGGAGTTAGGAAGGATTCAGGTTATGTGTAAGCAAGAGGGCCTAGGGAGTTAGGAAGGATTCAGGTTATGTGTAAGCAAGAGGGCCTAGGGAGTTAGGAAGGATTCAGGTTATGTGTAAGCAAGTGGGCCTAGGGAGTTAGGAAGGATTCAGGTTATGTGTAAGCAAGTGGGCCTAGGGAGTTAGGAAGGATTCAGGTTATGTGTAAAAGTGGGCCTAGGGAGTTAGGAAGGATTCAGGTTATGTGTAAGCAAGTGGGCCTAGGGAGTTAGGAAGGATTCAGGTTATGTGTAAGCAAGTGGGCCTAGGGAGTTAGGAAGGATTCAGGTTATGTGTAAGCAAGAGGGCCTAGGGAGTTGAGGATTCAGGTTATGTGTAAGCAAGAGGGCCTAGGGAGTTAGGAAGGATTCAGGTTATGTGTAAGCAAGTGGGCCTAGGGAGTTAGGGTTAATTAATGACACAATTTAATCAGCTTAAACTTTCACAGGTTGCTTGTTAAATGTATATATTGATTCAAAGAGAGTAAGCGTACTCATAGAAGCAGTTTTGCCAACATTACCAATGATGTACCTTGTATGTATATCTTGATTTAAAGAGAGTAAGCATACTCATAGAAGCAGTTTTGCCAACATTACCAATGATGTACCTTGTATGTATATCTTGATTTAAAGAGAGTAAGCGTACTCATAGAAGCAGTTTTGCCAACATTACCAATGATGTACCTTGTATGTATATCTTGATTTAAAGAGAGTAAGCGTACTCATAGAAGCAGTTTTGCCAACATTACCAATGATGTACCTTGTATGTATATCTTGATTCAAAGAGAGTAAGCGTACTCATAGAAGCAGTTTTGCCAACATTACCAATGATGTACCTTGTATGTATATCTTGATTTAAAGAGAGTAAGCATACTCATAGAAGCAGTTTTGCCAACATTACCAATGATGTACCTTGTATGTATATCTTGATTTAAAGAGAGTAAGCATACTCATAGAAGCAGTTTTGCCAACATTACCAATGATGTACCTTGTATGTATATCTTGATTTAAAGAGAGTAAGCATACTCATAGAAGCAGTTTTGCCAACATTACCAATGATGTACCTTGTATGTAGGCCTATATCTTGATTTAAAGAGAGTAAGCGTACTCGTAGAAGCAGTTTTGCCAACATTACCAATGATGTACCTTGTATGTATATCTTGATTCAAAGGGAGTAAGCATACTCATAGAAGCAGTTTTGTCAACATTACCAATGCTGTACCTTGTATGTATATCTTGATTCAAAGAGAGTAAGCATGCTCATAGAAGCAGTTTTGCCAACATTACCAATGGTGTACCTTGTATGTATATCTTGATTCAAAGAGAGTAAGCATACTCATAGAAGCAGTTTTGCCAACATTACCAATGCTGTACCTTGTATGTATATCTTGATTCAAAGAGAGTAAGCATACTCATAGAAGCAGTTTGGCCAACATTACCAATGATGTACCTTGTATGTATATCTTGATTCAAAGAGAGTAAGCATACTCATAGAAGCAGTTTTGCCAACATCACCAATGTTGTACCTTGTGTGTATATCTTGATTCAAAGAGAGTAAGCGTACTCATAGAAGCAGTATTGCCAACATTACCAATGTTGTTATGTAAATCTTGATTCAAAGAGAGTACTCATAGAAGCAGTTTAGCCAACATTACCAATGATGTACCTTGTATGTATATCTTGATTCAAAGAGAGTAAGCATACTCATAGAAGCAGTTTAGCCAACATCACCAATGATGTACCTTGTATGTATATCTTGATTCAAAGAGAGTAAGCATACTCATAGAAGCAGTTTTGCCAACATCACCAATGTTGTACCTTGTGTGTATATCTTGATTCAAAGAGAGTAAGCATACTCATAGAAGCAGTTTTGCCAACATTACCAATGATGTACCTTGTATGTATATCTTGATTCAAAGAGAGTAAGCATACTCATAGAAGCAGTTTTGCCAACATTACCAATGATGTACCTTGTATGTATATCTTGATTCAAAGAGAGTAAGCATACTCATAGAAGCAGTTTTGCCAACATTACCAATGATGTACCTTGTATGTATATCTTGATTCAAAGAGAGTAAGCATACTCATAGAAGCAGTTTAGCCAACATTACCAATGATGTACCTTGTATGTATATCTTGATTCAAAGAGAGTAAGCATACTCATAGAAGCAGTTTTGCCAACATCACCAATGTTGTACCTTGTGTGTATATCTTGATTCAAAGAGAGTAAGCATACTCATAGAAGCAGTTTTGCCAACATCACCAATGTTGTACCTTGTGTGTATATCTTGATTCAAAGAGAGTAAGCATACTCATAGAAGCAGTTTTGGTTACCGATGTTACTTACAGGGACAATATCATCACGATCAGATTAGACTTATAACAGGGCATGGAATTTACTGGCTCAATATGACCGTATCATGTTAGGTATTATTTTCAGTCACTGTGTTAATCTAAAACTTGCTCTCCGATTCCATGCCCAGTTGATCGTGACGATATTGCCCCTTAAAGGGAGCGTTTACAATCACACAGTTCACTTGATGTGAAGTTTGTGATGGTTCTTTGCCATTAAATAAACATGAAAAATGAAGTGAAATGTATACTACTCAAAACAATTTAGGGAACACCGGATTTTTAACATCAAATAGGTTTGAAATGTTCCATGAACCGGGATTTTCATTTGCAACCCCCTCTCTCTTTCAGTAGTCATGTCATGAAATGTGTAATCACTACATGCATCCTTTATCATCGGTTTCATTGTGCAGTTGTTTCTCATCAATTCTGTGAAACATTGTGTTTATCTGACATAAATGATCTTGCTTTAACTGAGATTATTCCGGTGTTTCCTAAATTGTTTTGAGTAGTATACATATCTCTTGATTCTTATCAGGCATGATATTCTTCATACTTTTGTTAGGAAATCCTACCTTTTGATTTTGAAAATCTTACCATGAAACCTAACTTCAGACCATGGAAACTTTCCTTGTGTATCATTTTATTGTAAATACCAAGATAAAAAACAGTTTCCTTGCTATACATGGCTATAGAGGTAAACCGCTATAGGCTAGTACACTCACTGACCAAAAGTATTGCAACATGCTCAAAACTGAGCACTTTACAGTAGCAGGTGAGATGATCATTTAATCTGATTTCATCGATCGTGTATTACATAATTTCTGAGCAAGAACAGTAAAAAAGAACATTGACTTCAAAACACAGGCACTTTCAAGAAGTCTTAAGTAGTGTAAATAAAATAAAATAAATTATTGTCACACAGGTGTGTGTTGCAATACTTATGGCCAGTGAGTGTACATGGCCAATGATAACGGCAAACCGTTTTCCTACCTTTTCATTTTCTCACAATATCATCCCTGCTTATAAAGAGTGAATGCATTTATAGACATTTTACCAATGCTGTACCTTCCCTTTAATAGGAAGCCTGATTTTGAAAGACATTTGTGTGACTCATAAAAATAACACATGAAGGAATTTGCATTAGTGTTTGCCAAGACGGTGTGAGTTGGTTTGTATTGCACGGTAAATTAATAAGACATCAAGCCTACAGGTTTGAAATCTGTCATTATCATAAATGTATGACTGGATGACTCATGTTATCTTTCCTTGCAGATTCAAGTTATAATATTAATGCTTAATATCGATGTCTCATGTAACAACGATTTGCACTGGGCTGTACCTTAAGTTTAAATCTTTGGCCAAAAATATTGTCTCCGGTTTCTGGTCTCTGTGCGTCGTGCGGTTGGCATTTTTAATTTTCAATTTTCAATTTTTTGTGTGCAATGAAATGATGTCCAGTTCAAAGCAAAATTGCTGAATTGCTTGGAATTCTGCCGTGCCGTGTTTTAAATGACTTTTTCACATAGGGGTATGAACGTTTGCCCGATTTGTGAGGCCTTTCTTAGCCACCATACTTTGTGTATGGGAAAGTTGGTCTGGTTCCAGTAACCGTGTATACATGTATGACGTTTTTCACTGGTTGGCAAAAAAAAAAAAAAAAAAAGCATCACCGCACCGATTTTGAAGCCGACCAATGACCAGAAACCGGAGACTTTTTTTTTTTGGCCTAAATTGAATTGCAGTATTATTTGTGCATTAATACAATCAAAGTTGATGGTTGTAACATTTTTCAACTCAGTTTATGATGTGAAAGTTACAGATATATACGTAAGCTTTATATGTTAAGGCAGTCCAGATTGAAGGTTTAACATTTCTGATCAGGTTAATAATATGCAAGTTATACAATGTACATAATGTAAGAACAATCCATGTTGAAGGTTGGATGTTTTCAACTGGGTTTATGATGTGAAAGTAATGGATACAATTGTATGTAAGCTTTGTACATGTATGTCTGGACAGTCCATGTTGAAGGTTTAACATTTCTCAACAGGGTAACCCTAACCTTCCCAAATCCTCAAAAATCCTCTTTGCTAAAGTGAAGGATTTTGAAGGATTGAGGTTACATGCTACATGCTCTTTGCTATAAAGTGAAGGATTTTGGAGGATTCAGGTTATTAGGCATACTTGCCTACCATGGTACATGTATATCCATGTTTGTTGTAGTGATTGCAAGGTCAGTGCTTGGGTCAGTGGACACTGTTTATTGCTCCATGCATGCAGGGAGGGTCCCTGGCCATGTACATGTATCACAGATTAGAAACACATGTGTGCATACATGTCATGTGCTTGCTTTACTGAAGGATTTTGGAGGATTCAGGTTGTGTACGCAATTGGGCCTAGGGAGTTAGGGTTAATATGATAGTTATAGTTATATACACGAAAGAACAAGTTGAAGGTTTAATGTTTTCAACCAGGTTTATATAATCCAAGTAGAAGATTCGAAATTTCAACCAGGTTAATATATGATACACGGGTGTATATAAGAAGCCTATAAGCTCAAGACAATCAAAGATTTAACATTTTCAACCAGGTTTACACAGTGCATGTAAATTAGAAGCTGAATGTCATTTAATCCAAGTTGAAGGTTTAATCAACCAGTTTATATGGTGCAAGCTAGTTAAAAAGCCTTAATATCAAAAGTTTATGGTTTAATATTTTCAACTATGTTTACATGGTGCATAACAAGCGATATAAACTTAAGACTAGTGTAATGTTTAACATTTTCAACCAGGTTTATATGATGCAAGTTATACAGTATAATGTCAAGACAATTCAAATCAAAGGAAAGGTTTAACATTTTCAACCAGGTTTGCATGTTAAATCCAAGGCCATTATGTATTGTACACGTAAAAGTCCCCTAACCATGTCAGTACTGAAATTGTATTTTGTTTGATGTTGACAAAGTTGGTTTTTTCCTGTAGTACTGAACAAATACATCACCTTAGTTTAACATTTTCAACCAGGTTTATATGATGCAAGTTATGCAGTATAATGTCAAGACAATTCAAATCAAAGGAAAGGTTTAACATTTTCAACCAGGTTTGCATGTTAAATCCAAGGCCATTATGTATTGTACACGTAAAAGTCCCCTAACCATGTCAGTACTGAAATTGTATTTTGTTTGATGTTGACAAAGTTGGTTTTTTCCTGTAGTACTGAACAAATACATCACCTTAGTTTTGCATACATTACTAATCTTTTCTGTAAAGCACTTTTCCCACTGCGATCATCTCCAATCTGCTATTGTCTCCCGTTCTTCATTCATGAACTTGTGACCTCTCCAGCCAAACCTTCATAATTTTACCTTGTGTACTAACCTTATCCATAATTCCCATCTTTCTCAACTTTACAATCTTAGTACTTTCTCCCCGTTCTAGTGACCTATCAGCTTCTTAATTCTCCCCATCCCACCCCAGACCCAAATTAATGAACTAATGTACCCCAAATCCAGGGACACCTGAAACCGCAGCTCTTTCTGTGAGTAAAATACAATGTATTACAAAGTAAGAAACAACTGATAACAAACAACTTGGCAAATCTTCAGTGCTTAGAAACAAAATACACAACGTTGACAACAAACCAACCGACTCTTTTCAGAGCCATCACTTTTTCCCAAAAAGAGAGCATTACATGGTGTACCCGAAAGAACTCAAGAACACAATACATTTGCAGTCGGCAAACCCATAGCTCTAGGTTTGCCGACTGCAAATTTATTCTGGACCAACGCTTCTTTTAGTACCGTTGATGCTTCATTTGCCGACTGAGGCTCTAAATACCGACTGAGAAAAATGATTGGGGGTGTCGCAACGCCCCGCCCCCTTCCCCGCTCACTACATTCCTGCCCAAATCCCTTCCAACCCATCCCATTCCTCACATTAATCTTCCATCTTCAAATTGCTCCTTCCCACAAATCCCTCCTTGTCCTATCCCAATCCTCATGTGGAATACCATATTCTAATTAACCACTTCTCCAAATCCTTCCACCCCAGTTCCCATATGTGACCCGCTCTGCGAAAAAGAGTATTAAGGGACGCTATGCTATTACCCGTAAAGGGCTGTTCTATGTGGAGAGGGTGAAAAAAAATTCACGTGATTTTTTGTTATCGTGATTTTTTGTTGTTGGTTTATTGGCTTCTATCATATCAATACATTCATAATTTATTTACAGAAATATTATTATTGATGAGTAAAGATGAAAAAACAAAAGTTTAAATTTTACACATTATGCAAATTAGCAAAAATATTTGAAAAAATACTTCAAGATGCTTGATAATTCAAATTTATATTGCACAAGCATTCCTAAAGGAGCTCAAAAGGAACATAACTGTTGCTATGGGCATTCAAGAGAGTTTCTTCTTAGCTCATTTCTTTTTCCACTTGCTGTGTTTAAAGGGCCGTATCTCTGAAGGCACTTCCGTTAATTTGTACAATATGAATATGCAAAAATCAGTATATCTCCAGAATGCAAAATGCCACAGGGTTCAAACCTACACCAAATTAAAGTTTATAATGTAACCAATTCAGCTATGTATGTAACTAAATTTTTAAATTTTGTCTCATAATACCCATTTTCGTGGAGCCGGTCACATATTATTCTTCCATTTTCTTATGGACCCTCCCCCTAAACCCCTCCTACCCCAATCTCCACATTAACTTTATATCTTATGATTATCCCTACCCCACCTATTCCCACCTCATATTAAATATACATTTTCCCCATCTATCCACCTGTACTCATCCCTCACAGCAACTCTCATCCTTCCAAAACTTTCCCTATCATTGTCTTTGGATATTTTACCGAGACCTGCTTGTACCACAATCATTTCAATAGACATGTTGGGTGTACCCCACTAAATAAACTCCCATAGTAACCAGTGCTAAATACAAAATATTCAAAAATCCTACAATATTTAAAACCAAAAGAAAAAAATATTTAGTGATATCTAAAAAAAAACACTTTATTTTCTTAAGTTACTGTGGATATTCCAGATAGTCCAGCCCATCATCCCATTGGAAACCACCCTCTAGTGAAAACGACCACACTGAAAAGCAGCCATTTTGGGAAAAAGGCCTTATACTTGAAATCAAATTAGGACCACTTTATCAGGGCCTAGTGTGTATCCAATATACTCCAAGTTGGAAGTCAAGGAACCCCAGGTTATGATATTGTGACCATTTTTACACAATCCCTCAAATGAATGGGCCTCAAATCTTTGTTTTTCAGAAAAGTTTAGGACATACAAATTATGATAAATATAAACTCGGCGCATGAATTTATCGCTGTTTTGTGGGGTGCACCCGTTTATATCATGCAACGGCCATCTTTGTCTGATTCCCTGCACATTAGTGCAATCCTGGCACTGATTCACAATGCATAAGGGGTACCAGACTATTTCCTTCCAGCCTCGGTTTGGTCCATGGATTTGTATATAAGATAAACAAGATGACCGTTGATGTGAAATATGTCTATACATGAAATCACTTTGTACCCGCTATTCCATGCTGTCCTTAGAAGTTTTGTTTAGAACCTGTGAGTGTAATTTGAATTGTTGTTTGTTGTTTGTTGTTGATCTGTAAGGTAGGGGAAATTTGTATGTTTTTAGCAGGATTTTTCCGATTTGTTTTATATTTTTATTTATTTTTATTTTTTTTAAATTTTAAATTTTAAATTTTTTCTCCGATTTTCACAAATCGCAATGTTGTGATCCTCCGGATTTTAAAGATTTAAACAATAAAGGAAAGCAAAGCAAACGCTCAGAACTGTAGATTTCACCCCAGCGCTGTTCACAACAGCGGCCTCAAATACCCCTAGCAAAATTTACATGGATTTTTCAAAACTGCCCAATCACACCCCTGTTTTAGGGAAATTTGTGTGTTATATCTGTACTAGAGTACAGTGCTATGAATAGGCCTCAACCTTACGGATTGAGAGGGCACGGCCACTTTGGCATTGGCTGCATCAAAATTTCAAGGCCAACCAAAAGGGGCATTACGGCCAACTCGGAGGGGCACCACAGCAGTGGCCGCAGTTAAGATCGAGGCCTGTGCGAATATAATGATTATCATGTGTAGATTTCTCCGCAAATACGACAGTGAGCAAGAACAAGCTGATTTTTTTTTGTAATGCATGATGGTCTAGCTAATGATCAAAACTCAGTGAGACATGATTTTCTTCTGTTTGATAGTTAATGCAACTACATAGGTTGCTCGTTTACAAACTACACACTAATGTTCAGGTAAATATGAATGATGATTGCTAGCTAGACCAAGATGCATTGTGTATAATTGCAAAATATTCTATGGGTTGCTAATAGAAAGCGCCCTCTATTGTGTACTGAATTACATTTCAAAATTGCTTTAAATCTCATTACTTCTGTGTATTATTTACCTTATAAGACTGGATTTAGCATTGCCACAAAATGCAATATACAGGTATTATTCACCCACAAGATTTAAGTCACTAAAAGGAAATAGCATTTGCCAATTAGAAATTTTAAACAAGGGGTTTAACGAAATGTTGAGTTGTAACATCCAGAACTAATTACTACTCTATTTGAGAATTTCACATGGTATCACCGCAAATGGTCTTTACTTATTGTTTTCACCATGCAAAGCTACAAATTTTATCTAAAGGGTTTAACAGCTAGTTTCAACCGAATTGAGTGGTATAATTTTAAATTGGGGAAAGTCAAGGTGTCAAGTTAATTTTTTTTCTGAGGAAAGAAAATATTTATTCTCATGACCAGTTTTAGAGAGCTGTGTGTCAGACATTTGTTTTAAAAATGAAATAAAGAGCACCAGAGTAAAGGAATATAAAATTAAGTTAAATATAATTAAATATTCATAAATTAAATTAAATATTTATAAATGGCTAATTTGTTTTAAACATGATTAAAACCAACATTACATTATATTTTATACATTTGTGTAAATTAAATAAACTAAAACAACATAAAGTATCTTAATTTCAAAGGACACAACACAAGAATAACCATGGAAATGTGTAGACCTTAAACTTAAAAAAACAAAATTCACCATTAAAACTAAACTTTAAAAAAGAAAGGTAATTGTAAAAATATAATAAGCTATGAATCAAATAAATCAATTAAATAATTATAACCTTGATTAAAGCTAAAATTAACAATAAAACTAAGTCTAGTAAAAACTGTAAACACCAGTGAGCATTGAAACTTAACTGAAATTATAATATAATTAAAAAAATAATAATAAAATAAATTATAAATAAATATTTTGATGAAATAACCCTAAAAAATAACCCATCAACTAAACAAAATAAAACAAAATAGTAAATTGTAATATTTATGCAAAAGAAACTAAAGGCAAATAAAAATCTTAATCAAAATATGTAATAATAAATAATACCTAACCTTAATTTAACAAGAACAACAAAAACATTTAATGAAATCAAGAAAAAACCTAACATGTATGTTGAGTGATATAATACAAATAATAAAATAATTTTTTTATTTTATTTTAATAAGTTTATAAAACATTCAACCATAATAACACATTTATTTTACGGTCATGGAAATAAGATTTGTTCTTTCCTCAGAGGTTAACCAAAGTTGTCATTACATATATATGTAATTTAAACAAAACCATGTTATATTAATTGTTGTAAATTTTCTATTTTAAAGAACTAAATTTAAATTATGATTGACAGTGTAATATTGCAATAAAATTACAACTAATTTGCTTAAATTTTTCCATATTCCAAGTGCATTATTAATGTTCTCCTTTGATTTAAGACTTACCCCTAGTGATTTTGGTGATAAAAAAATACAAGAAATACCCCTAGTGATTTTGGTGATAACAAACTACAATTAAGGAATACCCATAGTGATTATGGGGGTAAAAACTACAAGACTTACCCCTAGTGATTTTGGTGATAACAAACTACAAGACGTACCCCTAGTAACTTGGATGACAAATCTACCAGGCCCTTACGATTTTCTTGAGGGATTCCCCTTGAGATTTTGGTGATAAGAATACAAGAAATACCCCTAGTGATTTTGGTGACAACATACTACAAGACTTACCCTGAGTGATTTTGGTAATAACAAACTTCAAGGTTTGATGACCAATCTAGCAGGATTTCCTTGAAATTTGTCCCTTGTGATTTTGGTGATAAAAAAATACAAGACTTACTCGTGATTTTGGTGATAACAAACAACAAGACTTACCCCTAGTGGTTTTGGTGGAAAAACATTTTCAGGCTAATGCCCTTAAGATTTCCGTCCGATTTTGGTGAGAAAACTACAATTTAGAAAACTAAATTTTAAATGACTACGCAATAACGATTTATTTAAGTAGTTTAAAATTCAACTCCAACAGGATAAATGGCGATACTTTTTAAACATTTTTAATGGTTACGCAATCACAATAATTTAAATGGTTTAAAATTCCTCTCAAACTATGAACAATTAGTAACGGAGTGGTGGCGCAAGCCACAGGCCCTGGGTTCCAGTGCAGGTGACCCGAGTTCGAATTCCAGTGGCGCCATTATTTTAAATTTTAAATGGTTACGCAATCACAATCATTTAAATGGTTTAAAATTCCTTTCAAACTACCAACAGGGATTGGTGGCGCAAGCAACTGGCACTGGGGTTTCAGTGCAGGTGAACCGGGTTCGAATCCCAGTGGCACAACTATTTTAAATTTTAAATGACTACGCAATTATGATTTATTTGAGTAGTTTAAAATGCAACTCCAGATACCAACAGGATAAATGGCGATACTTTTTAAACATTTTTAATGGTTACGCAATCACAATAATTTAAATGGTTTAAAATTCCTCTCAAACTATTAACAGGGATTGGTGGCGCAAGCCACAGGACCTGGCTTTCAGTGCAGGTGATCTGAGTTCGAATTCCAGTGGCGCCATTATTTTAAATTTTAAATGGTTACGCAATCACGATTATTTAAATGGTTTAAAATTCCTTTCAAACTACCAACAGGGATTGGTGGCGCAACCCAAAGTCGCTGGGTTTCAGTGAAGGCGAGCCGGGTTCGAATCCCAGTGGCGCCACTATTTTAAATTTTAAATGACTACGCAATTATGATTTATTTAAGTAGTTTAAAATTCAACTCCAGATACCAACAGGATAAATGGCGCAAGCCGTTAGTCCACTGGGCTGTCAATTGCGGTAGTTCCAGGCTGGTACGTCCGGGTTCGAATCCTGCTCCTGAAACACAGAGACATGGCAGCTGCTGGCTGCGGCAATGGCTTGGGGACCGCCATGTCTCTCCCCTGAAGGTTAGAGCGTGGAGGAAATGTACGGACGGGGGAGAAAAGGAGGGACCGGGAGGGTAGCGACCTCCCAGAAGGGTGCTATGATGATCACCATGCCGGGGTGTCTCGGACTTTGAGTCATCCGAATACCTGGTCGACACTCTGACTAACTCTCCGCACTTTTTTACAATAAATTTAATTATTTTAATTTTTATAGTAAATATCAATCGAATCCCAGCGGTGCCGTTTTTCAAGTATAAGTTTTTTTGTTTTTTTTTAATTCGATTTTTAAGCCAAATTTGGAAAAAAAACACAAGGGGTACCCCTTGACGTCCCCCACCCCCAACCACCTCGAAAAAAAGTTGTCTCCAATTCTCTTCTAAATTTCACAGAATGAACTACTCGGTCTGCAAAATACAGACGCTGAGTTGTAGTCTATTTGGGCAAGTTTTTAATTTCATTATTTCACCCATATTTTTCATAAAATATTGATTTTCTTAAAAAGTTGGAAAGATAGGCGACTCAAATTACCACAAATGTGTTCTAGGCACTCTGTTACGTCTCTCCAGCAAGTATTAATCATTTTGAAAAAATGTCATTTTTAGGCCAAATTTGTAAAAAACGACAATTAAGGGGTCCCCTTGTCGTTTTTTTTCACCTCGAAAAAAATTTATCTCCGATTCGCTTCAAAATTACACAGAATGAACCAATGTGTCTGCAGAATACAGCCACCGAGTTACAGCCTGTTTGGACAAGTTTAAAATTTTGAAATTTTAGCTATATTTTTTTCATAAAATATTGATTTTCTTAAAAAGTTGGAAAGATAGGCGACTTAAATTACTACAAATGTGTTCTAGGCACTCTGTTACGTCTCTCCAGCAAGTATTAATCATTTTGAAAAATTGTCATTTTTAGGCCAAATTTGGAAAAAACGACAAGGGTACCCTTGTCGTTTTCACCTCGAAAAGAAATTGTCTCCGATTCGCTTCAAAATTACACAGAATGAACCAATGTGTCTGCAGAATACAGCCACCGAGTTACAGCCTGTTTGGACAAGTTTAAAATTTTGAAATTTTAGCTATATTTTTTCATAAAATATTGATTTTCTTAAAAAGTTGGAAAGATAGGCGACTTAAATTACTACAAATGTGTTCTAGGCACTCTGTTACGTCTCTCCAGCAAGTATTAATCATTTTGAAAAAATGTCATTTTTAGGCCAAATTTGGAAAAAACGACAAGGGGTACCCCTTGTCGTTTTTTTTCACCTCGAAAAAAAATGGTCTCCGATTCGCTTCAAAATTACACAGAATGAACCAATGTGTCTGCAGAATACAGCCACCGAGTTACAGCCTGTTTGGACAAGTTTAAAATTTTGAAATTTTAGCTATATTTTTTCATAAAATATTGATTTTCTTAAAAAGTTGGAAAGATAGGCGACTTAAATTACTACAAATGTGTTCTAGGCACTCTGTTACGTCTCTCCAGCAAGTATTAATCATTTGAAAAAATGTCATTTTTAGGCCAAATTTGGAAAAAACGACAAGGGGTACCCCTTGTCGTTTTTTTTCACCTCGAAAAGAAATTGTCTCCGATTCGCTTCAAAATTACACAGAATGAACCAATGTGTCTGCAGAATACAGCCACCGAGTTACAGCCTGTTTGGACAAGTTTAAAATTTTGAAATTTTAGCTATATTTTTTTCATAAAATATTGATTTTCTTAAAAAGTTGGAAAGATAGGCGACTTAAATTACTACAAATGTGTTCTAGGCACTCTGTTACGTCTCTCCAGCAAGTATTAATCATTTTGAAAAAATGTCATTTTTAGGCCAAATTTGGAAAAAACGACAAGGGGTACCCCTTGTCGTTTTTTTTTCACCTCGAAAAAAAAATGGTCTCCGATTCGCTTCAAAATTACACAGAATGAACCAATGTGTCTGCAGAATACAGCCACCGAGTTACAGCCTGTTTGGACAAGTTTAAAATTTTGAAATTTTAGCTATATTTTTTCATAAAATATTGATTTTCTTAAAAAGTTGGAAAGATAGGCGACTTAAATTACTACAAATGTGTTCTAGGCACTCTGTTACGTCTCTCCAGCAAGTATTAATCATTTTGAAAAAATGTCATTTTTAGGCCAAATTTGGAAAAAACGACAAGGGGTACCCCTTGTCGTTTTTTTTCACCTCGAAAACAAATGGTCTCCGATTCGCTTCAAAATTACACAGAATGAACCAATGTGTCTGCAGAATACAGCCACCGAGTTACAGCCTGTTTGGACAAGTTTAAAATTTTGAAATTTTAGCTATATTTTTTTCATAAAATATTGATTTTCTTAAAAAGTTGGAAAGATAGGCGACTTAAATTACTACAAATGTGTTCTAGGCACTCTGTTACGTCTCTCCAGCAAGTATTAATCATTTTGAAAAAATGTCATTTTTAGGCCAAATTTTGAAAAAACGACAAGGGGTACCCCTTGTCGTTTTTTTCACCTCGAAAAAAAATGGTCTCCGATTCGCTTCAAAATTACACAGAATGAACCACTTGGTCTGCAGAATACAGCCACTTAGTTATAGTCTATTTGGGTTTAGTTTTTAATTTCATTATTTTACCCATATTATTACTTGTGGAAGATAAAATACAAGGTGTTTTCCATTAGCTTATTGCATTAATTGTATGCTTGGGTTGATTTGCTTAATTATATATGTATAATATATGTAGAAATAAATCAAGTTTAATGGAATTTTAAACTACTGAAATAAATCGTGAATGCGTAACCATTCGAAATGAAAAACGGCACGGCTGGGATTCGATTGATATTTACTATTTAAAAAAATAAAATAAAAATAAATAAATAAATAAATAAAAATTATTGTAAAAAAGTGCGGAGAGTTAGTCAGAGTGTCGACCAGGTATTCGGATGACTCAAAGTCCGAGACACCCCGGTATGGTGATCATCATAGCACCCTTCTGGGAGGTCGCTACCCTCCCGGTCCCTCCTTTTCTCCCCCGTCCGTACATTTCCTCCACGCTCTAACCTTCAGGGGAGAGACATGGCGGTCCCCAAGCCATTGCCGCAGCCAGCAGCTGCCATGTCTCTGTGTTTCAGGAGCAGGATTCGAACCCGGACGTACCAGCCTGGAACTACCGCAATTGACAGCCCAGTGGACTAACGGCTTGCGCCATTTATCCTGTTGGTATTTGGAGTTGAATTTTAAACTACTTAAATAAATCATAATTGCGTAGTCATTTAAAATTTAAAACAGTGGCGCCACTGGGATTCGAACCCAGATCGCCTGCACTAAAACCCAGCGACTTTGGGTTGCGCCACCAATCCCAGTTGGTAATAGACATGAATTTTAAACCATTTAAATTATTATGATTGCGTAACCATTTAAAATTTAAAATGATGGCGCCACTGAAATTCGAACTCAGATCACCTGCACTGAAACCCAGGGCATGTGGCTTGCGCCACCAATTCCTGTTGGTAGATTGACAGGAAGTTTAAACCATTTAAATTATTGTGATTGCGTAACCATTTAAAGAGTGGCGCCACCAAGATTCGAACCAGGGTCCTTTGCACTGATACCCAATCAGCTTAACAAATACGCCATCAATTCGTGCTGGTAGTTAGATCTGAATTTCAAACTACTTAAATAATCGTGATATCGTAACCATTTATAAAATTAAAACATCGGCTGCATTAGGATTCGAACTGTGTTCCCTTACGTTGAAATCATTGGCTTAACAACCGCTACCAAGTATTTATGCAGAGGACTCACTCCAACATGCAGTTAGAGGATAAATAAGGCTCTCGTAAGATCTGGTGATGGAAGTCGCACAGCTTTGAAAATTAAATTAAAAACTTTAGAATTAAACATGCCAAGTCGAATGCGATTCAATCACCCAGAAGTAGTACATGTGTGCAAATGGGAATCGTCCAATGAGAGCTCATCTGGATAAGGCAAATGGGTACGAGAAGCATTTTACCGCGTGCTATTTTCCAACACCGATATCAAGGGTTGCTGTACATTATAAAGATAATCCAGTGACAGTTCCAGAATAGGCCGATATCTGGGTATAATTTAACTCGCCCTTGTCGGTTATTATTTTTTTTCGTAATATGGATTGAAAAAAATTGGGCCCCAATCTTCGGTTTTTGAAAACCTTTCTCCGCTCCCGCCGTTGGCGGTGCGCTTCCATGGCACCTTTCGAAATCAACACCGAAGGACCAGCGGCCAAGAAAATCAGCGTAAAAGTCTCCGGTTTCTGGTCATCAGTCGGCTTCAAAATCTCTTTTTCGGCCATCTGTTTTGTTTGTTTGTTTTTGCCAACAGAAATACGTGATACATTGTATACGTAGGGACCAAATTTCCCATATACCAAGTATGGTGGCTAAGAGAGGCCTCACAAATCAGGCAAACATTCATACCCCTATGTGAAAAAATAGTTTAAAGCATCGTTTCATAGCAAAACAAAAACGCCGACTCGCGGGTCTGAGGCGACGCGCACGGAGACAAAAACCGGAGACCTTTTTTTGCCTAAACTTTTTGACTTCACGCCAAAGACACTGGTCAAAGACAAACAAACATATAAACCCAGTGAGGTCAAAAGGATATGTTTACATGGAAAAACCACGAGTTTATTCTCTTAAAACGTCTGTGAGAAGTATGCATAATTGAATTTATTATTGTACATCTGTACACACTGATTTACTGTGAAATTAAGCATTTCACAAGTAACAAAGGGGTTATACTTGTTACATAAATATCGCTACTTTTTGTTCGCTTAAATAATGCACTTAAATAATTATCCTAACCCTATGATCTATCCTTATTGTTGACCTGAAAAACCAGTAAAGCATGTTTGGTGCAATTGTGTACACTGCCTTTTTTAAAGAATTAAGTACACTTTTTAAGAATGTCCAAAATTCTATCACACAATGATTTTGTGTCAATTAAGTCACCTTTTCTGGTAAATTCTGCTCCATTATGTAAAATTTGTACTGATTACTCTCTGTAACATAAATATTTTAAAAATCAAATTCAGAAATTGCCTTTTTCAAATTAAAATATAGTTTCATCTACAATACAGTGTGTATGCATATATACTGAGACGCAATAGAAACTTACCACTTTTCGACCTTAAATTATCAGTAATCACAATGCACAAATGTAATTATGTGCACTCGCGGTGAAGTGGATACAGATGGGATCGAGTACAGTGGACAAAACGTGGGCATTTCCTCAATAAAATGCCAACATTTCTAATACAAATTGTTGTGTTGTCTTATTTTGAACCATATTACAATTTTATGCTATTCCAAAACAAGTGGTAAGTTTCTATTGCGTCTCAGTATATATGTATTTTGTAGTAAAATTAGCAAATACTGTTTAACATATCCATCACATGATTTGAACTCTGTCATGGTTCAGCCAATGGGGTGACAGATAAGCAAAGTGGAGACTGCTGATTGGTTTGGTTCCAGATTCATGGGGGCAGCCATGTTTAATTTCAAGAATTAAGAATGATTAAAAATTAAGGAGGATTAAAAATAAAGAATGATTAAAAATATTGCATACAGATAAAAGTGTCCACTTAGTATAAGCACCACAGTACAAGTATTAAAGGGACAATATCACCACATCAACAGGGCATGGAATCGGCCGGAGTGTCAGTTTTAGATTAACTCAGTGACTGAAAATTATATCCCACATGATAAGGTCATATTGCCAATGCTGCTGCATAAATGAGACAGTAATTTTCAGTCACTCACCTTAAACAAGGACACCAATGACATACCCTGTTGTTCTGATCATGATGATACTGTCCCTTTAAACAGCGATCCTAACATACCAAGCAATCCAAGAATAATAACACTGTCCAATTTGTTTAAATCAACATAACAAATGGAAAATTACAATCAGATTTAGCCCCAAAAATTTGATAAAATTTCTTCTTCTCAACACATAAGAAACCATTACAATTTTTTGCAGTTATAGATGCATATTCCATGTGTTTCACTATTTCACAGACATTTTTGTTTTGTTTCGCTTATAATTTCCTTGTAAAAACGAAGTAAATTACTTTCAAATTACATATTTGTAAGTAATGATCAAAGCATTGTAATTTTTATAGGTACCATTATTCGACTAACAATTAGTTTGAAAAGTATAGATAAATTTACAGATACATGCATTGAAATTTATTCAAATTTATTCAAATTTATTCAATATTCATAATTTTTAAGTCTCATTTAATTTATTCACTTGGTTACTCTTTATTCATGCATTGAACAATTATTATATGAAACATGAATTTTAAACTAATTTACTTCCTTTTTACTCAGAAAAGAATAGCAACACATAAAATATAACCAAAGATACTGGAGAATTAAGAATTCGCATGGAATGTGCATCTTTAAGCAAAAACAACTGCTGACTCAGATTTTCACCCTGGAAATGCAAATGCGTAGTTAAAATGCAAAATGTCATTTCAGTTAAACTTGCAACAAAAACCTGTATTTACAAATCAATGAGTTTGTGGCTGATGATTCATTTCACCCGAGGGTTTTTAAAATGCGAACAAACTTTCTTTTGCGCCCCCAAATAATTAATCTAGTTTGAGGGGGGGGGGGGGATTTACACTGAGTTGCTTTTGTTTATACTTAATAGGAGACATGATACAATATTGTTTACATTGGAAAAACTGAGTATGTTTACTTTCTTTGAATCAAGAATATACATTTTAACCAGTGTGTGAATGTTTTAGAGCAAAATGAGAAAATGTATTCAGAATTTTGTCTGGATTGAACAACATGAACCTGGTGATATGCATAAAGTGGAATATTGATCTGCCATTCTAAGCGAAGTGGACACAGCATATGGTACCACGGTAGTAATGTCAGTAAACAGTAAAATGGTCTGTGGATTATTCATGAAATTCATGAAATTCAATGGGAACGTCAAAGACTGCACATGTTGTTCAGGTTTCGACTAATAGTTTCACTTTAAAATTTTGTATTTAAAGAAAACATTTTAATTAATATACTGTATGTACAATGTACATGCACTTAGAGAGTCATTCATTCTACAGTATTTTTTTGTATTTTTTTTAAATAACCCCTTTGTTCAATTAAAAGCATACAAACAAATTACTTGTTTTTATTATTAAAAAAATGCATTTTTGTGCTTATTGCTATAAACATTTCTTGAAATAATACATTATTTTGGAAGCTCATATTACAATGTACAGCCCATTCTATTTGTATACTATTACAGCTATGTTGAGCCTTAATTGAATAATCAGTCACGTGACAAATCATGTGATTTGTCACGTGACTGTGGAACTGAGTTGTTGAAGTCAAAATTGGTGGAACCTTCAGATAGATTCCAAGTCAATAAAACAGGTCCAAATTCCAACAGTATTTCAGGAAAACTGCTGTGAAATCAACTATTATATCCATTATTTTGCACCAAAATTGATTACATTAGACATTTTTGGTTACACCAGAGGTTCAAACCAAATGATTCTTAGTTTCATTTCTAATTCTAGCAAAAAATATATACACCACCAAAAATTTGACCGTAGCTACAGAATACACTTGGCACTATACAGACCAACTATACAATATTGCATATAACCCAAAAGTAAATTCTTCTATTAGAAGGATAGCAATAGAACTAAAGAAAATACCACTGGAATAAAAAGCTCCTAGCACGGTCTTAATCCTATGGATAAGGACCGATTGGGCAGAACACTGATTTCTATTAACACTGACTGGACAGAAGATCATGCGCTTCCATTCAAAACCACTGGACGCCATGTTGGTCCTCTCACAAACCACTTTAACAATGTGCATTCCTTTGTATATGCATTCCTTTGTGAATTCCTTTTGTTTTCATTTGTATAGTGGAGTACCAACATGGCCCTGTGGTGGATGCCTTTATCTGTTAGGCATCAATAGGCAACCCTCTATCCAGTCATAATAATAGAGATATAGTGGAGTACCAACATGGCCCTGCGGTGGATGCCTTTATTTGTTAGGCACCAATGGACCACCCTCTATCCAGTCATAATAATAGAGATTTTGTGGAGTACCAACATGGCCCTGTGGTGGATGCCTTTATTTGCTAGGCACCAATAGGCAACCCTTGATCCAGTCACATCTGTGGGTCAGAACCGTGACTCAGCAACCATTTTGAGTCCAAAATTCTTAGCTTACACAATTCCATAACAGAGGGCTGTCTAAAGCCATTTAGACAAGTGGCCAGCAATAATACACAATGTATTTCTTAATAGTATGAATACTCTAAAACTCTGCATTGCTTAACAATTCACAGATACGATTATACTGTATATATCAAAACACACATGATTACATGTAACTGCCTTAAGAAATAGCAGATCCAAGATGGATGACTTTGACACTAGAGGGCGCACACACAATAAACAATTTGGTATCGACCACATCACCCACACTACTGGTTATTTACTTTGCATCTTTTGAAATAAAGACAAGAGTGAATCTAGCCCTCTATATAGTGTGACAAGCATCATGTTGGATCCTTAGCCACACGTCGTCCCATCCCTGCACCTGGTGCACTCTTAAATTACTAGCAGCCAAACCTTTGATCTTTTCAAACTTTTTGACACAGAAAATACTTTCCATCTTTTGTAGTTAGTTGACATGCCTTTATACTTACATGTACAATTTACCATTCTGTATTATAAGAAGAACACCACTATAGTGAACATTTGGTTACACCTAACATGACCCTAGGCTCCAAGTTTACACGTGTGTATCGGCAATGCAGCCATTAAAGTAGCAAGTAGCCATCGTGGTCAAAACCAGTCAACTGACTGTTTTGACTGTTGACTAAAATGTGCACACAGGGGCATTTTTGACTGGTTTTTACTGTCATTTTGACCACCCTGAACAATACCAGACAATGCTTTTACCAGTCAAAAACGGTGGACTCATTTTGACCTGTAAATGTACTTACTACATGTAAGGTTTGACAGTGTGTTACTTTTAAGTGCACTATATATACCTTGGCAAGTATATCAACATTTTGACTGATTTTGACCCTTGCAGTAGTAGGAGGGTTAATCACTATAACGAACGACCACTATAGTGATCATTTAGGTGGATCTCATAATGTTCATTATAGCAGCATTACACTGTGTATACAAATAGCTATCAGACTGGACTATGGGAGACTTTTGAGACTCAGATGGCAGCCAGGTCCTTTTCCCCACTGTTTACGTTCATTCTGATCATGCGTATGATACTGAAAAAAACAATAGAAAAGGACCAGTTTGCTGCCCTCGCAAAAGTCTCCCATTGCGTTAAACACGACTGTACAAAAATTGAGTTTCTGAAAACGTGTGAAGTACACACCGTTACTTTAAGTTTAGTTCACACACAAAATGCATCCACAACCACATAAATGTTCATCCCAGGGTTGTGGAGACTTCACACAAGTTTTTCATGGATGTCGTGCAGACCACAAAATGGTTAAGACCATAAAATTTACCCACAACCATCTGTTAATTCCTATTTTACATTTTGTTACCTTTAAAGACATGGCTTATCAAAATCAGAGTAGCACATATGCGCCAGCTGTTTTGTGCGACACGTGACGAAGAATGGCATCATGCGCCTGACTCGTGTCCTTTGAAAGTGTTTCGTGTGTCCCCAAAACATGAATTTACCCATTTCTAATTTGCCTATTTCTATTTGGCTTTATTCAACGGTCCTTATTGCCCGTGACCACGACCAAAACCGGTCAATAACCTGCGGTAAAGACCGCCCAACTGTTATTCCCTTAATAAGTATGAATGAACACGATCACCTTTAAGTATACATGGGCTTGAAATGCTTGAAATGGTTGGGGTATACCGGTACACCGAAATGCACCCCCATTACAGAAATACTCTTTTAATTATAGGATCTGGGTGGAGGGTTAACTGACGACCTTTTCCTTTGGTGACCTGCAAATTCTCAGAGTATAATAACTAGACCGGTTGAAGCGATCCCAAGAACAGCAACAGCAGCAGGAACTAGGATTCACCGCGGATCACACACTTAGCAGCTACGTTTGTTTTTGGATGAGTCATAATGATTTCTCAAAAATTTCACTTTAAAATATATTGACCGTTACATCAACATAATGTCCTTTTCAGCTTCTATTTCCACAATTCAAGATAAATTTCTCATAGTCTGTTGATACATTTTTGAGGATTCTAAATTCAAATGTTGTGCCTTCCTTTTACGGAATAATACTGCCGCCCTCATGAGGGTTAATAGTAGAGGTGCGATTTGACAAAAGGAACAAATCAAATGGGTAGCAGGCCTGGGTCTCCCTTTGGTCTAGAGGACAAAGCACCCTGAACCTCCTGGTGGATTTACAAACTCTCCACATCCCCACAAACAGGAAACTGGAGGTTTGGACACAATACAGGCTACTTCTTTCTTTCCTTGGTGGCTACTTCTCTTCTTTCAAGAACATTTTGAGGAAAAGGGAGATTTGTAACAAAAAATCCTGAAATCAATCAAAAGCACAGGCCTGTAATAGTCGTCTGTAAAGTGCAATGACACATTTGGAATGCCCTACATTACCCTACAACTAAGGCATTTTTTTTGTAGATCACAGCTGAGATTAATTCAATACTTAGTTACCGTCAAACTTTGACATTATCCTTGTTATCGGGCACAATTTTTTCTTGGGAAAACCAATCCATGAGCTACGTAGAAATGCTCACAATCATCAGTAGAACTTTGAATTCGATCAAAATGGCACAGTTCCACCATGATTACTGTTAATTATTTGTTACGGTCGACGTCCTGTCAAACTAACCACATTAGTTCATTCCCTTAAAACATCCAATGTCCACTTTCTTCGATGTAAGAAGGCGAAATGATTGGCAGGTATAACAGAGTTTTTTTTTCCTCTTTGGAAGACGAGTCCGTAGCCAATCAGAGGTTGCATTCTCTCTGCTCCGGTCACAAATCAGATCGTTCAGACGTCAGCAATGTCCGCATCGTCGATGTGAGTCACCGGGCCGAGGGTCGTGATGGTGGTGGATGCGTTGCTTAGTAACGTTGTGGTCATCTCTGGTGGGGGAGGGATGGGAGGGATCGGGGTGGTATGATGACCGGCTCGGGCGGTAGGTGCGTCGTGGATGCGATGCGCTGCATCTCTGGTGATAAGTGGTTCTGTATACTCTGAAGGTAACTCTGTATTCGAGAATGAAAAAGTAAAGAGATGTTTAATAGGGGTGTGATTTGACAAAAGTAAAAAATCCTGAAAAATGGGTAGCGGGCCTGGGTCTCCCTTTGGCCTAGAGGACAAAGCCCCCTGAACCTCCTGGATGTTTAATTTTGGAGGATTTACAGACTCCACATCCCCACATACAAGAAACTAGAGATTTGGACACAATACAGGCTACTTCTTTCTTTCCTTGGTGGCTACTTCTCTTCTTTTAAGAACGGCTTGAAGCAAAGGGAGATTTAAAAAAAAAATCTTGAAATCAGGAAATATCCCAAGAAATCACAGGCCTGGTGTGTGCATTTCTTTTTACATTTCATTGAATATTAAAGAGATTGTACCCCAATGGTAAAATGAAAACGCATCCATACTTTAGGCCACAAAAAAAAGTCTTGGTTTCTAGTCTCCGCACGCATCACCTCAGACCCGCAGTCATCATTTTCACCTTTTTTTTTCTTCTTTGAAACAATGTCCAATTGCAGCCAAAATTACTGGATCGACTGAAATTCTGCCGTGCTGTGTTTTAAATGACTTTTTCACATAGGGCTATGAACGTTTGCCCGATTTATGAGGCCTCTCTTAGCCACCATTACTTTGTATATGGGAAATTTGGTCCCTGCGTATACATGTATCATGTATTTCCCTGTTGGCAAAAAAAGAAAAGAAAAAAGATTACCAAAAAAAACCCCCCGTCAGAACGGGCAGTTGACTGATATTGACCTCTGTAGCTACTTGCCGCTAAAGTTCAGCCATAGTAGGATGGTTAAAGGTCATATTTCAGTAAGTCTGTAATCAGTTAATTACCAAAAGTATACACTCCCTTCAAATTGATGTGTAATAGATCATTCGTGAGGTTTTTTGGGGGCAAAAAATCATCCATGATCCATCACTTTTGACAATGTTTTTCCCAAAAGGAAACTCTTTAGTCATATCGTAATGGATGAAGAGACTAATGACTACTTTTAGAAAAAAAAACTCCTTTCCGATGAACTTTCTGTCATTTCAAATTTGGCTAATAACCTGGGCCATAGCCAAAGAGGAGGTGTTGGGGTGTTATACCTCCGCAAAACTGAGCTCCAGTCGGCAAAACTGAGCTTCAGAGAGGCCGAACAAATCGGGCAAACGTTCATAACAATTGATCCAGCAATTTTGGTTGCAATTGGACATCGTTTCATAGCAAAAAAAATTGCCAGGGGGAGGGGAGGGGAGGGGAGGGGAGGGGAGAAACTGGAGACTTTTTTTTGGGCCTATTAAAAAAAAAAATATTGTGAAACTCCAGAAAACCTACATCTCTGTTTATAAAGCATCCATCCTGTTTATTAAACAACCATTTATTAAATAACCATTCTAAACTCCAAACAACTAACATCCCTGTTTATTAAACAACCATCCTGTTTATTAAATACTATCTACCTAACAACCATACCTTGAAACTTTCCACTCAAATCACCTTGTAATACAAGAAATTTGTGAGACTGCTTACAGACCTTTGGATCAGCAAATACAAACTTTAAGGGGGCTCCAATCAATATGAAGTGATTATATGCACCTTGCAATTTTGTCCAATTTTAGCCAAAATAGTTCATTTCCAAAAAATTGTCATAAACTTTATTTAGATCGGGAAAAGGCCTAAATAAGTCTTAGGGATATATACTCAACCAACTTGAAGCAAATCTGGAGAAACAAAAGTTCATGAAAAGTTTTGGAAAAATTGCAATTTTGTCCAATTTTGGCCAAAATTGTTCGTTTCCAAATAATTGTCATAAACTTGATTTAGATCGGGAAAAGGCCTAAATAAGTCTTAGGGATATATACTCAACCAACTTGAAGCAAATCTGGAGAAACAAAAATTCATGAATATATTTGGAAAAATTGCAAGGCTTACCCCTTGCAATTTTGTCCAATTTTGACCAAAATTGTTCGTTTCAAAATAATTGTCATAAACTTGATTTAGAATGGGAAAAAGCCTAAATAGGTCCTTATAAGTCTTAGGGATATATACTCAGCCAAATTAAAGCAAATCCAGAACTATGTTTTGAAGGAAAATCTTTGGAAAAATTTCAAGGCTTACCCCTTGCAATTTCGTCTAATTTTTGCCAAGGCTTAACTTTAAATGAGATTTAAGAAACAATTGAAATGAGATGTGTACATTTGATGTAAAAAGTATTTACTTAAAGTTTATATTTTGGTGTTATGAGTTTCCATCTTGTAATTACTTACACAAATTAAACCTGTAACAAAAGAAAAACAAACCAGTTTTTGTTAACATTCCATTCATATACTCAAGTATTTAATTATTATGAAATCTGTCCACTTTTAATTGCCATCCAATTAAATATTTTTCTTATTATGTGGCCTTAATTTTGCCTCATGTTTTCTTTACAAATCTGTACAAAGTATTTATACATAGACAAAGTAATTTGAAGATGTAATTATAATTAAGGGAGCGTCTCAAAAGTAGGGCACGTTCTAGGCACAAAAGAACGTTCCCGTGGGCACATGCTGGACCGCGACAGTGTGCCGAACTACAGGAACATTCCTACACGAGTGAATACGCGCATTAGCATTTTGAACGTTCTAATGGAACGTTCCAGCGGTCCAACGGACCGGTCCATGTACATGCACTGGAACACTCAACCGATCCAATTAGAACGTTCCTACCATTCGGACTTTTGATACGCTCCCTAAGCAACAGGATAAAACATGTTTTTCGGGCTGATGAACCAGTGTTTATTGGAAGGTTTGTTGGAGGATACAGATTTAAGAGAAAAACAGATAAAAAGACATTGAAGATGTTAATGAATGTTCAAACTATTAACTGAACCTAGCGGGCTAAATTATTTTCTGATAGTTTATTTGGTCTGAAGTCATACACCCTGAGAAATTATTATGTTGGAAGTGCATAATTATTTTTGGGGAAAAGGAAATTTGAATTGTCTTCCAAAAATGTCCATTATGGTTACATCTTGAAGGTACTGCTCGCAAATGAAAAAAAATATTCTACTACAACTATAGAGTTAAAATACTCGTACTTTAACTCATACTCGAGTACATTTTAGGCCAATATAAGAAATGATAAATGATTTTGTTGCAGTATCTAATCAATCAAAATTTAAAAAATTGATCTTGATTTGCAAAATTTATCATATATTTGGAATTCTTGATAATGATTTGAATCATTTGATTTTGGGTCACATCATCAATGCAATACACCATTTTGAGGTATTATTGACACAACAGGACACTTTTCAGACTGGATAAATCTTGTGTGTTAATAAAAACGTGAGTTTACCCACTCAGAACAGAATTATAGTGACGTGTAGAGTTCCAATATAATGACATCATACACTAACAAAATCACTCAACCAATTTGAACATGTTGCATCATAAAACAAAATGATTGTTCAGAACAAGTGATCAGGTTGTCATGACAGTGTGATGTCATACTTTGGACCTCCATTAGTTCTGTGTTGATATGTACATAGTATATAAAAATTATATGTTGAAATTATTTTGAATAAATTAACAAAACTGTTAATTGTTGAATATTTGTGAATGGTTAATAGTAGGAATAACCCTCAAATGTTAATGATAAAGTTATGAAGTGTTGAATGAATTATTCATGTATTTTAATAGTGTTTACATTTAGCTTAACCTACTTGTTGAAAATTCATTGTATTAAACCTGGGGACTCGCTGAATGTTGCAGCTAACTAAACAAATACTATACAATAGTATTGTATTATTGTCGGCAGCTCCCTGATCCCAGGATTATTTCTTAACATCCTTAGTAACCAATAGCCCTACATATCAGCAGAATACACAGTCTCGGTCACACCAGATGGGTAAAAGCAAAGTGTTTGACATAGCAACAGTATATAGTCATGGAAAGGCTTAATCCTATTGGTTAATCTGTGTTGTCTGATTGACATACTGAATCATTCTTTTCTGTTCATATAATTTGCCAAAATCTTGATGACAAAAAGTGTCAAGACTTACCCCTTGTGATTTTTCATTTTGTTCATATAATTAGCCAAAGATGGAAGACTACCCTTGTGATTTTCCTTTTTAGAAAATGGGTATAATTTGCCAAAATCTTGATGACAAAAATTGGCAAGTCTTACCCCTTGTGGGTATTTTTCATTTTGTTCATGTAATTTGCCAAAATCTTGATGACAAAAATTGGTAAGACTTACCCCTTGTAATTTAAATTTTTTGTAGAAAATGGGTATAATTTGCCAAAATCTTGATGACAAAAATTGGCAAGTCTTACCCCTTGTGGGTTTTTTCATTTTGTTCATATAATTTGCCAAAATCTTGATGACAAAAATTGGCAAGACTTACCCCTTGTAATTTTAATGTTTTGTAGAAAATGGGTATAATTTGCCAAAATCTTGATGACAAAAATTGGCAAGACTTACCCCTTGTGATTTCTATTTTTTGTAGAAAATGTGTATAATTTGCAAGACTTACCCCTTGTGATTTTAATTTTTTGGAGAAAATGTGGATAATTTGCCAAAATCTTGATGACAAAAATTGGCAAGACTTACCCCTTGTGGTTTTTTTTGTGTAGAAAATGGGTATAATTTGCCAAAATCTTTATTTAAAAAATTGGCAAGACTTACCCCTTGTGATTTTTCATTTTGTTCATATATTTTGCCAAAATCTTGATGACAAAAAGTGGCAAGTCTTACCCCTTGTGATTTTTATTTTTTGTAGAAAATGGGTGTAATTGGCCAAAATCTTGATTTGAAAAATTTTGTAGAAAATGGGTATAGTTTGCCAAAATTTGTAACACAAAATTTGCAAGACTTACCCCTTGTGATTTTTAGTTTTTGTAGAAAATGTGTATTAAATTTGCCAAAATCTTGATGACAAAAGTTGGTCTTACTAGAAAAAAAGCCCTTGTGATGTTTAATTTTTGTAAAAGTGGTTATAATTTTGCCAAAATTTGGAACACAAAATTTGCAAGACTTACCCCTTTATTCAAATAATTAGCCCATTTTTTGTTGGCAATTTTAGAAAATGTTTAGTTTGTAAAGTCTTACACTTTTATTTCAAGAGTAATTTCCTGTGTATTGTCCCTAGAATGGGGCTAGGTTGCAATCTGTATGTCCCCATTAGTACATTATCCATCAAAGTAAAAAAGGGCTTTTTTTGATAGAATGTTTTAGTACTGCAAGTTTATGGTTCATTTTGTAAATCGGTAATCAAACATAAATTATACGGTTAATCAGTTGTAAAACTGAACCAAATTTTTAAACAGTCTATACAAGAAATTAGTTTTAATAGACAGTTACAAACAAAAATTGCAGAAGTGGACATATCCAGTTGTGTGTACCAAATAAATATGGTATAAATGTAAGTGTAATTTATACAAGATCTTTGTAATTATTTTGAAAATGATAATTGTAGTGTTTTATTACCAAATCATAGATATTAAATACAATAATATAATTTCAGTCATACAAAAATGCATGTTCTCCTTGTGTTTTGCTATTTCACAAAACATACTTTGCCAAATAATTGACCTAAAAAATGGGTAGTGGACAAAACCTCTGAACCTCCTACAGACTCTCCACATCCCCACAAACAAGAGGTAATGAATTTTCAGAATAATTCTGAAAATGCTTTTCATTTTGCCAACATTATTATTTAACAAACATAAATCATAACATATGTTTTTGTTTTATACAGTGCGTATCAAAAAAAAGGTAATCCGAATTCAGGGCGTTAATATGCCAAGGTTATTTAGTTTGACAATTTACATGTAGTGTACCAAAGAAGAGGAACTCCTCAGCTTTCCATTGATACCTGTATTGATCCATTGCTGTCACACATGGCCGAGTACATTGTTATTGAAAATGGCAAATTCAAATCGCATTTTTGCAAGTTTGGGTAATCAGTTCAAGGCAGTCTGAAATGGACGCATCACTTGACTGCCTAGATGATTATGTAAGATTTTTAAGCTGGTGTGGTAATCGTCTGTTACGACATCCTTTTCTTCAAGTTGGGTATTTAAGAAGGGCCTGGGTTTAGGGACAGGTAGTTGGAAAGATGGTACAACTAACGACTGAACAGCGAGCTTTCGTGGTTACAAAATTTCACCAAACTCGCAGTTTGCAGCAAACTCGCGATGCTTTCAGGGAACGTTTCCCAGAACGGGAGCCCCCAGCAGCCAAAACCATCTGGGCGAATGTTAGAAAATATCAAGAGTATGGCACTAGCCTCAACCGCAACAAGGGGAATTCTGGCAGGAGGCGCACGGGGCGATCAGAAGGGAACATTGCAGCAGTAAGGCAGCAACTTTTGGACCATCCTAGGGACACCAGCGCAAGGCGAAATGGGCTGGGATTGCCTTCGGCGACATTCAACAGAATCACGAGATTGGACCTCCACCAGCATCCATATCGGATTCACATCCGACATAAACTTACGCCAGGAGATTTTGCTAGAAGGCTGGCGTTTGCCAGATGGTTGATAGCCCGTACCGAGAGAGGTCAATTTTCTGCGGAATCTCGTAATCGGCGACGAAGCTGCTTTCTCCATGAACGGCAAGGTCAATACGCATAATGTTCTTGAATATGCACCAGCAAGACACCCCCCAGAATTCAATTTTGAGGTTAACATGAGTCGACAAAAGTGGACTGTTTGGTTAGGATTTTGTGGAAGTGGTCAGCTGATCGGACCGTTTTTCTTTCAAAGGAATGTTAATGGTAACATGTATCTGCAGATGCTCAATGATAACGTTTTACCGCAGCTGCAGGAACACTTTGAGCGACAGGTTCGTGGGGTCTTCAGACAACTCTGGTGGGCCCAAGATGGCGCCCCAGCACATCGCCTTATCGCTGTCCGAGATCGTCTGGGGGAACTCTTTGGCGAACGAGTCATCGCCGTCAACCATGAGGTGGAATGGCCACCAAGATCACCTGACTTCACACCATGTGATTATTTCCTTTGGGGACATTTGAAGAACAAGGTGTTTGCAACTCCTCCTCGTGATCTTGATGAATTGCAGGGCCGTATTCGAAATGAAGTGGATGCTTTACGCAATAATCCGGCGAGACGAGCAGTGCAGGACATGCTCCGTCGCTGTCAGCTTTGTGTCGAAAGGGGAGGTGGACATATTGAAGGTGTGGGTGCATAAAAGGGCAATCTTAGAAGAGATTCTTCTTGAATAATGTCCAGTCATTCCTAAAGAAAATCTGGTTTATCATACTGACTTTCACTGATTATCCTGCCTTGCACTAATTACCCAAACTTGCAAAAATGCGATTTGAATTTGTCATTTTCAATAACAATGTACTCGGTCATGTGTGACAGCAATGGGTCAATAAAGGTATCAATGGAAAGCTGAGGAGTTCCTCTTCTTTGGTAAACTACATGTAAATTGTCAAACTAAATAACCTTGGCATATTAACCCCCTGAATTCGGATTACCTTTTTTTTTATACGCACTGTAGATGATGCATCTGTGCAAGTAGATCCAACCTGCAGTAACCTGTAACTGCAGAAATAGGCCAAACACGAATGCATTGACTCCAGTCACAACACTGTGAAACATCAGAGGCAGTTCACGCTATTCCTGACACTATTGGTAAGTGTTTGAAATGACATTTTCTAAATTTTACCTGAAAGCAAAAATATTCCTGATAGCACTTACTTTAGAGAAATAATTCAATGAACAGATTTTGAAAACTAAAAAGCTGGCTTCTTTGGAATTGTTAACTATGGGAAAGAACACAACCCTCCATTGACAAGTGTAAGGAATTTCGTTAACATGTGGTTTCATTGATCGTCTTCAAGGACTAATGCATTATATTACCTATCAATTATGTTTGACCAAAAATATGGGCTTAAAGTTTTTTTGTTTTGTATACTGAAACATGAATAATTGAGGGAAGTCCCCCAAAAAATGTATAAAAAAATATGTAATTTTGGAACAATCAAATGAGGACAAACATTAAACTGTGAAATGGTATTTATAATTTGGACATTTTGCATTTATACTACAGGTCCGTAAGGAGTTTGCAACATTTAATTTATTAATTTTAATCTCCGGCAACCTATAACTACAAGCCGACATGACAGCATCTCAGACCATCACAAATATCGTTAGTCCTGTAGGAGTCATTTCATTGTATCCCCATGGTGAGTGAAAATTAAGCACTCCTCATTTCACAGTACAATATGAAAAGATATTTGAAAATGTACAAAGAAAACTTTAAAAAGGTTTTTATGCAGTGCTTTTATAGAATATTGTGTGTTTGGCAAAATTTGAATAAGAAACAAATTTATTGTTGTGTGACAGTTTGATGTTGAATCATTACAGAAAAACAGTATTCAAAAGGTGTTTTAACCAACTTTAATAAAAAATTAAGGTATTGTTTGCAACCTGTATCAGGAAAATTGGAATTATTAGTTCTGAATTTAGCACGCTGTACCAAGTTTTAAATTTAAGAGGCAATAATGTTACTTTTCTTAAGAATGATAGGACTTAACTATTTCTAAATTGATAGAAAAACATTGAACCTCTAGAGTATTTTACATAGTGACATTTCATGCAAACTGAATTACAGAAAAAGTTGCTATTTAAGAAGTTATCTACAACTCTGATCATAGGTGTAACCCTAGCCCGGCAAAAAATACAAATTTACATACTGCAGTATTACCTCCATTGTTGTGGTGAATGCAAAGAACAGACTTATCCATCTTGTGACTCACAACCGTGGTCTTCTTTTGAGAGTTTGGTTAGTTTTATGTCCACCATTCCAAATACTGGAACTTCCAATATTAAGGTGATGGAGTAATTTGAATGCAAAACCCAAAAAACTTCACACTAATGGAAGTTCTCTTACTTGTAAACAATGTTTTGAACATCTATTAGGCCCCAAAAAAATTGTTGAGTTGACCTCCAGTGAAAATATTTGAAGGGGTTGGTAGGGATTTTTTTTGTCCTCGAATGTAATTTTAAGATTGAAATGTATTGGAACTGAAACCACGTTTTTCATTTGTATAGGTATCAGCATGGAGCTATTGCTTCAGAATAAAAGTATCCGAAGTATTTTTGTTTGTTTGTCTGTCTGTCTGTCTGTCTGTCTGTCGGTCGGGCTGTCTGTCTGTCTGTCTGTCACCTACCTAATAACTGCTCTAGATGTCATCACACACTCCATTTCTCTAGACAATGTGCTTGTACTATAAAGAGTTGCTGGCACATTTACCTTCTGGATGTTCTCCATTTCTAACAACCTGCAAAATAACATTTAAAAATGCTATTTATTTTGTGTACATAATTTTAAACAAATGACTCTCAGGATTTGTAAACAGTGGCAAAAATTACTCTTTCATCAAATAATTGTTTGGATACATGAAGGTGCTACTATAGTAGAAAGGTTAATATTAAACAACCTGATTTATGGGAACTAAACTCTTAACAAATTTGAATACCAACTTCACATCAGATTAAATAACATTAGCAAAAACTGCTTCTACAAACATACCTAAATTCTTTGAATTACAACCAACCTGTGAAATTTTCATTGTAATACATAAGAAGAAAGACTACTCTTTCCTAAATTCAACCTCAAAATTATTTCTAGGTAAGTCATACTTTCACCAAACAACAATTTCTTTTCAAAATCATACACATTTGGAAAAAAAACCCACCTTAATATCTTCTTGCTGCTATGGTATAAACAGTTGAATTATCCATTGATCTTATTGGTAAATACATTACTACTACTTGTCACGACAACCTGTAAAATGATTCAGAAAGAAATGTTTAACAGCATAAAGGTGTCTACAATTATATTTTTATTCATTTAACCCTACTACAAGTGTCAAAACTTTGTCTGGTATTGACTGATTTCACCTCTATAGCAACTTCCCACTTAAGTACAAGGAAAGAATATCGTATCCAACCAGCACTTTTTAATGATTTTTTGTCACCTAGTGAAATTCATGATGTGATTATGGTGGCCAACACAGGCCTCGCAAACATTCATGTGGGAAAACTGAAGATAATGCTGATCTTTCCATAGGAGCGTTTCACAATAATTATATGCCAAAATCAATTTATCGCAACGGACGTTATATTCAATTAAATACATTCTTAATACCGACTATTTTGAATAGTATGTAATTTCAAAACAAAATTTGTGCTAAAATAGCAAAAAACATGAGTTAGGTATGAAATACAGTCGCCGCTTTTTCGGATTTTTTTTCTAACCAGTTAAAAAATAAAATTCATTCTATTGATTTTTGTTGGTACAGAAAGTGCAAACTATCTTTAAAATCCACTTCATTTCCCTTCTAAAAAAATCCTCCCCTTCAGAAAATAGAAGGATTATAGTTGCCACTACACATGTACAATGACTGTGTTGGTTACTAATTGTGGAGTTTACAAGATCAAACTGACATGACTGAGGTTTCATTAAATAAATATTTTAAAGTATATGTTCTCCACCTTACTAAAGTTAGGTAGACTGATTGTCAATAAAAACGTTTTTTTTATATAAATGATTCATATTCTATCGTCAAACACTCCTACGACTGCAACTAGACAAACCAATTCCACCACGTGATTTTTCAAATAAAAAGATGCCGCCCTTTTAATACTAGCTAAAACGTGCCTTTTTTTCTCCTTAAATAAATGTTCTTATGTATCTCAAACCTACCAAAACTTGATATACATACCTGAATTGCGAATCTTCGTGTTCCAACATTCTGCAGTAAATGACTTCACTGAATCAATGCGCCAAACCTCATTAATGAATAGTGCTATGCCCTCAAGTATTTCTATAAAAATATGTAAAAAAATAAGTTTACACTTACAAAAACGGACCCATAAAACATATTATTAAATTATATTCATGGGGGAAAATAGATTTCCTGTTGTTTTTGGATAATTACAAGGACAATATCATCAGAATGCTATTTTAGATTAATTCGTAACTGAAAATAATACCCCACGTGATAAAGTCATATTGCCGTTTTAACTCTTACTGTGATAATAATAATAATAAAGATTTGTAGCGCGCACATATCCACCCTGCTGGGCGCTCAAGGCGCGGAAACAAAGATAAAAACATGAATACAAACAATATACAATGATAACATAGGGGAAAAAAATTATGTACTGAGATACATGTACCTACAGTGCAATTACAAATATACATCATCTTTGAAGAATTGTGACATAAGATGAGTTTTAAGCATCGACTTAAATCTAGTTATACTATGACAAGATTTGAGTTTAGTTGGAAGATGATTCCAGAGTCTCGGAGCCGCGACAGAAAAAGACCTATCACCCCAGTTCCGTTTTGAAGTTGGTTCCTTTAGGAGTGACATGTTGCTGGAGCGCAAATTGCGTGATGGAGTGTAGACTTTAAGCAGTTCAGAAATATAAATTGGAGCAATGTTATTAAAAGATTTGTGAACAATTAGCATAAGTTTAAAAACAATTCTCTGTGAAACAGGAAGCCAGTGCAGTTCTTTCAAGATTGGCGTGATATGGCATGACTTTCTGGACAAAGTCACAACACGAGCTGCTGTGTTTTGTATGTGCTGAAGACGAGATATTTGATTCTGCGGGAGACCGTAGAGTAGAGCATTCCCGTTATCGAGACGTGATGTGACAAACGCATGAACAATTTGTTCAGTAGCACTTTTATTCAAGTATTTCCTTATTCGGCTAATATTTCTGATATGAAATGATGATATGCGAACAATGTTGGAGATATGAGGTTTTAAAGTCATTGTCGAGTCAAATATAACACCCAAATTACGTGCTTGTGATGAGGGGTTATCTGCGAGTCTCCAATTGCAATAAATGGAAGAGAAATTTTAGACAATTGCTGACGTGATCCAAATAGAACAAATTCTGTTTTTCGTCGTTCAATTTCAGGAAGTTTTGTCTCATCCAACTTCGAATCTCTTGAATACATTTCTCCAGTGTTGTAATGCAGGAATCAGCAGGTTCTTGAGAAGATTTAAAAAGTAATGTAGAGCTGCGTGTCATCAGCGGTAGACATGGTAATTTAAATTATACTTCAAAATGATATCACGAACTGGAAACGTATAAGCAGTAAACCACTGTGGGCCGAGCACGGAGCCTTGGGGTACAGAATAGTCCAAGAATAACAGGCTCGGAGGTGGCATTACCAATACAAACATGCTGAGGCCTATTTAAATGGTAGGACTTACACCAATCCAGGGCTGTGTCATGTATTCCAAGATGATATTGAAGGCGGGAGAGAAGGATTTTGTGATCGACCGTGTCCAAAAGCGGCGGTTAAGTCTAACAAAACTAATGCAGTGATTTTTCCATCATCCATGGCAGATAAAATGTCATTGTTGACGCGGAGAAGAGCAGTTTCCGTTCCATGAAATGGTTTATAGGCTGACTGAAATGTGTCCGACAGGTTATTCGCACGAACATGGTCAGAGATCCGTGATGAAACAACTCGCTCGATTGTTTTCCAAGGTACTTTAAATTTGCTACCGGTCGGTAATTTTGAAAACTTCCTTGTCCAAATTGGGTTTCTTCAGGAGTGGTTTAACATGAGCAATCTTCTGGCTATCAGAAACAACCGGAAGAAAGAGATCTGTTTACAATAATTGTGATATACTTAGCAAACACATCAATATTTTGTTTTATTAGCGAAGTTGGCACTGGATCAAGTTCACACGATTTTGATGGCGATTTCATGATGAGTTTCTTGATCTCCGTAACACTAGTAGGCTCAAACATAGACAGTCTACATTGTGGATCCTTGCGTGACGGTGTTTGTGATAGAATGACAGGTACTGGGGAAAAGAACGACGGATATTCTCAATTTTGTGACAAAATTTTGAAAATTCATTAGCGAGGTCCTGATTGGAGTGTGTAGATGGAAGCACTGGAACTTTGGGTTTATGAAGCAGCTTTTCAACAATGTTAAAGAGTTTTTCTGATCGCCGGAGTTCTCTTCCACAAGAGATGAAGTAGTGAGTTATTTTTGCCTGGTTAATCATGTTCTTCACAATATCTCGTTGGTTACAGTATTCTTGCCGATGTACTCAAGTTTCCCATTGTCACGCCATTTTCGTTCAAGTTGACGACGGGTTTTCCTTGCAGCACGAATATTATCATTGAACCAGGGTATTCAGATTGTAGTTTTACAGTTCTAGTTTTTTGCGGAGCATGATCATCCAAGATGTTACGGACAGTAGATTCAAATAGATTGACACAAGAATCCAGCTCACCATCTTCAAGGCTTACATTTTCCAGTTGAGATTCAATATCATGACATAAATCTCTAATATTTACATTTTCCAGTGGCGAGTAGTTACAGAAATGGTAGGTATGGGAGGTTTTAAGGTTCATATCTGCCATGATTGCATAATGATCAGATAAGCCGGGATGGATAGTTATATTCGAGATGAGAGGTGAAGTATTTTCACGCGTTATCATGAGGTCAAGACAGTGACCATATCGATGAGTGGGTGCTGTGATATGCTGGATAAGTCCATGAGCAGAGAGCAGATCTTTAAACTGATTCGCATAATTGTTTGAAGAGATGTCCATATGAATGTTAAAATCGCCGGTTAAAATAATGTCAGATGGGTGCAAGAGATAATCCACAATTAATTTCTCAAATTCCTGCAGAAAACTGGAGAAGTTTACATGTTTACCATCAACATCCCTTTCTGGTCGATAAATATTAACAAGGCGAACAGATCTAGAGTTGCACGTTACCTCAGCATGCAGAGATTCAAATGTTAGGTAGTCAATGTTAACACTTTTCATACTGACAGATAAACTGGACCTAAAGAGAAGTGCAACCCCTCCACCGGTCTTTGTTGGTCTGGGGATATGATGGAGAGAGTAGCCAGCAGGAGTACACTCACGGGGTAGCAAGTCATCTTCAGGTTTAAACCATGTCTCGGATATGGCAACAAGATCCAAATTGTTTTGAAGTACAAAGTCAACAAATTCATCCGATTTGTTACATATGGATTGAGTGTTTAGTACACAGAGCTGAAGTTTAGACTCATCATGAATACATGTAGTTGGAGTTGAAGTTATGCCAATGTCGCTTGTTGATGTGGTTAAGTTCACTGCTGGGTTTTGGTAAGGCTGGAGTGCTAGTTGTGTAAGTTTGTCCATTCTACGGCGACCAGCTTTTTTACCTCTATGTGTGCGGCGGTATGTTTGGGGTTGATTAGCAAGTATTCCAAGACAGTTCAATTGACTCAATGCTGAATAAGATAAAGCTACATCAGTACATGGAGCATTGCGAAGATTGAGTAGTTCATTGCGGCTGTAGGAAATTTTATGGAGCTGAGTTGTGGGTGTGTTGATCAGTGATTCAGGTCCAGGGTTTGGGTTTATGTCACCAGAAATTAAGAGTTCCAGGTGAAAGGTGGCAGATGAATTATCATAGTATGATATAGGACGTCTCAAGAATTTAAGATGGCGGATCTTGGGTGAACAATCTGTAGATTGCATCTTGTAGCCATCTTCTGATGAGTCATTGAGACACAATGGTCTGGATAGCAGGAGTAGAATAAACAGGATGTAGACCTCCATTGTCTGATCACAAAGTTGTTGATCCAAACAAAAGGCTTGTGGTCAAGCTATGGGTTATAATCTCTAGCTACAGGTTATAATCTAAATCAGAGTTGACTGCACAATGTGATGTAACGTGTTCTCCCGAAATCAGACACTTTTGGGCAGGTTATCAAAATTGAGTTAGTTATTCATTATGAAAGTAGAGATCCTCAGCTTTAACAATGATACCTTTTTTTTTAAACTAGACTATTAATTATTAAATTTACAATAAACTCAAAAAACACCCCCAGACATATTTTTGCCCGTTTCTCAATTCCGAGCTCTGCCCAAAAGTGTCTGATTTCGGGAGAACACGTCATTTACATCCTGACATCATTTCATCTGTTAGACATTAAAGGGACAATATCAACAGGGCTTGGAATTTGTGTTAAATCATTGACAAAACTTTTAAAAAGAAAACCATAGTTACGGATACAAAGCAGAATGTTTCATGACAAATTTTAATCTGTTTTAAGAAATAACCATAAATAATTAATTAACGCTGCACTTTACTGGCAAGCAGCTATACATGTCAGTCAACTGCTTGTTTTGACTGTTAACCCAACATGTACACACAGGGGCATTTTGACAACCCTCAACAATGCTTTTACCAGTCAAAAACGGTCGACTCATTTTGACCTGTAAACATACTTACTACACGTAAGGTTTGACAGTGTTTTACTTTTAAATGCATATATTTTGACGCTTGTACGAGGGTTAATACACATTGCACTCTGAAGCTACTTCACACATGCTGAGGATGTTAATTACTCTGATATCTATTAGTAGGCAGGTCAAATACACTCGGTATGAAAAAATTTCCAACTTTTGACATGTTACGATGTGAAATATCAATAAAATGAAGAAATAAATACCAGTATAGTGTTGTGTTTTTGGGGTTGATTGTGTCCGAAAATCTTGTACTAAACACCATTTGAAAAACACCTCCAATCGACGCGGAAGCGCCGTTTATCGTTGAGGGACTTCAGCACCGGGCGATTTTGGTCCCCCGATAGCACTCGCAAAATTGTACATTCCGATGCGTTCCTATCAACGTAAGCGATCCAGAATCTAAAAATAGACTCGGAAAAGCCCAAGCTTTCATGGGTATGGTCCGAGAATTTTCAAAATGGCGTCCCGGAATGGCAAACGACGATTTGATAAGGAATTAATGTTTTTCCTCGAAATATAAAATTTCGGAATAATTATGTTAAAGCAGAAGAGTTTAACTTTATTTTACTTTTTAGTTTGTAAAGAAAATCAATGAAGAACGCTAGGAAACCACGACGACGAGTTTGATTTTTGTAACACACTCGAGCTTCTGCTCTCATAATATCGACTTCCATGTTAGTTTCTTGTTTTTAAGTGTGCAGTTACTTGCAATCTTGTAAAATATATCCTAGTTCAACACAGAAAATAAGATTAAGCGAGGAAAAAAAAAAAATCAGAAAAACATTTTACGTTGTTTTTCATACTGCATGGGGGTCATGCACAATAAACGAAACGGCAATGCATACGTCACCGTCATTGATTTGTCGGCTGTTCTATCCTGTAGTGTTACTCCCGTAATTTTTTATTTTTATTTTTATACTTATTAAAATTAAATTTTAAAAAAGGCATAATTTTTCATCATAAAATTAGCTTTATTTCCAACATGTACTGTTTAAAATTTAAAAGGACTTTTCACTTTT